>CM064551.1:28760013-28850013 GCA_032716605.1 Paralithodes platypus
TTCAAAATAAATAGTACAAAACTTCTAAATGTAATAGTGCACATAAATGTCAAATGTACAAGTAAATTTGTAAGCTACTTTGTGATTGATGACGATGTTCTAAATACTTAACTTCTTAAGGTGGGATAGGCGTATTATTTGCTTCATTTATGTATGTTTACATTATATATACTTTAGTTTCCTCCCTAGACCTCCATCAAGCTTAAAAAAAACACCCCCTCAAGACCCTCCTTCAAGATATATGTTCACATTTTCCGATAGAAAAATTACCCGGTCCAGCCAGATACGATAGCGGATACTGGATATGCTATAGAGCCTCATTGGTCCATCAGCGGGCAGCCGTGTTTGTGGCAGGTCTCGGCTTTCTGCACCCCGCCTTTGAACCGGCTCAGGAGGTTGCTGTATTTGGTGGGGGCGGCGGCACCCACAAGTCTGAAAGGGGGGGTAATTGAAGTAGTTAAAAGGGGAGGTATTCATATATATAATATACAAATATTGTGAAGGAAGATGAACAACCAATATCCAAACAGTGTATGAATCTCGATATGCATATTATATTATATCTATCTATCTATCTATCTATCTATATATCTATCTATATCGAAATGAGAGAGAGAGAGAGAGAGAGAGAGAGAGAGAGAGAGAGAGAGAGAGAGATATTTTACAAATCCCATAGGTAACTACATCATTATCACTATTATTTTCACATTACTGTAGGTCCTCCTATATACAGTATATGCATTGAAATAACCTCTCCCCCACTATCTCTCTCTCTCTCTCTCTCTCTCTCTCGCATCATAATCTTCTTACTCATGCTAATATAATCAAGCCATCAAGCTCAAGTAACTGTACACATATTTTTTTTATCAAGTTTTACGCTTTATCATTCCGACAGGGTGTGTAGATTCCGACAGGGTGTGTAGATTCGAAGTACCATTATGCAAATTAGTAGGGTGGCGTTTCAAGCGCACCTCAGAAATTCATAATATTGTGGAAGTCGAGATTCTTCACACCTATCTCTATATAAATGCGATAGTCACAGAGATCGGCCAACTTCCGCCATGTTGGTACCCTCGCCTTACACTCAAATGTTTCCTTTTCTCATAATAAACATTCTTTGATACAGATACAAGATTGAAGGCGTCCAGGGTCCTATACTCTGTTCCAAATAAGTAGGCCAACACTTTTGAACATTAACCCCCATATCTCACTAACGACTTGAGTATTCGAGAGTGGAACGCTATTCTCAGTCTTTCTTCTATTCTACTGCTGAGCTCTGGAACTCGATTCTCCCAGAATCAGTCTTTCCATCTTCCTATGACTTAAATTGGTTCAAACTCCGTGTGTCCAGGCATTTTGGCTCGAACGTCCCTTGATTTTGGCCCTGTCACTCTTTAAACTCTGGGGGAGGCACTCGCTACAGGCAGTTCTGCCTTTTGTCTCCCTCACTCACATACAGTAGAAACAAAAATATATATATACCCTTCCTAATTACAAACACCGAATTTTCATGCATGTAAATATGTAAACCTCACACTTCACCCCACCCCACACTCCTAACACTCTACTTTAATAACCAACCCACAAAACACACACACACACACACACCCACACAAGACTAACACACACACACACACACACACACACACGCACACACACACACACACACACACTACGCTCTGCTATTGTTTACGACTAAGCTCACAGTGTACGCACCCGGCCATTTCCCGTAGAAAGTTGACCCCCTAACTCACACACCAAACAATGTTGTGAAAATTGCCCCCTTCTTCCTGTTCCAAATAACCATCATCCTCCTTGCCTCTATCTCTGTGGACTTTCTTGCAGGAGGGGGATTTTTTTTTACCTCCGTCGACGAATTTGGATGGAGGTTGTGTTTTTGTCTTTGTTTGTTTGTTTCGCTTTAAACAAGATATCTCTAAAAGTTATGAACCAATTTTCACTATTTTTAATTATATATATATATATATATATATATACTGTATATGTTTATTTATTTATGTATTTATTTGATGTATTTATTCATTTATATATTTATTTATTTATCTATTTATATATTTATTTATTTATTTATCTATTTATATATTTATTTATTTATTTATCTATTTATATATTGATTTATTTATTTATTTATCTATTTATATATTTATTTATTTATCTATTTATATATTTATTTATTTATTTATTTATCTATTTATACATAATATATTCATTTATTTATCTATTTATACATAATATATTCATTTATTTATCTATTTATATATTTATTTTTTAGTCTATGGATCTATTTATATATTTATTTTTTAGTCTATGGATCTATTTATATATTTATTTTTTGGACTGCTAGGATATGCGCCAAGGAAGGAGTTGTTGAATTTAGGAGGGGATCAGTAGAGCTCATACCTCCGCCAGGGTAGACGGAGATGTGGGCTCTCCCGAATGCCCCTCCTCTCGTTGTTATTTTGTTTGTTTTTTTGTTTGTCTCTTTTGATTTGTATATTGTTTTTTTAGCTATTTCCTACAGTACATCCTGGCCTCAATTGCTTTCTTCTATGTGTCGGTCATTGTTTTGTGCGTTGTTTTATTACTCTTTGTGTGATTAACATTCTATATGGTTTTCCCCTTCTCTCTCTCTCTCTCTCTCTCTCTCTCTCTCTCTCTCTCTCTCTCTCTCTCTCTCTCTCTCTCTCTCTCTCTCTCTCTCTCTCGATGCTCCCCACTAGACCACCCGACTGGATTGAACAATAAATGGCCAAAAGGCATCCTAGGGCCTCATATATTTACGTTTTTGTTCTATTCGACAGCTGAACTCTGGAACTCTCTCCCTGAATCCATATTTCCCTCATCCTATGACTTATATTGCTTCAAGCACCAAGTGTCTAGGAATTTTGACTCGTATATTCCTTGATTTTGGCCCTGACACTCTTCCAACTCTGGGGGAGGCATTCGTCACAGGTAGTTTTGCCTTTTTTCTCCCTCATCCACAGAGATACAAATATGGTCCCCCCCCCCCTCCCTCACTCTCTCTCTCTCTCTCTCTCTCTCTCTCTCTCTCTCTCTCTCTCTCTCTCTCTCTCTCTCTCTCTCTCTCTCTCTCTCTCTCTCTCTCTCTCTCTCTCTCTCTCTCTCTCTCTCTCTCTCTCTCTCTCCATCAATAACCTCAAACAAAAACATACTTGATGACTAAATGTCGATGGTGGGGTTTGAGAGTTGACGCCGTGGCCCCCAACTCACAGGCCACCCTCTGCAGGCACTGGTCAGACTCAGCAGCGGCAGCATACACGCGGGTTAGGTGCTCCAGTAGCAGCTCAGTTCTGTCTGCAGTCTCCTCCACGCCTGCAGGAGAGTCAAGAGTCATTGTCCTAGTCAGGGTTGAAAGTCAAGTGTGTCCATTGTCGAGAAATAAAATACGGTTAGTTAGCCACACAATAAAGAACGTACGTACCTTGAAGGGGAGACTGGCCGTATGTTTGGTCTATGAATTCATTTATTCATATATTTGTTTTCTTAGTTTACTCCCTAGACCTCCATCAAGCTTAGAAAAACACCCCCTAGACCCCCTTTCAAGATAAATTAAATTTTTCGGTAGAAAAATCTCCCGGCCGAAGGCCGGTTCCTCTTAAAATTTAAGGCTCGCTATCGCTCGCCAGGAAATAATTGACACCTAAATGGCACGAAAGGTCTTAAAATTGCCAACGAAATGGGGCGAAAGGTGTTAATATCGCCAAACTAATAGGCTGAACGTCTTATAATCTCAAAACTAGTGGGGCTAAACATTAGGGAGAAGGGGGTCCAGAAAAACGGTCTGCCTCCCCTTAATATACTTTTTTTCAAGTATACATTTAACCCTTTGATCTTTGGAAAAGTAGGTAAATTGGCAACACCTAGTATAATGATCCTATTTATTACAGTAGTTAGATGAATAACATAGACAATCAAATAGAATCTTTACCTCTTATAGATTATGACGTATTTTATAAAGTTGATTCTGGCTCTTAATTGACAAATATATATAGTTCAGGAAGGATCTGTGGGAGTTAAAAGAGTAAAGACTGTCTCAATCAACACACTGTCGTCCATGTTCCCTTCCTATTCTGAACACAAATCTCGAGTGTCCATGGTAAGAATGGCTTATAGAATGTTAGTGTTTTGTTGTAATGTATGGCAGTCAATTAAATCTGGTTGTTTACCCCTTCGGTACCGGTGACGTCCTTTTAAGTATATTCTGGCAAACATTGGACATTACTCAGCTTAGGACGGGACGTGTAGTGATTAAGAGGCTGCAGACTATCTCAAATATCCCTTATAACTACCACAGACCTTTCCTAAGCTGCATGAAAGTGTCAAAGTACAGCTGAAATAAAAGATATGTAAAAACACAGACATCCTCGGTAGTGAAAGGGTTAGTATTGTGTTCTTAGTGTTCAGTCATCCGTTCTTGCTCAAGTGCCACGACTACCAATCTGTGAGGCTCGGTGTGTCTTCGCTGTACCTTGTCATTAAAATCCACACGCTTGAGTGATGAACAGTGGTCATTGGGTTTTATAGTGTGTGTGTGTGTGTGTGTGTGTTTGAAGGAGAGAGGTAGCTTGCATGCCTGAGTGTATGTGTGGGTGAATGTGTTTTTGTGTGAGAGAGAAAGAAATATAGGTCTATATAGTAAATAGAGGTATATATAGTAATATTTAATATACAGCAAAGTAATTAAAGTAATCCTTAATTGACGGGTTGATAAGATTCTTTAATAATTTAGATGTAAATATAGTACATCAAACGGAAATAAATATGAATATATTTTTTAATAAAACTAAATATTTACGTGAAATAATTACATAATGATATACCTTCTTAAGATGACATTCCACTATAATATTAGATGCACTATATCAAACGTGTATAAGTATTTTGTATATATACTGTACAGTAGGTTTGGCAGTCATCTATTATCTTCTTTAGGCATATTACATGTTTGGTAGTGATGGAATATATGGTCATGACGCCAATCAACCACTTAATATTAAAACACTCTTGGTGAGCCTGTCACATGCAAACTTTTAGACTAGAGTGACATGAACTGTTTTGTTTTTTTATTTGAGAGAAAGAGAGAGAGAGAGTGTGTGTGTGTGTGTGTGTGTGTGTGTGTGTGTGTGTGTGTGAGAGAGAGAGAGATAGAGAGTGAGAGTGATAGTGATAGTGAGAGAGAAAAATATAGTGAGTGAATGCGAGTGTGTGTGAGAGAGTGAGAGAGAGAGAGAGTGAGAGAGAGAGAGATTGCCATAAGAAACTACATTTCTACTTTAAAACATTGCACATCATCAGGTACAGTACATAGGCTGGAAATACCCCTCAACTACAGACATGCATGTTGTAGCTATATACTGTTAATTATCCCACAAACTAAATTTCGTGGTGCTATTGTTCCTTGCTGAAAAGAAAAGAAAGGGGATGCAATTACGGCGAAGAAGACAAATGGGTTTAGGTTGTTCTACGTCATTCCTGTAAATCTTACCTACGTTCCTACCTACATACCTACCTACCTACATACATACATACATACATACATATATACATACATGCATACATACACAGTGTTTACACACAAATACGTACCTAACTACCTTCCTACCTACTTACTTACATACATATATACATACATACATACATACAGTACACACATACACCCACCTTTCTACTTACCGACCTACCTACCTATCTACCTGGACCCTCTCTACTCAGGTGTGTGGTTAAGGTGCCATTAAACCAGCCCCTCTCCCCCCTCCTTTCCTCAATCTTCACCAATTGCACCTCCCCCTCTTTTAACCCCTCAATTTCCCCCCCCCCCCCCCTTCGACCCATATCTTGGCGTACCTCTTGCCACAAGTATATAACACGTATATAGGGCAAAACACACACACACACACGTACATACGGACCCATACGTACACAACACATACACCGACATGCACATACGGCCCCATACGTACACATCACATACACCGGCATGCACATACGGCCCCATACGTACACAACATATACACCGGCATGCACATACGGCCCCATACGTACACAACATATACACCGGCATGCACATACGGCCCCATACGTACACAACATATACACCGGCATGCACATACGGCCCCATACGTACACAACATATACACCGGCATGCACATACGGCCCCATACGTACACAACACATACACCGGCATGCACATACGGCCCCATACGTACACAACATATACACCAACATGCACATACGGCCCCATACGTACACAACACATACACCGGCATGCACATACGGCCCCATACGTACACAACACATACACCGGCATGCACATACGGCCCCATACGTACACAACACATTCACCGGCATGCACATACGGCCCCATACGTACACAACACATACACCGACATGCACATACGGCCCCATACGTACACATCACATGCACCAACATGTACAAACGGCTCCATACGTACACAACACATGCACCAACATGTACAAACGGCTCCATACATACACAACACATACACCGACACATACAGTTGCCCACATAAGTTCACATAAGCTCTGTTCCTCGTCTTGATCTTATAATATGAAAGTATAATTAGTATGAATTAATTGCGAGTGTAGTTTCTTTTAATTATCAGTTGACTGATCAGATGACTTTAACCACGGCATTTAACCACCCTCGTAACTCAATCATGCGCATTATGTTTCCATGTATAAGATCACGGAATGAACAGAACTTATGTGGACAACTGTACATTCGGCTCCATACGACACATACGGGCTCATACTTAAATTTTTTTGCTATGTACATCTGCCTCGTGTACATAATATTAAATACTAGCTCATCCAAGCATAATATACATTTATGCTCGCATACATACAGGTTTTTGGTGTTTATACATAGATGAAACAATATATGGCTATTTAATTATCCTTCGGTAAACTGGAAGCTATCACCAATACACAATACTGCTCAATAACAGTGCTTGAGTAATGACAGAGCTAGAATTAATTGCTCAGATACACATATACACATACCCACCCATGCACATACACGTATATGCAAATTCATATACACATTGTAATTAAAGAACACGCAAATATACACACATAATACAAGTATGTATAACCACACACACACACAAACACACACACACACACCTGAAACTATAGGGCAGGAACCAATTCATTATGACTTGCCAATTTACGAGCCGGTAGAGCGGCCTAAGGAACCAGACAAAGTGTTCAATTAACCCTTTCTACACGATGATGTCTTCCCCATTGTATTTTGGTTCTCTTGCGATTATATAATTTAGATTAGAGAGGACCAGAGGGAGTCAAGGAGTAGTATTCTTAAGGAGAGATATTTTCTATGTTTATATTTTCTTTTCTTTTTTATTCATTATTGTTTTTTAGTTTCCTCTCTAGACCGCATCAACAAATATAAATAAGATAAAAATAAACTTTGAGATAGTTTTCTTGCATGCCTCTGCCTAAAGCCCGTTCCTCCTAAATTGCACGAAAGGTTTAAAAAATTGACCAAGAAATTAGGTGAAAGGTCTTAAAATCGCCAAAGTAATGGGGCGAGCGTCTAAAAATACCAAAATTAATGGGGCTAAACATGAGGGAGAAGGCTGTACAGAATAAAAAAGTCCCCTTAACAATACAAGCGAAAGCTTTTTGAAATAGTTGCATACTCCTTTGAATCCCAGAGGTTTTTCTTTAAGTTGAATAGAACCATCAATTACGCATTAAGGAGTATGACGCATTTGGAAAGATTTTCTGGCTAACATTAGACGAATTGTAACAACTTAGTAGGGATCTGTGGTTACCAAACGGGTAAATACTATCTCAATTAACCCTCTGATATCCTTATACCCTTCCTAATCTGAATAAAATCGTCTAATGATAGCCAGAGGCTGTCAAAACGAGCCATACGCCTCAAGGGGTTAATGTTAGAATGTACTGTATTAGTGAAACTAACGCTATCGTAATAAAGTTTATTTAATTTTGTTTTCTTCTTCCCTAGACCTCCATCAAAATAATAGATATATTACCGGTATCTTTTTTATTATTTCACCATCAGAGTAATTATGCAAACTCACACACACACACACACATATAATTGAAACTTATCATACTCTATATTTTGTACGGTAAACATACAAACAAACACAGAAACACAAACAACAACATATATATCATCATCAACAGCAGCAACAACAATAACAACAAAAACAACAACACACACAAACTAACTAACTTACCCACAAACCACTCCTCACTCTACGTCACCTACCGTCAGCATCCCGTTTGGTTCTGATGTGTCTGTACTCCGGCCACAACATAGCAATAGCCAGGATACGCTAACAAACACTGGCACACAAACAAACACAAACAACAACACTACACACAAACTAACTTACCCTCACACCACTCTTCACCCAGTTTGGCATCTACCATCAGCATCACGTTTGGTTCTGATGTGTCTATACTCCGGCCACAACATAGCGATAGCCAGGATACACTAACAAACACAGACACACAAATACAAACAACAACAATATACACCAACTTACCCTCAAACCACTCCTCACTCTATAGCACCTACCGTCAGCATCCCGTTTGGTTCTGATGTGTCTATACTCCGGCCACAACATAGCGATGGCCAGGATAGCTAGGCCGGGGATGAGGAGGGTGGAAGTGGTCCCGACAGCTACGTCAGCCAGGCGAGGCATCATGGACCGGGCCCTGGACCAAAAACTGCGGGGCTGGGCGTACTGGTGGCCGTAGTAGCGAGGATACCAGGACCCATCGCGGTAGGAGGAGTACTCGTAAGCTCTAGCGTCGTGGTGGGAGTAGTCGTAGAGCTGATCGTTTGTATGGGTTTGCTCGTACGCCTGGTCATCTGGGTGGGGGTACTCGTAGTGCGAGCTTTCGTAAGACTGGGCTGTGGTTGAACCGTAGGAGACCATCAGGAGAACCCCGAAGGTCAGGAGAAGGAGAAAGGATGCTCTGAGAACCTGTAAGTAAAGAAGAAACTTTATAATAACTCACCAGTATCTCGTCGTCGTCTGTTGCCATCGTTAACGGTGACGATGTTGGGGAAGAGAAGGGACAGCCCGGTGATGGCTAGGGCAGGTAAGACATAGGCCAGGTACTCCGAGTCTAGAGACTCATAGTAGTAGTGTTCCAAGCGACTCAGTAAACTGCGGCCTAACGAGTTTCCACCAGTTAACTGGTCAGGATGGACTAGTGTTTTAGAAGGGTTGATGTGATCGTGATCTTCATTGGCTGCACGCTTCATCAAACTGATGGCACCAGTATCTAAGTCAGCATCCTTCGCCAGTGTTTCTACAGGAGGGACTTGACTCTTGGTGGCCTCAGCGAGGACCAGGCCGAGGTGGCAGGAAGCGAGGACGAAGAGGAGGAGGCAGGAGCGGTGCGTGTATTCTGGCGCCATGATGGAGTTGGACTGACGATCTCTGAGGCCCAGACGCCATCCTCGCTTCACCTGCTGCCCCTTCAGTACACAGGGGCTGGTCATCGGCCGACATGTTGGGCCTTGGTCTCTACAACACCTTATTAACACCGATAAACACACAACATATATGGCAAATGTAACATCTATTTGCCTTACGTGAAACGACTTTCTCCAGGTAAATGATGGCTGTTCAAGTTAGAATGTTCTTCTATAACTCGGTAAAATAAAGTAATGCGGTGTTTGTCACTAGATTGGTGTTAACAAAATCCGAATTTTTCATAAACCTAAAATAAGTACCTAATTTGTAATTAGATATGGGTAAAGGCAAAAGTTTCCCAACAAGCATAGCCTATGCTAATAAATTTTCCCTACAATCTTATGAAAATTACCAAGAAACCTCAAAATGGCACCCGGCCTAAAAGAGGTTGTCTCCCTTCCGTCTACTAAATTGCCTCTGACACCGACCACAGAGCACATTAGTCTCTCGGCCGGAGGGTGGTGGTAGAGGGATATGATCAACAAGGTCCGTGTTATAATGAGCGGCTTGACAGTATGTTGTGTGTGTGTGTGTGTGGGGGGGGGGGGGGGGGGGGAGGGGGGGAAACTGGCTAATTTGCTCGTAAATGTGTAATACTCTAACTTAAAATGTATTTTTGCACCTTGGGGAAAATTTAATCACCTAGCAGATTGTTTCTCGACAATTGATGGATATATATGAAACTACTATATTTCTGCATCGGACAAGTTATCATATTTGATAACAAAAATTCGCTACAAATTGTTCGTAATACTTGAACATTCAAGATGAAGACATGGCAATTGACAATCAATAGTGTAAATATGATGAACTACTATTGTTTAATGAATGACATAATCATTCTGTATTTGTATCCCTATGTTTACATCATTAAGCAAATGTTTCATAATATTTGTTTTTTACATTTAACGTTGTCTTTATAATTTGAAGAAGAGATTGAGTATCTTTGCTATAATGATTTTTGCACTTTGTGATAATTATAAACGTTCTTAAAAACGACAACAATGGTTTCAAAGTTCATGTAACGAATTTTACTAAGTTTTACTAATTAAAGCATCATGCAGATACTTCAGCGTAAATTCTACGCAGCTTAGGAAGGATCTATAGATAGAAAGTATATCAGTTTACCTCTAATGACTCCCACAAAATTCTTCCTTGAAAAAAGTTGCTTAATTATAGGCTAACTAGAAACAAAACATAAGTATATATATATATATAGTATTTGGTACATAATGCGGTTTTGTTTATGCTGGTGAGGAATTAGCTTGTCCACATATTTCTTATTCGCGTATTACAACGTATATCAAACCAAATATGTTGTTAATTACGAACACATG
Organism: Paralithodes platypus; assembly: GCA_032716605.1. Lineage (NCBI taxonomy): Eukaryota > Metazoa > Arthropoda > Malacostraca > Decapoda > Lithodidae > Paralithodes > Paralithodes platypus. The sequence continues at coordinate 28,770,899 of CM064551.1, forward strand.
GCAATAATATGACATAGTGGCATAGTATTTTCATGTTTGCCATTAGTTATCGAGCAATGAGCTGGTAAAGGAGTAAAGCATCAGCCAAGTTAAGAACACATAACATATAATAACATATAACCATACAAAAAAAGCGTCTAGCCCCTTCACTGTTTACTAAGGGGTCTCTATTCTAATGAGCCTAATTTTTCAGTGGCTGCTTAAGGAAGGAAAGTTGATGATAGCATGCACTTGAAATTAAAATACACGGAATATTTTACTGTCTGTTAACTCTTCTCGGGAAGCATAAATTACACGATTGTATTAGTTTTACCTTAGAGAGAGAGAGAGAGAGAGAGAGAGAGAGACTACATACGTGCATAAAATAGGCAACGTATACTGTATATGCATTTAAAAATAACCAAAAGTTGTTATTGTTGTTGTTGTTGTTGTTGTTTTTCCCAAGCTGCCTGGCCGAACAGCCCCAAGGCCCCGAGCAAGGCCAAGGCCATAACTGGGAGCCCCCACAGAACCCTCCCTGCTTACCACAATAAAGCCTGGGTGACCGAAGCCACTCCATGGCGGGGAGCTGAGGAGGGTGCGGAAACGTCCGGGAAACCAAAGCCCCACCCAGGGCCCTGTGCCCCTCAGCAATTATGAAGAGAAAGTTGAGGGGCAAAGGAAAGAAAAAAAATGTTAATGAAGAGAATGAATGACACAATATTATATTAATAGTTTGACAAGCTTCTTATATTGAACGGTGCATTCATATTGTTATCATACATACTAATTTTACAAGATTAGCTTATACAAAACACTTCTGTACTCTTAGTTTTAAATTATAGCTACTTTAAACATAACGATGCATACAGTATATTTGACATGTACGTTAATTTCGTTTAACCCGTTCAGTACCGGCGACGTCTTTTTCATTGTATTTTTGCCATATTTAGACGATTTTGTGCAGTTTAAAAAGGATCTGCGGTAGAAAAGAGGGTTAAGTGAGGTAGGTCGAAGCTGATTGATTGTTGGATGCTCTTTTATAACTGAATGAAATCGTCTAATAGTAGCCAAAATAGAGCTAAAAGTACGGCACCGGTACAGAAGGGGTTAAGGAATACGAGCCTTACCGTAGACCGTACTACACACACGGTATAATACGAGCCTTACCGTAGACCGTACTACACACACGGTATAATACGAGCCTTACCGCAGACCGTACTACACACACGGTATAATACGAGCCTTACCGCAGACCGTACTACACACACGGTATAATACGAGCCTTACCGCAGACCGTACTACACACACGGTATAATACGAGCCTTACCGTAGACCGTACTACACACACGGTATAATACGAGCCTTACCGCAGACCGTACTACACACACGGTATAATACGAGCCTTACCGCAGACCGTACTACACACACGGTATAATACGAGCCTTACCGCAGACCGTACTACACACACGGTATAATACGAGCCTTACCGCAGACCGTACTACACACACGGTATAATACGAGCCTTACCGTAGACCGTACTACACACACGGTATAATACGAGCCTTACCGTAGACCGTACTACACACACGGTATAATACGAGCCTTACCGCAGACCGTACTACACACACGGTATAATTTGCCACTCATGCTAAATTACCATAGGGAGAGTGACACGGTTTTCTAGTTTCCATATTTTTAAGGAGGGAAATTTATCTTCCCTTTAGTATACCGTATAATACAACGATGGAGAGACACCTACCCATTATTTATATATATATATATATATATATATATATTATTATATATATATACCGGTATATATATATATATATATATATATATATATATATATATATATATATAATTATATATATATACTGTATATATATATATCCAATACAGGTACGTCTTAATCTGTCTCGATATAGATTGATAGTCTATGGCTCAATTGTTGGACCATTTGAAGCATTCGTGTTTAGGTAGCTAATGAGTATATAGATTTTAGAACAATAGAATTTCAGACATTTTAGTTTGATATTTTATTCACTTTTCACACTTTTTGCTATACCTTCCGCAGTTGTCCACTTGTTGTTACCGGATGTGGACCTTCTTATTCTTTCTCATATTTTGTCAGTGAGTGTTTTCTGTTTTTGATTAAACTTTGTATTATTTGTCTTTAAATATTCGGTTTAGTGAATATGAGTGCTTTACCCAGCTGAATTCTTATTGTTAGCTTTCTTTAAATATAATAAATAGATCCTTTTTACGTTTAGTTAATTTTAGACTTGTCTTAATTTTTAAGGATCATGATTGATTACGATGATGAACGAATTGTGTTTTGAGCCGAAAATTTGTTGAAGAAAATAAGAAAAATCGAGTAAGTAAATAAATCATGGCATTAAGTACAGTGTTGACTCTATACCTATGCCTGCTATGGGGTATATATATATATATAATTATTATATAATGGGTAGTTTTGTCTCCCTAGTTACATTCTCCATTAAATCGTAATATTTTCTGAAGGGCTATACAGGTATATGTTATATATTATTAACTCTTTCCGTACCGGTGCTTTGTTGTGGTTATTATTAGACGATTTTATTCAGTTTCAAATGGGCCTCCACCAAATACCAGGCTTTCTAACTATCTCACTTAACCCTGTATACTATAACAGCTCCTCCTTAAACCTCACAAAACCCTCTATACAGTATATAGTTAGAACAAAACCCTCTATACAGTATATAGTTAGAACAAAACCCTCTATACAGTATATAGTTAGAACAAAACCCTCTATACAGTATATAGTTAGAACAAAACCCTCTATACAGTATATAGTTAGAACAAAACCCTCTATACAGTATATAGTTAGAACAAACCCTCTATACAGTATATAGTTAGAACAAAACCCTCTATACAGTATATAGTTAGAACAAACCCTCTATACAGTATATAGTTAGAACAAAACCCTCTATACAGTATATAGTTAGAACAAACCCTCTATACAGTATATAGTTAGAACAAAAATAATAAGACGTCGCCGGTACAGAAGGGGTTAAGGTAGTATAGTAGTCTTCATTATTTATTCCACCCAAGATTTGTCGCATTGTTATTATACTGCAACATATGGTGAGTGTGTGTGTTTGTGTGTGTGTGAGTGTTTATGTGTGTGTGTGTGTGTGTGGATGTGTGTGTGGAAGTGTGTGTGTTGATGTGTGTGTGTGTGTGTCTGTATGCATGTGTGTGTGTGTGTGTGTATAAATATGTGTGTGTATAAACATGTGTTTGTGTGTGCGTTTGTAAGTGTGTGTGTGTGTGTGTGTGTAAATGTATGAATGTGTATCTGTATATAAATATGTGTGTGTGTTTATAAGTGTGTGTGTGTGAGAGAGAGAGAGAGAGAGAGAGAGAGAGAGAGAGAGAGAGAGAGAGAGAGAGAGAGAGAGAGAGAGAGAGAGAGAGAGAGAGAGAGGGGGGGGGAAAGTGTAGCAGATGGTAGGATGCCATGTACTGCTATCCCTCTCTCTCTCTCTCTCTCTCTCTCTCTCTCTCTCTCTCTCTCTCTCTCTCTCTCTCTCTCTCTCTCTCTCTCTCTCTCTCTCTCACACACACACACAAACAAACACACACACACACACACATTACCTGACCGTGTATCTTTTAGTTAGGTATTCCTTCTTGTTATTAATGTCACAATCTAAGTAACTATTCAGACAGGAATGTTTGTAAACAAAAAAACTTTGAGATCAATGTGTAAATTTTTCCTCCCAAATCACAGGTTCGATATCGCTCACCAAGAAACAATCGATACCTAAATGGCACGGAAGGGCTTAAAATTACAAAAGAAATAGAGCAACGGGTCTTAAAATCACCAAAGTAATGGGGCTGATTGAGAGGGAGAAGGGGGTCCAGAAAATAATATATATAACCCGAAACAAAGACCCCTACATAGTTACCGTATATATATAAACCCGAGCTACCATACGCCTCCAACCTGTGACAGTCGCGGGAACCATTAGTCATTTGTTTATGTGTGTTATTATAGTATAACTGGTGTCACACAAACGATTTTCACGGCATTTTTTTCTGGCATTGGTTTGATAGTCTTTTAGGATGGTGTCACGCCAGGAATTTTTCTTGCAATTTTCGTTGAGCCTATTTTTTTCTCGTACTCTAGCTTAGGCTCTTTCGCATTGCATATATATATACACACAATAGGTTTTAGCTCTTCTGAGGCCCTATGTTTTATTACAGGTCAACATATGGCGAATAACACTCCACACATTCACATTCAACCCCCCCCCCCCCCAGCTGGATGGGCTCTGTAGCTGTATAACTGTACTTACGGAGCTACGAGACTGTATTTCAAGGGAGACTTTTGTTTTTGCTTGACCCCTTTTTCCCTCGTGTTAAACCTCATTTGTTTTGAGATTTTAAGACGTTCACCCCATTAGTTTGGTCATTATTAAGACCTTTCGTGCTACTTAGGTGTCGATTATATTATGGTGAGCGATATCAAGCCTACATTTAAGGAGGAACCAGCCTTTGGCCGGGAAATTTTTCGACCGAAAAATATACAAATTTATCTCGATTTTTTTTTATTTTTTTTGTATTTAACTTTATGGAGGTCTAGAGAGGAAACTGATATTATATAATACATAAATAAATAAATAGATAAATATATAAGTATAATTATATATAGATAAATATATAAATAAACAAATGTAAATCTTCCCCTAACCCCCTAAATGGAAACGGCCTTACTTCCAAATCCCATGCACGGAATAACACAGCGCTTGGTGACTACATTTACTGGGGTATATCAATATAACGTATTAACTAGTTTATTATGATTCTTTTAATCCAATGGAGTCTGGGAATACTAAAGGTGATGTCACACGAGCTCCTTTTCCGTCAATTTATACGGGCAATTGTAGTCTGGCATCTTCATAAACTAAGTTATATCAGAAATCATCCTCCAACTTTTTCTCAAGTGGCATTACTTGATTTAAAGGTTATATATATAATTCCCACGAACTGGGAGCTGCCTCTACTGTATACTTCATTATCTAGTGTAAAATCGTCTATGGGTGGATGGATGTCCACCTAGACAGATCCTGGGTGACAGTTGTTGCCAGGTTGCAAGACCTCTTTTGTGGCCAGTGTGGTGTAGTGGTTAGCACGAGTGTCTGTTGATCGCAAGGACCAGGGTTCGAATCCCGGGTGGGTTGTGTGAGGTTTTTCTCAAGTGGTATTGCTTGATTTAAAGGTTTTATACCTTCTAGTTTCCGATTCCAATGCGAAAAAGCCTCATAATATTTTCGACAATAAACTTGCTCTTCGAAAATTGCCGGCAAAAGCGCTTGTGTGACACCGGCTTAACCCGGAATATTTCTATGATTTTACTGATATTTTTGGACTTCAACTTGGGTAGGGTATTAACCCCTTGAGGATTCTGACGCGTTATGACAGTTTATTCTGATTAGCATTAGACGATTTTATGCTATTTTGGTAAGTTATCTTGGAATTAAAGGGGTTATTAGTATCTCAACACTTTAGTAGCTCCTAGAAGTTCTTCCTAAGCTGAATAAAATCGTCTAATGCTATCCAGAATCAACTATCAAATCGCGTCATGATCCTCAAGGGGTTAATATATTTGTTATCGCTGTTGAGCAACTTTGGAACGCATTATCATAGTCCCCGCAATTTGTAACATATTATATAAAGTAATAATACTATTTTGTTCATTATCAGAGTTATAGCATAATGACCACTTGTGAGTTTTAGAGTATAGGGAAGTTGGAGCTGTAGACATCAACATTTAGTGGAATTACCAGATAAAATATGGTCGTAAAACATTTATAAGTATATACAAACCAAATTCATCATACTTTCTATCCATCATAAACTTACGTTATTATTGCATTTCTGTTTTTATATCGATTACAGCTCCAACTTCCTTAGAGCCTGAAACTCGGAGTGGTCAGTTATGATCATAATTTATGTATCTTTTTTATTATTATTATTTTATTTTTTTCTTCAAATCACAATGCAGTATATTTACATTTCCAAAATGTTCTGCATCTACTGTGCATTTCTAGTTTGCCTTGAAGCTAAGCACCGCACTTGTTACGCATAATACTGTATATATTTTATGACAGATATCAATTATCAAAGGATAGAATATAATCATGATGATGAGATACAAGTTAAGTTTTAACAAATCAATGCATATCGATATAAAGTATATAAGTTCAAATGTATTTTGATAGAACACCCTATCATAAGGCTATTAATGCAAATGTGATACAATAAAACCATCCATGACAGAATAATATAATTTGTAAGAAAGGAACCACCGAGGCATATGATCTCACCACACAACCATACGCCCTACGGTCCATATTATCACTACGCAAGAACCACACCTCAGTCAGTCAGTCAGTAGCCAACCCTTACTCCCACAAGGGGTAGGGAGGATCAACAAAAGACTCGAGAAAGGAAAAAGAGGTGACAGGAGAAGAACACGTAACAGTTTGACCACAAAAAGCAAGCACACAAGCATTCAGAAGCACCAATCACTCATCAGCCCCCGAAATCACTGGCTTCACCTCACACCTACTATTTATATATTCCTTCACTTTTACTATTATTATGGTTTGTCATTATCTAATTGAACGAGATTAGTTTTATATGGTTGTATATTAGTTATTAATGGTTAGAGTGTCTAAGATCTGTATGTGGTAACCCAGGTTCGAATCCCGGGAGAATCACATGCTTTCATTAATTTCATTGGGAGGTGTTTGGTGTTGGAAGTGAAATTAATAAATTGGATTATATCACATAGCATCAAAGAACGGAGCTTTTTCTGCCAACTAGATTATGTGAACTTTACTTATAAGTATCTGCAAATGTCAAACGTTAAAGGATAATATTCTTTTGAATGTATCTATCATCTCTATACACCAATAACCATAATCCTATTATTTAGATGAATGTGTAACTGCCAAGCGATTTGAGCGAAATTGAACATGCATTGCGAGTTTTAATATACTCAGTACCGGTGACGTCTTTTTCATTATAATCTGGCAACTATTAGCCGATTTTATTCAGCTTAGAAAGGACGTCTACCCATTAAATTACTACAGCCAATCTTAACTAACCCGTCTAGCTACCATATATCTTTCCTGAGCGTCATAAAATCGTCTAAATGTAGCTGAAATCAAATTAAAATCACGTCACCAGTACTGAACGGGTTAATAATATATTCACACTATGTTAATTCACATAATGATCACACTTTGTAAAGGTAATTCACACATTCCCCTAATTATGTCATAAGGAGTAACTTTTGCATAATCAGAAAGACACCTGAAGGGCCTTGAGATAACACAAATGACAAGTGCTTACCATAATGCCGATTTGTTGCGGGGGTATCACAGAGATTTAGCGCGGTTATTTGCAGCGGTAGTAAGCGGGTATTATAGATGTATTGGTAGGTATGTGTTGCAGGAGTATTGCAGATGGCTTAGATGTATTGCCGATGCATAGATGTACTTAAAACGAACTGCAGACACGTGTGGCAGGTAGGTATTGCAGACGTATTGCACAGATGTATAGAAGTTGGCTTTTATGTATTGCAGATCTGTTGCAGGTGTATTGCAAATGGTTCAGATGTATCACCGATGCATAGAAGTACTTCAAAGAACTGCAGGTGAATGCCAGGTAGGTATTGCAGGTATATGTGAGTGTAGCGAGGGGTTCGGAGGCACTGACAGTAGGGAATAACCACCTCACGCCTTTATAACACCACCCCTGGGACTGAGAACACATCTAGAGCGCAACAACAACACCCCCCCCCCCCCTCCCTGCGGCCCCGGACTTGAAGGTCACGACAACTACCTACACTAATGACCTATTTTCGGCGCTTCCTCCTGTAGTCAATGATTCAGCGGTTTATTTAGCACGCACACTCTGTTTTTCTCTCATCCTATGACTTAGACTGCGTCAAGCTCCATATATCCAGATAGTTTTACGCTAACGCACCTTGAATTTGATGCTCTATAATTCGTTCGACTGGGGGGGGGGAGGGGGGGGGCACTTGTAACAGGCAGCTTTACCCTATGTCTCCTTCATACACATGGGAAAGAGAAATATAATAATCATACGACATAATACTTATAAGTGCTAGTAATATATGTGAACTCCCTAGAACATATGATCTTTGTGAGTCACCGATAATACTCTGTTTTCGGCTGCTCCTTGCTTTATACTAAGTGATGATGCAGCGGAACCATTATTAGCACACAGTATTAACAATAACAAAATGTACACTCGGTCAAAAAAGTATCCGCACCCCTACCCTGATAATCTGGTGTGTACAGTTTGGTTGGGTTAGCATCTCTGCCTACAGCTATATCCATCTATACTACTACCTACCTATACTACCTAAGACCTACTACCTACGACCTACAACCTATACTACCAAGTTGTACACACCAGATTATCAGGGTAGGGGTGCAGATACTGTTTTGACCGAGTGTACATGTTCGATAGCTATACCCTGTTCCAAGTAGGTAGGCCTGAAATCGTGAACCATAACCTCTGTAACTCAAATATGGCTAGAGCAAATGGGCTGTAATTTTCCAGCCTTGTCAAGTGGTAGGAATATTAGCTCGATTATTTTAGTCGTTTGTGAGTTAAGGGGAGATGTCCACTTGAGGGATTTTTTCTGGACTCCTTTCTCCCTCATGTTTAGCCCCATTGTTTTTCTAATTTTAAGACGTTTGCCCCATTATTTTGACGATTTTAAGAACTTTCAACCCATTTATGTCAATTTAAAGACCTTTCGTGCCATTTAGGTGTCGATTTTATCCTGGCGAGCGATAGCGAGCCTGTAATTTAAGAGGAACAGGCTTTCAGCCGGGAAATTTTTCTACTGAAAAATGTACAAATTTATCTTGAAAGGGGCTCAAGGGGGTGTAATCTTAAGCTTGAAGGATATCTAGGGACCAAACTAAAAACCTCCCCTTAAAGAGGTCAATGTTCAAAACTTTTGGCCAACTTGTTTGGAATAGGGTGTAGTATTATTAGTAACACCTCTATCACTGCTATCTAGACCACGACTCAAGTACAGTCGGCCTAATAAGTGATGTCTCGGCACCAATTATGTTTTGATCAATAATTGGCATCGGCAATATTTACACATGATTTCTTCTTTTTGAGTGAGATATACCAACATGTTCCTACACTTACCCACTCTATTCAACAGCTGACAGACATTATTTCAGCCCAGAGCGAGTCAAACGTAATGACAGCTGAGACATGACTTACTAGCGCCACCGTACCATCCATCACTATTCACACCTAGCCTCCGGTACCACTACACATTATCACACCAAACCCTTCTTCCCTCAACATAATATAAATGTATTATAGACAATGCTGATCTGGATTTTATAAATTCTGTTGTCTAATTTAACGAGAGGTGGGTCGTTTTTCTAGACTCCTTTTTCCCTCATGTTTAGCCCCATCAGTTTTCAGATTTTAAGATGTTTGCCCCATTATTTTGTCGATTTTAAGACCTTTCGCCCCATTTATTTGTCAATATTAATACCTTTCGTGCTATTTAGGTGTCTATTTTTTTCCTGGCGAACGATAGTGAGCCTGTAATTTTGGAAGACCCGGCTTTTGGCCGAGATATTTTTCTACCAAAAAATGTACAAATTAATCTAGAAGGAGGATCTAATGGATTTTGTTTGTTTTTACTTTGATGGAGGTCTAGGGAGGAAATTATTATAATAATAAATATATGAAATAATCGACCAAATGATAACCCTTGTCCCCTTATTATAGTTTTAGCATTGTGACCTTCCCATTGCACAAGGTCTCAGAAACGTTACTGAACAAGTGCTGACCATCGCTAAATGCCCTCAGAATCGCTGACACCGAGTATAGCGAAACACTGCTGATGATAATATTCCCGCGAGTGGTGAGGGGGTTTCAAACTCATGACCTCAGCTGCTACATAGGCCTCACTGGATCATGGGCGTGAGTGTACTATAGTCTGTTTTATTACATTCATTTATTTATTTTTGTCCTGCTGATGGTAAATTGCCATCTCGCCATCCTGATCACTCGGTTATTACCAAGATTTTGTAGCGAAATATATTGTTAATTAATTATGAAAACTTGGCATTAATTTGATGCAGAGACATTTTAGTTTCTTATTTTTCCTCGAAATAATTTGAGGCTCTTTAACAATGGAATCATAAACTGATTTCTGATATAACTTAGATTTTGAAGATGCCAGACTACAATTGCCCACGCAAATTTACGGAATAATCGCTCGTGTGATACTGGATTTAAAGTGGAGGTGCGAATTTCCCTCTCCACCACCACCACCTCCATCACCACCACCACCACCACCACCACCACCTCCTCCACCACCACCATCACCACCACCACCACCTCCATCATCATCACCACCTCCATCATCATCACCACCACCACCACCTCCATCACCACCACCACCACCACCACCATCACCTCCACCTCCACCACCATCATCACCATCACCTCCACCACCATCATCACCATCATCATCACCACCACCACCTCCATCATCATCACCACCACCACCACCTCCATCATCATCACCACCTCCATCATCATCACCACCACCATCATCATCACCACCACCACCACCACCATCATCATTAGCACCTCACCGTAGCCGCCTTACATAAGTGGGTTACTCGGTGACTGTCAGGTGCAATGGTTTATAGACATGATCTACGACAATATCTCTAGCTGCGTCCTACCTAGGAATTGCGCCTTAGTCTACTTCCCATGGTATGCTTCTTGAGCTGTTGCTGCATTGAGATGAATAGGTTGCAACAATTGTTTTAAATGTTCAATTAAAATGATCCTGTCTAGTTTTTATTAGCTAGAGTAATGTAGGGTCTTAATCATAGCCTAACTATATTATAGCCTAACTATTATGCAAAACTGGCAATACTTTATCGAAAAATGTACAAATTTATCTTGGAAGGGGTGTTGGGAGTAATTTTTTAACGCTTGGTAGAGGGCTAGGCAGCAAAACAAAAATTTATGTCGTGGCTTAGATATCAGTGGAAGAATGGGTGAAGGAAGAGTTGCAAAAATTAACCGTTATTGATTTTAGCGACATAGGGCAACTCGGCTTGTATGCAAATTAGTAGCTGCTTACAGTATTTAAGTATTATATTGTGGACATAATGCATAATTGACAAAGTGTTATGTTTGGAAAGCGACCACACAGTTGTATTGATTAATGGCGAAAATATTGAAATGTTGAAAACAAGAATATACAGTATATGATTTGATAGCGCCAAATTATATTACTATCATCTGAAGCTTAGGCGTGGCAGATTAGCATTATGCAAAATAGCCCAGAATACTGCTTTTATTTATTTATATATTATGTATTTTATTTTACTTGTTTCAGGATATGCACGAGAAAGATTGGGATATAATTAGGTACTCATAAGTAATTAGGTACTCATAAGTAATTAGGTACTCATAAGTAATTAGGTACTCATAAGTAATTAGGTACTCATAAGTAATTAACCTCTTCTATACCGACGACGTCTTTCATATTTTATTCTAGCTATATATGTAGACGATGATGTGCAGCTTAAGGGGAGATTTCCAATTTAGAGATTTTTTTCTGGACTCCTTTCTCCCTCATGTTTAGCCCCATTGTTTTTCTAATTTTAAGACGTTTGCCCCATTATTTTGACGATTTTAAGAACTTTCAACCAATTTCTGTCAATTTTAAGACCTTTCGTGCCATTTAGGTGTCGATTTTATCCTGGCGAGCGATAGCGAGCCTGTAATTTAAGAGGAACCGGCCTTCGGCCGGGAAATGTTTCTACCGAAAAATGTACAAATTTATCTTGAAAGGGACTCAAGGGGGTGTAATTCTAAGCTTGATGGAGGTCTAGGGAACAAACTAAATACCTCCCCTTAAGGTATAATAGAAAATCAAGTAAACATAATAATCACCAAGTAAATTTGACCTTATTAACTCCTTGAGGATTATGATGCGTTTGCCAGTTGATTCTGCTATTACTAGACGAATGTATGCAGCTTTGGAGCAACATTTTAGAATCAAAGGGGGTAAGGACTATATTGATTAACCCTATGACATCTATGTGTTGTTCCTAAGCTGAATAAAAGTGTTCAGTAATAGCCAAAATAAAATATTGAATCAAATCCTGAAAGGGTTAATTGAGAATATTGTTTGTGATTACTACGAAGGCAGATATTAATATTTAGTTATCTGTCATTTGGAATAAGCAAACAGAGACGTGGAGGGCTAATTTGATCATTAACAAAGCTCTCAGTCAAATAGCCAACAATCAACAGCCTAATAAACCATCATTAACCCCGATTAGTCTTTAAGGAGAATCATAGCAACTCTTTTACAGTAGTCAACTTGCTTTACATCTAGGCATATTAATCCACTAAACAAATCAATTGTCCGCTAAGATCGAGGTAAACTTTGGCGTATAATATATATTTGTCTATATTCTAACTTGGATTTCCAGGGTGTTGAGGCTTTTCCTGAAGCGTGAATTAAGGAAAACAATAGCGAGATAAAGCGTTAAAAATATAAAGAGCAACATTCTCCCTATGGACAATTAAGACAGCTGCCTGCAGGTTGTTGACTGGGTCTTTGTGGGGGGACCATGTGTTATTTTAGTGAGAGAGAGAGAGAGAGAGAGAGAGAGAGAGGGGAAGAGGGAGGGAGGGAGAGAGAGTGTGTGTGTGTGTGTTGATTACCTCAAGTTATTACAGCGGAAGTAATTAAACTGCTCTTTTGGTTACGTGTGTGTGTGTGTGTGTGCTTATTGTCCCAGCGATGTCTTTTTTTAATGTCTTCTAGCTATACTTTGTGCAGCTTAAGAAGAATCTGTGGTAGTAAAATGGGTAAAGTAAGATACTTCGAAGCCTATTAATTGCTGGAGGCCCTTCACAAAAATAAATTAATAAAATCGTTGAATAGTAGCCAGCATAAAATGGAAAGGACGGCACTGTTACTGTAAGAGATAAGCCCTTCTGTACCGGTAACGTCCTTTTAACTTTATTCTGGCTACTATTAGATGAGTTTAGTCGGTTTAGAAAAGGCCTCCAGCAATTAACAGGCTTCGAAATATCTCACTTAACCCTTTTTCTACCACCGATCCTTCTTACACTGCCCACAATCCTCTAAATATAGCTAGAATATAACTAAAATGACGTCATCGGTACAGAAAGGGTTAATCGATGACCCCGAACACACAAACCGATCACCGCCCCCCCCCCCCCCCCCTCATGTTTACTTTTAGTACATGGGGGGTGGGGGGAGGGGCCCTCTTCCCTCCTCCTCTCCCGTGACATAATGAACTATTGACCTTCCCGCAGCAACAGAAAGGCGTTGTGTAATGCAACCCAGTTAATCCTATCTAGTCAAATCAGGGAATGGTCCTTTTTTTCTGGACCACCTTGTTTCACCCCATTAGTTTGGCGATTTTTTAACGTTTCGCCCCATTATCTTGGCGATTATAAGACACTTCAACTCATTCAGGTGTCATTTGTTTCATGTTTTTTTTTTTTTGTCTCTTCTAGACGAGCAAACCTTCAAATTAGGGAGGCGGGTGGGGGACTCATTGAGACCAAGAGGTCCTTCCTAGGCTGAAGAAAATTGTCTGGAGGAAGCCACACATATTGAGTTCATCTTCTTACAATTATAGGGATAGCTGTTTAACTGCTTGGCGTGAGGTCCTCCGTAGGCGATATAAAATCGGCGGTAAACGAAATATAATCGGCGGTAAACGATTATTCGTCTTGTGTGTATATCAGATTATCAGTACGTGTTCTGTTTGTATCTGTGTGTGTGTGTGTGTGTGTGTGTGTGAGTGTGAGTGTGTGTGTGTGTGTGTGTGGTGTGGTGAGTGTGTGAGTGTGTGTGTGTGTGGTGTGGTGAGTGTGTGTGTGTGTACAAGGAAGGGTAGATTATACGCAACACACACAACAGGTGTACAACCCACCGTTTTCTATGATGGTCATAAAATCAGGGGAGGGAGAATGGGAAATATATAAGTGTTACATCCAGTGGTTTTACGAACATTAGGGCCTATAGAAAACGGTATCATTTAATGCAATACTGTAGGTCCTCTTTATAGATTGCAATATAATATATATATTGCAGATAAATCTGAATATACGGTATTTTTTTATGCAATACCGCATAATACTCACCATTCTTTTTTACCATTTAGTTTCTTATGCTCATCAATTATTATCATGCAAATGTATATGTTCAAAAAGTTGATTTAATAGAAACAAGAGATATATTAAATATGTAGGTCAAATTGACAATATCGACATATTGAATAGTAAGAATACATCATCTTATTTTATCCTGGTTAGCATTTGACGATTTATTTTAGATTAGGAAGGCCCTCTAGGAATGAAGGGGCTACACACGCTGTCAATATATTTCTCAATTGGAAGAAGAAGAAAAATATAAAAAGACCAAGAAGGACCTGATGATAATTATGGTAGAGAAGCAGAGGAAGTTCAAAACAAAGCAAATTATGATAAGTAACTAAATTACTAAATAGAGAACGAATTAAATTAAGTTTGAGAAAATAAAATATATGACAAAGCTGTTTTCGGTTACTTTGTTATGGATGGCGATATCATATGATGATGATGATGATGATGAAATGACAACATCAAATAGAGTCAATGCAAGTGAAGATATTGCAGATATTGTGAAGAAAGAAAAAGAGCATTAACCCTATCAGTACGATGCAATGTTGGCTTCTTTTATTCTGGCTATACTAAGACGATTTTATTCACCTATGGACGAATCTGTGGAAGTGATGATAGGCTAGGATACATTCTACTAGATTTGATTCACCTATGGACGAATCTGTGGAAGTGATGATAGGCTAGGATACATTCCACTAGATTGTATTCACCTATGTACGAATCTGTGGAAGTGATGATAGGCTAAGATACATTCTACTAGATTTTATTCACCTATGGACGAATCTGTGGAAGTGATGATAGGCTAAGATACATTCTACTAGATTTTATTCACCTATGGACGAATCTGTGGAAGTGATGATAGGCTAAGATACATTCCACTAGATTGTATTCACCTATGGACGAATCTGTGGAAGTGATGATAGGCTAAGATACATTCTACTAGATTTTATTCACCTATGGACGAATCTGTGGAAGTGATGATAGGCTAAGATACATTCCACTAGATTGTATTAACCTATGGACGAATCTGTGGAAGTGATGATAGGCTAAGATACATTCTACTAGATTGTATTCACCTATGGACGAATCTGTGGAAGTGATGATAGGCTAGGATACATTCTACTAGATGTTATACTAAAGTTGTATAAAATCGTCCTATTTCTTATATAATTAGCAACATAATTAGCCACCCAAATTGTCATAATAGCTGAGTAAACAAGCCAGGGAACATCACACCAAATTCAACCTACCTGTACTCCCTCCCTAGCCAACACACACCCACATTATTATTATTATTATTATTATTTCATTTCCGTGTACGATCGGTGTTTGCGGCTCCAACTTCCTTATAGCCTGGAACCATGAGCTAAGAATAAATAGACAATATTTCCATTAAGGGGGTGACCTGCTTTTTTTTCCTCCATTTCTCTCTTTCTCTGGCTTCTTATCCATTTGGTCCCATTCAGCCTACTGTTTTAAGACGTTGGTCCCCATCCAGGTGTCAATTTTTTCCTGGCGATCGGTAGCATGCCAGCATATTTTTATATATGTTTGACAGCAGGCTAAATTTGTACATTTTTCGATAGAAACATTTCTCCGGCAAAGCCGGATTTCTTCATATAATGCTGGCTCGCTATCGCTCGCCAGGAAGAAATCGACACCTAGATGGGGATAAACGTCTTAAAATAGTTGGCTGAATGGGGCCGAATGGATACAAGCCAGAGAAAGAGAGCAAAGGACTGAAATAACAAAAAGCAGGTCACCCACCTTAATGGGCTATATCACCGGTCAACAATAAATGTAATAGCATGTTGTAATTTACGCGGGCAAAATATACATACAAAACTTACTTACTTACTTCGTTTCATGACTGCTTTGTTTTTATGACCACTCCGCCCCAAGAAATCCTAACTCCTAACCTCTGTAACTCAAAACCGACTATATTAATCGAGCTAATATGTCTACCATCTGGGAAGGCTTAGCCGGGGAATAGATGGGGAAATGTTTAGCCCATTTGCTCCAGCCCCTCTTGAGTTACAGAGGGGTTAGGAGTCACGATTTCAGGCCTACCTATAATGAATGGTCTGTAAGTATCGGTAAATTTCCGTGTCACCTCCCTATTCCTTGCGATAAATGTAAACCAATAAACAATCCCATGAGAAGTGCTTTCCTCTGCATGCCAAACAAGATATATATGTTGTCAGTTTTGTTAGGTTGAGTTGTGGTTGTGATTGGTATAAATGATTTGAAGCACAATGAATAACCCCCTAGAGGATTATGACGCATTTTGACAGTTCATTCAGGCTATCATTATACGATTTTATGCAGCTTAAGGGGAGGTTTTTAGTTCGTTCCCTAGAATTCCATCAATCTTAAAATTACACCCCCTAGACCCCCTTTCAAGATAAATTTGTACATTTTTCGGTAGAAAAATGTCCCGGCTGAAAGCCGGTTCCACTTAAATTACAGGCTCGCTATCGCTCGCCAGGATAAAATCGACACCTGAATTGCACGAAAGGTCTTAATATGGGGTGAAAGTTCTTAAAATCGCTAAACTAATGGGGCAAACGTTTTATAATATCAAAAGCAATGGGGCTAAACATGAGGGAGAAAGGGGTCAAGAAAAAAATCCCTCAAGTGGAGATCTCCCCTTAAGAAGGAGGTGTGGGAATTGAAAGGGTAAAGCCTATTACGACGAACCCCTTGAAGGTGTGGGAATTGAAAGGGTAAAGCCTATTACGACGAACCCCTTGACTTCCAGAAACCCTTCCTTATCTGAATAAAATCGTCTAAAGATGGCCAAAATACACTGCCACAACGCGTCATGATCTTCAAGGGGTTAAGGTGAAGTGGCCTTGAAGCGAAGTGACTGACCTGGTCCTGTGTGTCCGAGTCCAGGGTTACCAAATCAAATCCGCTAGATAATAAATATACGCCGAAAATCGCTAGAATAATGCCACATTCTCTACAATATCGCTCTAAAATGGCTCAAATCTCCGAGTATCGCTAGAATTCATGTCGTTATAGATGTCAAAAATTGCCTGTAGATGGAAGTAAATACCTCTAGATCTAGCGGGAAAGTAGCTAAATTGGCAACACTGTGTCCGACTGCCTGTTGTGACTGTATAATAATGTAGGCCAACACCACTTTAACCCATTCTGTACCGGCCACGTATTGTTTATTTGATTCCAGCTACATTTAACCGATTTTATTAAGCTTAGGAAGGATGAATGGTAGTTGAAAGGATGATTGTGTATAGTCTGTAGCCTTTTATTTATTGGTAAACGCCCTTCCGATGCTGAATAAAATCGCCCAATAGTTGCCAGAATATACTGAAAAGGACGTCACTGGTACTGAACGTATGGGTTAAGGGGAGGTTTGTATTTATTTGGCAATATATATATATGTATTTATTATGGTCTTTAGTTTCCTCCCGAGACCTCCATGAAGCTTAAAAAATTGACCCAAAGACCCTCCTTCGAGATAAATGTGTACATTTTTCGGTAGAAAAATGTCTCGGCCTAAGGCCGGCTCCTCCTAAAATACATGCTCGATATCGCTCCTCATGAAAACCAGACACCTTAAATGGCACAAAAGGTCTTAAAATCGCCAAACTTATGGATCGAACATCTTAAAATCTCAAAAGTAATGTAGCTAAACTTGAAGGAGAAGGGGGTCCTGGACTCCCTTCTCCCTCATGCTTAGCCCCATTAATTTGGAAATTTTAAGATAATCTATCCATTCGTTTTGCGATATTAGGATATTTTGCTCCAATTTTCGTCAATTTTAAGACGTTTCATGCCATTTAGATGTCGATTATTTCCTGGTGAGTAATAGATAGCCTGCAATTTAGAAGGAACTTGTTTTCAGCCGGGACATTTTTCTACCAAAAAATGCACAAAATTATCGGTATTGGGGGCAATTTCCATTAAGCTAGATGGAGGTTTAGGGAGAAAATTACAAACCTCCCCTTAATTTTGTTTTTGCTACTAGCTTCTGCAGGTCACTTACTGTGTTTTTAGTCATTCTGTCAACTTTTCGAAGTTCATGTTAGCTGTTTGTGTGTTTCTCTGTTTTGTTTTGTTTTTGTTAACAGGATATCTCAAAAACCTATTTAGATGAAAGTTAATAGATTATTGTATTGTATTGTATTGTATTGTATTGTATTGTAAACAGAGCATTTTAGTAGTGATTTTATAACACACCACCCTCAGGTCCTCCCCTTTCTGAACTCCTTCTATAACGGCGACGTCTTTTTACTTTTAGTCGTGCTATATTTAGACGATTTTGTGAAGTTTAAGAAGGATCTGTGGCAGTAAAAATTGTTAAGTGAGATAGTTCGAAGCCTGTTTATTGCTGGAGGCACTATATAAACTGAACAAAATAGTTTTAAAATTTCAGAACTAAATGGGCTAAACATGAGAGATAAAGGGGTCCAGGAAAACAAAAGCCTCCCATTAAACTTTTCAGTGCCCGTATATATTTCTTCCATTTATTCTGGCTAGCATTAGACGATCTTAGGAAGGACCTGTGTAAGTCAGAAAGTAAATTGAGAGGGATTTTTACACCTTTGATTCTCGAAGTTCTACACAAAGTAGACACAGAAAAGAGGAAAGCCTTTCGTATCATTAATTCCCGTCAACTCACCGACTATCTACGATCTCTCTCTCTTCGCCACAATGTTGCATCTCTCTCGCTTTTCTATCGCTACTACAATAATCAGTGTTCCTCAGAGCTCTCTCAGTGTATACCACCTCCTCTACGTAGGGTACGTAGTATCCGTCTTGCAACACAATCCCACCCCTACTCTGTGCAACTTTCCAACTCAAGAGTGAAACGATACTCCCAATCTTTCTTCTATTCAACAGCTGAGCTCTGGAGCTCCCTCCCTGAATCCATCTTTCCCTCATCCTATGACTTAAATTGCGTCAAACTCTGTGTGTCCAGTCATTTTGGCTCGACTGTTCATTGATTTTCACTCTTTCAACTCTGGGGGAGGCACTCGTCACATGCAGTTTTGCCTTTTGTCTCCCTCATCTAGGTCTACATAGAAAAAAAAAATTAAAATCGTCTAATATTAGCCAGAAGATAATGACGCCATGGAAATGAAAGGGTTAACACGTATCAACCTAGTGTTTTAAGGCATTGTCATTCATATGGACCTTAGAGGGTGTTTTCTGGACCACCTTGTTCTTCATGTTGTTGTTGTTGTTGTTGTTCCCCAAGCTGCCTGGCCGAACAGCCCCAAGGCCCCGAGCAAGGCCAAGGCCATAACCGAGCGCCCCCACAGAACCCTCCCTGCTGACCACAATAAAGCCTGGTATGGGTGACCGAAGCCTTCATGTTCAGCCCATTACTTTTGAAATTTTAAGACGTTCTCCCCTCCCCACTAGTTTGGCGATGCTAAGACCTTTCGCCCCATTTCTTTATCAATTTTAAGACCTTTCGCGATATTTCGGTGTCGACTTTTTTCTGGCGATCGCTAGCTCTCTAGGAGGAACTGGCCTTTGGCCAAGATTGGTAGCCACTAGGAGATTAGGTTATTTTACACTTACCATCATGGCCTCTCAACCCCTGTCTGCTATGGCGGACATTAGAGGTGTAGTAGACTATAGGTAGCGCTAACGAACTTTACAATATTCTTGATCCCTGACCTCTCTGTAACGCAAAGCCGGACTAAGCCATTGTGGTGAGGTATAGAGGCTGTCATCCTGCATTTAGGGAGTATATCATCACCATTTATATCTGAATAAAGTAGATTTGTATATCTATTGTGGACAATCTATCCATTACAATTACGCCACTGACCTCTACTACTAAACAAAAAAGGCTAGAGTAATCGAGCTAATATATCTACCATTTGAGAAGAGTCAACCTGGGAATAAGTGTGGACATTTACAGCCCATTTGCTCTAGCCCATTTTTGAGTTGCAGAGGATAGAGGTTAAGATTATTGGCCTAATTATTATCAGTGAACCTGTAACCCATTCAGTACCGGTGACGTCCTTTTCATTATTTTTTTGGCAACTCTTAGTAGTTTTTAATCAAGTTAGGAAGGACATCTACCCATTAAAAGGTTACAGACTATCTGAATCAAATCTTTTAGCTACCATATATCTTTTCTAAGCTTTATAAAATCGTCTAGATATAGCTGAAACCAGAAATACGTGACCAGTATTGAAAGGTTATTTTGTGGGATCTGAATATCTTGCTTAAGTGTCTTTTTTCCTGGTTATGAGTAGACATTAATCCTTTCAAGATCCGATTACGCATTTCTTTTCTGTTTTCTGGCTATCATGAGACGATTATATTCAGATTAGGAAGGGTATATGGTTAGTTGAGATAGTTTTTATCCTTGTAATTCCCACAGATCCTTCCTAAATAAAAATAAATCAGTAACAAACATCGTATAAGAAATAGAAGGTAGCATATTTGTTGTTTTTATTTGTCCCTCCTCAAGAATAATATCAACAATGAATTGTACACATGTGAGGTATAGGCAATTATAAACAAGCAGGACATACATCAGGAACAACACAATAAAACATACAACTATTTACTGAAAAGGCCATTGTATTTACAAAGCTCTATTAGACTTTCAAGGTGTAACATTAATTTTGAACAACATACTTCTCAAACTAATAACAGGAACTGTAGAGAAAACGGGAAAGCCTTTAACTATTGTAACAACATTATATTCCTAAGGGTGCAAACAATGTGAAATAATAACAATGAGATTAACTCCCTGAGGATCATGACGCGTTTTGATAGTTTATTCTGGCTATCATTAGACGATTATATACTATTTAGGAAGCATCTGTGGGAATTAAAAGGGTAAAGAATGTCTCAATCAACCCTATGACTTCCATATACCCTTCCTAATCTAAATATAATCGATTAAGGAAAACCAAACTAAACTGCCAAAACGCGTCATGATCCCCAAGAGGTTTAATGTGATATATTAATTTCTATATTATTACTGAGACAAACCAACATGAACGGAAGACAAGGCTGTGTGAAAGACTTAGGATATGTAACTATGTACATATGTGAGCTGTGACACAAGGGGTGCTTCATTCAAGCTGGTATGTAATGTTTTATTATCGTTTTAAGTCAATCACACCAATCTACCGGAATTCAATTTATCCGATTACACCCTAAGTTAATGATTATGAAAGGTGGAAGAAGGAAAATTACGTATTATCATTATAAGTCAGTAGTATAAATATATTAGAATATACCGAGCTTCGTAGTTTAAGATATACAGGCGATATCATACTCAATCCTAAATTAGTCAATACGAAAGCTGTAAGATGGAAAACATGTAAACATATATCATCTATCGTAAGTAAATCGCATCAATATACTTTATTAGAACACTATTAATTTTGTAGTTTGCAATCAGATTTAAACCTAACTTATTGAATGGATTTGGAAGAAATTGAGCTGGAAATGATAAACATTTTCAATACGATGACCATTTTAACAATATTCATCCTAACTCTAGTCGATTTTGATCCACTTATGTATGACCTCTCATAGGCAAAGGCTGTTAGACATAGTTAACCCTTTAACTTCAAGTGGACCATTGTTTAATGGAAGAAATCTCTCTAGGGTAATCAATATTCATAATAAGTCTTCGGATTAAAAAAGTAAAAAAAAAAAAAAAAAAAATTGATAGGGTAACTGAAAAAGATGGGATATCATGGCACTGAAAGATTCAGAGAGGAAAATTGCTGATATGTTGTATATGCAAGAGAGAAGGTGCACTTGATACGAGCCGAAATATAGTATATCTGAATGATGTTTTAAAATATCAGTTATTATTAAAATAAAAGCCAATTTCGCTCACACACAATTAAAAGCCTGAGAGAAGTAAGTAGTAGTAGAAAGAGAAAAAACTTAACATGTTTCACGCGGAGAGGACTATATAAACACCTTAAATAAATATCATTCAAAAATATCATACAAAAAATAAATTATGGAGTGGTTATTTTCCTTGCTTCCGTGTGCCAGCGCCGACCAGCAGCGATTGGCGACACGGTGAATATAACGAGTGGGAATCATGATCTGTCCAGCAGAGTTCCCGGAGAATCTGCTGTCAGGCCCACGTGTAGACGATTTTTTGACGTGTCTTCTACCGTCGAGGCAAATCATGAGTTTATTATTATTATTATTATTATTATTATTATTTTTTTTTTTTTTTGTTTTTTTTTTTGTTTTTTTTATGGCTATGATTCTTATTAAGCCAAAATGTTATGGTATCTTGCTTAGAAATCCTGCAAGAGTATGTCAGGAGGTCGGGGATATGTTTTGAATGTACTTCTTATTAAGCCAAAATTATGTGTTATCTGTTTTTTTTGTAAATCCTTTAAGGGTAGGCGAGATGGTCGGGGATATGTTTTTTATTGTCTAAGTTGTTACTATATATTATATTCATTATATTTTGGAATATTTATCTACTGGCCCGATTTGCCTCGATGGTAGAAGAAAACGCGCCTTAAATGTGGTTTTGTTTGATTCTATGAGAGTCGGGTTGTGGGTATCCGTGACCTTGTAAGGTATGGGTCAGAGGGGCTCCCAGCGGGGCTCTGTTGATGGGTCCTGGGTACTCTAAGGGCGCCTGCTGCACAAGTTGGAGGCTTCTGCAGTAGCTTGAAGGCCTTATTTAATAGTACTTGGATGCTCATTATAATCTCCTTCGGTTGTTTGAAGGTTTCTAGTGTGATATGTAGTACTTGATTGGTCATTATGGCTTCAGTGATATCATTCTGTTGGTGTTATCTAGGTATTATCTAGTAACTTGATGACATATTTATCCTCCAAGACTATCTGGAAGGTGCTTAGATTACGATGCAGTAGCTTGAAGGCCTATACAATTTTCTATCATAACATAAGAAAATCTAAAGAGCCCACAGCCCCATCTTGAAGGGGCTTAGATTATACTGCAATCATTTGAAGATCTATATAGTTTCCCATAATAAGCTTCAATTCTAGCTTGAAGGTGCATCATACTATTCTGCAATAACTTGAAGGTCTATAAAGCTTCCCATGGTAAAACAGAAGCAATATAGAGTCTCTTGTGTTAGCTTCCAGGCCTTAGAGTTTCCCAGTGGCTTAGTTGTAGGAGCCTCACGCTGGGTTCTTCGTGTTCTTCCATCTGCGGCGCCCCCTACAGGAGTTTGGGAGCCACACACCGGAACTTCTTGCATTTGCCGGTCTCGAAGCCAGAGTTGGCGGCCTTCTTGAAGATGGCCATGTTAGTCTTCATGCCCTCAGGGACGAGGGGCTCGACCATGCTGCAAGGAAAAGAGCAACAATTAATACGACTGATAGGGGATGAAGATGGCATGAACATACAGATCAGAATATAATACACAAGCTTGAGGATCATGACGCCCTTTTGACTGTTTATTTCGACTATAATCAGATAATTTTAAACAACTTAGGAAGGATGTGTGGGAAATAAAAGGGTAAAGACTCAATTAACCCTTTGACTTCCATATACCCTTCCTAATCAAAATCAAATAGTCTAACAATAGCCAGAATAAACTGTCAAAATGCGCTATGATTCTCAAGGGGTTAATAGCGCATGAATATTGTATTATGATTCGAGAGCTCTTTCCCAGTCCATTATGTGTTGATGTTATTCAAAACATAGAGATTGGAACATATTGCCACTCTGACTACTTATAATAACTGACATGCCTGTTGATAAAATAAATAATTAATATCATGCGCTTCCAAGTATGTAACACAGTTTGTACTGAAAGATGTCAATGTACTGGAATGAATCAAAATTTACTGAAAGACGATAAAGTATTCTGAAAAGAGTCAATGCATACTGAAAGGCGTTAACACAATCTGGTGCAACGTCGGGGGTGGGGGTGGGGGGGGGGGGGTTATTATGCTATTTTGTATACTTATTATTGAGGGTTTGGATTGTTTTTGCCATTTTCGAACAATGTGTATTTTGTTTACCTCCTTGACTTGGAAAAACGCCTCTCCAAACCCCTTTCAAACTAATAAACGTCCCCCAGACCCCCTTCAAGCTAAATATGTAAAAAAAATTGGTACGGCCGAAGGCCGGTTTCTCCCAAATTGCCGGCTCGCTATCGCTCGCCCAGGAAAAATCGACACCTTATTGGGTTGAAGCATCTTATAATCGCCAAACTAAAGAGGTGAAATGTCTTAAAATCTCCAAGCTAATGGAGTAAAACAGGGAGGTTCAACACTGGCCCGTCCTGCACCTAATAGGGTTAAGGTGTTATGAAAGTAGGAGTTAGTTCTTACACATCGGATTCTCTGCTACATTGGAGTCTCTATAGTCGATTTTATTTTAGCTGACGTTAAATTGAATACCTTAGCTGCTGATTTGTCGATAGTTAGTGGAAAAATACGAAACTACTGTGTCTCGGCATCATATAAGGGCCGAGTTTTCTTGATTAACAACATATTTATCTTCAAATTCTTTCGTAAAAGCTGAATAATTAAGGTGAGGACATTGCCTTTTACCGTCAGCTGGACAAATAAAATAAAACCATATAACTCTCCTGCGGCCAACCAACAAGGGATTCTTTCACACCGTCTCACAATCGCCAGTCGTGCGGGGGAAGTCGATGAAAACAAAAATGACTATCGACCGTGACCGCGAAAATTTCAAGTTCAAGGAGAGTAAGAGTTCAAAGTGATGCGGTCTGAGTTCCGGCGTTCCCCAGACCTGCTAGACCAGTTTGGTGCAGGTTGAGTAAGAGAGTTTGGAGCCCTGAGGTGTGTTTGTGTGTGGGTGGATGTGGTTAACTTTACTCGATCGCAAAAACTGGATTTTCTTTCCTGCAGACCCTTTAGTAAGGAGAGCGTGGACAACTGCCGACATTTGTTAATCCTTTCAGTTTGTGAATACACTTTAGTCATTTTTATCTGGCTATCATCAGACGGTATTAGTTGTTGCATCTATTGAGCATTGGCCTGATGAAGCCATATGAGAAACTTTGTCAATAAAGTGCTTAGTTAGTTAGTTAAAATAGGACTTCAGAGGCTATCAACCCTGTTGGATTATTAAGCCAGCACACTAAGTCAAGAATTACGTCAGGACTGGAGCCTCTCTGCGATAACTCCAGTCCCTAGTACTCCTCCTCAAAGTGTGTTTATATTCGAGTACTGAGCAAACAGAATGAATAATTATGGCACCAAACAGAATGAATAATTATGGCACCAAACAGAATGAATAATTATGGCACCAAACAAAATGAATAATTATGGCACCAAAAAATAGTATCCAAAGAAAAGGCAGAATGGATACAACTACACTTGTTGGTGTGAGTTGGAGTACCGACAACGTTTCGTTTATACCTTCTTCAAGTCAGTGGACTGAAGACAAGAAACGCTGTCGATAACGTGCTCGTTGTCCCAAGATGTTTATATCTAATTAACATCAAGTGTCTTTGTTATTGTACATTACATTAATCTATATTAAATTATATACTTCTTCATGTTAAAGATTATGTGTATCAAAATAAAATAAGAAGTTGCATTTGAACATCACCGTATTTGTCATCATAATTCACTATTGTTACTGAACTAATTGTAAGCTACTATGGTATTTAGCTAACTTTGAGGTATAAGCTAAAAATACAAGCTAAAGGAATAATTGCTAGTGTATCAAAAATGTATATAAACTAAATTTTATAACCCTTAGTAAACAAAAATCAGGTCAAGTTGAAAAGTTGACTGGGTTACTGTATTCTAAGATGGAGCTGCTCTGTTTGTTTTCGCTCGATCAAAAAAACTGGTTCTCTGTTGTGAGTTTATGTGGAGACCTTACGTGGGAATTATGCTGGCTGGGTTATGTCATGTTCGTGGTGGCACGTGAGGCCTGGGGTGGTACTGTCAAGGGGGAGGGTTTTGTATTATTACTAGTGTGTGTGTGTGTGTGTGTGTGTGTGTGTGTGTGTGTGTGTGTGTGAGTGTGCGTGTGGGTGGGTGGGTTTTTTTTTTTTTTTTTTGGTATTAATAGTTTACTTTCTGTGCCGTGGCTTTGCTACTGTACATCGGCATTATTATTTTGTTTTTAATGAACCAATATAGGCCTAATCAGGAAGATTACAACTTTGCAAAATGTATCACTTTGTGTGAATAACATTGGTTTATGATAACTAAAGTGTTCTACATCTCATATCGATGATCTTAGTGATGAGATTATTTCAATATAACAACAAATTAAATCAACTTTCTTAATAATGATATGGATTACAAAGTACCAACTCATACAAAAATATATGCAACGATTTGTTTAGTTCTCCCAATCGAAAATTATGACCTATATATTTTATTGATATGAGAAAATTTATGTCAAAGCGCGTAGAATATTAGACTATTTCAATTCTCCAGAACACCAGTAGAGTCAGATGTTTAACAGAACATCGTGAAACACAAGAACAGCAAGACTTCCGCTTCAAGCTGACCAAAGTTACCCAAATATCGGTGAAGAGGCGACCGTGATTCCCGAGCAATGATTTACCTGGTG
Organism: Paralithodes platypus; assembly: GCA_032716605.1. Taxonomy (NCBI): domain Eukaryota; kingdom Metazoa; phylum Arthropoda; class Malacostraca; order Decapoda; family Lithodidae; genus Paralithodes; species Paralithodes platypus. Next base: position 28,797,708 of record CM064551.1, read on the forward strand.
GGCCGCGGTTACTAGACATCAACATCCACACCTTACACTCCAGTCACTCCGATCGATAGACAGATAAATGGATGGATAGATAGATAGATAAACAAACACATCGATAACTAGACAGTTGGATTGATAAGTAGCTCATTATTATAATGAGCATTATAAGGAACTTTAGGTCCCTCTTAAGCTAGTAATTAGTCTAATGGGAGTTGGCATAATGAAAATACCTACAAAACGCACTTTAAACTCAGCCTTAAGGGGGAAATAGTCGCCTTTTCTGGACCCCCTTCTCCGTCATGTTTAGCATATTTGTTTTGAGATTTTAAGACGTCCCCCCTTAAATGTGACCCATATACAGGTAAAGAAAACAGCCTTAGATTCCCGACCGATAATTAATTTGCCTGGTGGGCCCTGGTTCCGCGACATACTTCCCTCCCTCCCCCGTGACCGACCGACCGACCGACCGCCGCTTTACACGTGACATACATTCTTCGCGGTGGGAACTCGAGCCGCAGTGTTTACTATTGTGGAAGCTTCGGTAATGATTGTTGATTGTTGTGTAGGGGAAGAAGACATAGTTGTGTTCGTAGTCTCTCTTTCTCCCTTCCTTCCTTCCTTCCTTCCTTTATTCATTCATGCATTAATTAATTCATTCATTCATTCATTCATTCCTTTATATAATTATCTACTAGTTATGCGTGTCTATATTAACTTTGTCTACTAAAATATATAGGTATTAAGTTTATTGTTATGTAAATTTCGTAATGATTGTTGATTGTTGTGTGGGGAAGGCAAGATTGTACTGTTCATAATCTCTCTTCCTTCCTTGTTTTGTATGTATGTGTGTCAGTTTTACCCCTGTCTACTAAAATGTATTGGTAATAAAAAAACGAATACAATTAGTTTTTTTGTTTAAGTGGGAATCAACATACAAGTGTTATTTTTGTTAATTATATATTGTTTTTTGTTTTTATTACTATTTTATATGTTTTTTTAAATTATTATATTGTTGTATTTGGGTTGGTTGTTATATTATATGAGATGAAGAGCAGTAGTACAAAGGAGTACAAAGGAGTACAAAGGAAATCAAGCAACAACAGATCTAGTGACCCTTCTAGGTTGCTTGTCCTCCAAAACACTGAGGATCAAGTGTCCAAACAGTGGTTTAGAGTGGGTAAGGGAACATTGGAAAGGGAATTACGGCCCTGGAACTAATGTCCGTGGCAGGACATTAGATAGCCGGGATACTTGCCGCAGTCAGGAAGTAAGAAGGTATTGACTGTGTTTGTGGGTTGTGGAGGAAAGAGAGGTCATGTCTGTTGTGGAGGAAAGAGAAGTCATGTCTGTTGTGTGTAATGATGGGGAGCGAACTGCCCTACACCATGCCGCTCTATTGGGGGAATTACAGTAACATTATTTTTTTTACAGTAACATCCATATTGGTTGTACTCATAATTTTGAGTTCAGTAACAGAAAAATATTAACGGAGTACATAAAGATTGTTTAGTGTTCATCTTATTATTTATACACAAACGCTGATTATCATTCGTGTGTGTATCATTCGGTTAATATATATGTTTAACTCGGTAACTTTAAAGAGGGGGGGGGGGAGTGTTCTGGACCCCTTTCTACCTCATATTTAGCCCCATTAGTTTTTATATTTTAAATATTTCGCCCCAATAGTTTAGCTATATTAAAGACCTTTCGTGCCATTTAGGTGTCGTTTTTTACCTGGCAAGTGATAGCGAGCCTGCAATTTAGGACGGACCGGCCGAAGGAGGCATTTTTCTGCGGAGGGTCATTTGGGTAAATTCTTAATCATGATGGAAGTCTAAGGAGGAAACTAAAAAATTAAGTAAATGTATAAATATATAAACAAACAAACAACAAATAGTTTCAAACTTCCCCTTAAGATTGGGGATAAATGTGGCCTCAAATCAAAAGTCCAAACACATAAATGCTCCCCATAGGAAAGCCTTGCGAGGGACTCTCCTAATATAAGGTATGCCCTACATTCTCAAAGGCGGGGAGGGGAAGGAAACAGGAAGACACACATTAAGGGGAGTGACCTGTTTTTTGTATTTCTCTCCTTTTCTCTCTTTCTCTGGCTTGTATCCGTTCGGCCCCATTCAGCCAACTATTTTAAGACGCTTATCCCCATCCAGGTGTCGATTTTTTACTGGCGAGCGATAGCGAGCCAGCATTATATGAAGAAATCCGGCTTCGCCGGAGACATTTTTCTATCGAAAAATGTACAAATTTAGCCTGCTGTCAAATAAAAATAAAAAATATGCTGGCTTGCTACCGCTCACCAGTAAAAAATTGACACTTGGATGGGGATAACCGTCTTAAAACAGTAGGCTGAATGGGGCCAAATGGATACAAGCCAGAGAAAGATAGAAAAGGACAGAATAAAAACAGGTCACCCCCCTTAACCCGAGATAAACCCTGATTATACTGATTCTGAGGAAAACAACAAATATTGGATAGTTTTGCTTTGGTGGATGATTGGACTTGTCGTAGGATAGTTTGGCATTTTATACTTCATTATTTACTTGATGATTCGCGTCATATGTCGGAGAGGGTTAATTTATTGCTCACGACTATTGGGCAATATATTAACCCCTTCTGTACCGGCACCGTTCTTTTGACTTGAATCTGGCTAGTGTTGGACGGTTGTATTCAGTTTAAAAGGGGCCTCCAGCAATTAACAGGCTTCGAACTATCTCACTTAACCATTATCACTACCACAGACCCTTCTTAAAATGCAGAAAATCGTCTAAATATAGCTACACTAAAATTAAAATGACGTGGCCGGTACAGAAGGCGTTAATTCACCCCAGTTCGTCCTGCATAATAAAGTTTCTTGTAGCTGTAAGAACGATTATACAGGAAAATATGCTCTGCTCTACATACTGGGTTGCGTGCTCGTGTGGTCCGTGACAGCGCGTAGCAGTAAGTTCAACCAAAGGGAAAATTATGTTAATGTGTTCACGACTGATGCTCTGAACACGGTTGACACGGTTGGTAAGGTTAAGAGAGAGAGAGAGCGAGAGATTATTTGGAGAATGAATATTATATTTTAAAATACATCTTACACTTTGTTTCTAGCCATCTAGATATGTGGTATTATTCATAACAGCATATAGTTATTGTAATTATACAGTGGTATTTACACCGTGGTAACTTAGGCTAATCATACAATACTCCCGTATTGCTTCACAAACAACTCAACTGAGTACTGTTTTTTTCTTTGGTGATTATGAGGTGACCGATCAATACGGAACCATTAGTTAGTTAGTTAAAAAAGGACTTCAGAGACTATCACCCCTTCCGGATTATTAAGGGGAGGTTTCTAGTTTGTTTCCTACTCTTCCAGCAATCTTAAAATGTCACCCCCTTGACCCCCTTTTAAGATAAATTTGTACATTTTTCGGTAGAAAAATGTCCCGGCCGAAGGCCGGTTACTCTTAAATTACAGGCTCGCTTTCGCTCGCCAGGATAAAATCGACACCTAAATTGCACGAAAGGTCTTAAAATTGACAGAATGGGGCGGAAATTCTTAAAATCACCAAACTAATGGGTCAAATGTCTTAAAATCTCAAAAGCAATGGGGCTAACCATGAGGGAGAAAGGGGTCAAGAAAAAAATCCCTCAAGTGGAGTCCTCCCCTTAAGCACACTGTAAGTCAAGAATAACGTCAGGACTGGAGCCCCTTTTCCAAAATGCCAGTCCCTTCACATAAGCATAATTGTTAGTTATCATCTATGTTAACCTATTGAACTACTAATATATCCACGATAGGATTCAATCTGGTTTATCTTGGATGTTGCACTAGTTCGTACTGGAAAGGTTGTTAACATGGTGGTAAAAGTACTGGAAAGGTTGTTAACATGGTGGTAAAAGTACTGGAAAGGTTGTTAACATGGTGGTAAAAGTAATGGAAAGGTTGTTAACATGGTGGTAAAAGTACTGGAAAGGTTGTTAACATGGTGGTAAAAGTACTGGAAAGGTTGTTAACATGGTGGTAACAGTATGATTATGATAATTAATGGTATGGTCTGTGCATGTAATACAATTTGGGACTATCGATGCATCATGGCCGAGTATTGTAAATATATTGCAGTACACTATATTATCTTACTGTATAATATATTACAGTACACTATATTATCTTACTTTATAATATATTGCAGTACACTATATTATCTTACTTTATAATATATTGTTGTAGGTCTGGGTAGATTAGCTTAAACTTTATAAATAAAGATGGGCTGGGGCAGTTTATGTTAAGTTAGGTTTTTTTTTTTTTTTTTGTCTATGTGATTGAGGGAGGCAAAAGGCATAACTGCCTATAGCGAGTGCCTCCCCCATAGTTGAAAGAGTGACAGGGCCAAAATCAAGGGACGTTCGAGCCAAAATGCCTGGACACACGGAGTTTAGGTTAGATTAGACTAAGTTAACCTAGTTATGGTAGATAAGTTAACGTTAGACCTAATAATTGGAGGTAAACTTATTGGAAGATGACAAGATGTGACTGTGTGTACCTCTCACTATCAATAATCAACATAGCCCCCCCCCCCCCTAAGCTTCCTAGCTTAGTCCCTCCCCTGCTTCCCTTGCATGTCATTACAGTGGAGCGCGGCCTGTCATCTCCACCAAGGTAATTACAGGTAGCTTAATTGGTGGTGAGAGGATCTGCTGCCTTCCGTGGGAACTGAGACGCAGCGAAATATTTAGGAGAACTAACTTTGACTTTCTCTGATCTAGTAAATAATCTCGCCAAATCCTTCACAGAAAATCTCAGATATTTAAAGATTGAAAAACAAAAAAGGACTTCTGTTATACTAATATAATTATTATATACTTGTTCTCAACTCTTGTGACTGCTCAACATTCCAGTTAGGGAAAAACATCTTCGTCTAGAAACTTTTAACAGAGTATAATTATGTGGATCCAAAATCGCTATTCAGAAAAGAAGAGCGTCAGTTGGTGGAGAAAAAAAAACACGTGGGGTTTATAACGACGCCAGATGTCATTCATTGTCTGAGAGAGAGAGAGAGAGAGAGAGAGAGAGAGAGAGAGAGAGAGAGAGAGAGAGAGAGAGATGGATAGGGGGGAGGTGGCATGAATAATTATGAAAGCCAATAAGCCAAATCGTCATATCAAATATGGTTAAGGGGAGATTTCCACCTGGAGGATTTTTTTCTGGATCCCTTTCTCCCTCATGTTTAGCCCCATTGTTTTTGAGATTTTAAGCCGCTTGGCCCATTAGTTTGGCGATTTTAAGAACCCTCGCCCCATTTCTGTCAATTTTAAGACTATTCGCGCTATTTAGGTGTTGATTTTTTCAAGGCGAGCATAATTTAAACGAGCCTGTAATTTGGCCGGGACATTTTTCTACCGAAAAATGTACAAATTTATCTTGAAAGGGGGTCTAGGGGGAGTAATTTTAAGCTTGATGGAAGTCTAGGGTATCAACTAAAAACCTCCCCTTAAACAATGTGACACTAGAGAAGCTATTAGCTCTTTCTGTACCGGCGACGTCTTATATATTTTATTCTTACTATATTTAGACGATTTTGAGCAATTTAAGAAGAATGTATGGTAGTAAAAAAAGTCAAGTGAGATAGTTCGAAACCTGTTAACTGCTGGAGGTCCTTTTTAAAACTGAATAATATCGTCCAATAGTAGCCAAAATAAAGTTAAAAGGACGTCACCGGTACAAAAAGGGTTAACACCATATTTAGTTAATGTAGTGTTTGTAAAAGAACGTCATGGTATAAAGCGTTGTTTGACCTCTGTACTGTAAAGGGCCGCTAATTATCACGTCCAGGGGTGGTTTGCTGACTAACGGGCAGGTGTGGTCACTTCGTCCTCAAACCGTATCGCATACAGTCAGTTCGCCCACGTACAGAATCGATATGCACTATATTTAAGGGGAATTTTTTTTGTTTGCTCGCTGGACCTCGATCAAGTTAAAATAAAAAAAAAAAATGAAACAAGAAATACAAACTCCCCTTGATATTCGTAACAAAAAAAATTCCCTTATGTTCGTTCAATCTGTTTACTGTCTAACGGACGGGAAGGGAGTAGGGGGGGAGAGAGAGAGAGATAGTAGGGGGGGGGAAGAGGGGGGTTAAGGGGAGATTTCCACTTGAGGGATTTTTTTCTTGACTCCTTTCCCCATTATTTTGACGATTTTAAGAACTTTCAACCCATTTCTGTCAATTTTAAGACCTTTCGTGCCATCTAGGTGTCGATTTTATCCTGGCGAGCGATAGCGAGCCTGTAATTTAAGAGGAACCGGCTTTCAGCCGGGACATTTTTCTACCGAAAAATGTACAAATTTATCTTGAAAGGGGCTCAAGGGGGATGTAATCTTAAGCATGAAGGATATCTAGGGACCAAACTGAAAACCTCCCCTTAATGTTCACTCAGGCAGACCACAAACATACGCACGGGCTCTTGACGGCAGGCACAATTTTCTGATATAATTATAATTAAAACGTTGGGAAGGTCTTGTTCTTCTTAAACTGAGTATTATCGTTTATTAGTAGCCAGTACCCAATGCCAATGATGGAACTGGTACTGAACGTTAGTTAAAAGAGGACTTCAGAGGCTATCACACACCCTATTGGATTATTAAGCCAGCACACTGTAAGTCAAGAACAAGGTCAGGACTGGAGACCCCTTTTTCGAGAACTCCAGCCCCCTTTTGGTACTGAATGGGTTAATGTCTATATTAAATTCGATATTACTGCGTTAGGATATCTTTTATATTGCGTTGCCGTGCTTAAGGGGAGGTTTCTAGTGTGTTGCTTAGACCTCCATCAAACTTTAAATGACATCCCCTAGACCCCCTTTCAAGATAAATATGTAAATTTTTCGGTAGAAAAATGTCCCGGCCGAAGGCTGATTCCTCTTAAGTTACAGGCTCGCTATCGCTCGCCAGGAAAAAGTCGACACCTACATGGCACGAAAGGTCTTAAAATTTACAGAAATGGGGCGAAAGTTATTAAAAATCGCCAAACTAATGGGGCAAATGTCTTAAAATCTCAAAAGCAATGGGGCTAAACATGAAGGAGAAAGGTGTCCAGAAAAAAATCCCTCAAGTTGAAATCTCCCCTTAGTGATTCTGCATTTTTCCAGTAAGGTGAATAATAAGAAGTGATGAAGATCCGTGCAGTGAGACTTTGTAAACAGAGAGAGAGAGAGAGAGAGAGAGGCAAACATAACTGCAGATGGTGTGAATGAGTCAGCTTCAGGCATACAGGAATAGAGAGAGTGTGTGTGTGTGTGAGAGAGAGTGTGTGTGTGGGTGATCTTTTGTGTGCTTGTGTGTACGTGATTGTTTGTGTGTGCGTGTGTGTGTTTGAGAGAGTGAGAGAGAGTGTGTGGGTGATCTTTTGTGTGCTTGTGTGTGCGTGATTGTTTGTGTGTGCGTGTGTGTGTTTGAGAGAGTGTGTGTGTGTGTGGGTGATCTTTTGTGTGCTTGCGTGTGCGTGATCGTGTGTGTGTCGGTGTGAGAGAGAGTGTGTGTGTGTGTATGTGTTAAGAGTGAGTGACTGAAATAATAACGAAACACGCATGACTTTACAACCTCTAAACTGCCTTACACAGCATTCAAGATAACACGACACACTTATGACAAACACATGACATTACCACCTCTAAACTGCCTTACACAGCATTCAAGATAACACGACACACTTATGACAAACACATGTCATTACCACCTCTAAACTGCCTTATTCAGTATTCAAGCAGACAAAACACTAACCCGTTTCACATGATATTACAGCCTCTAAAGTGCCTTCAGGGGAGAGGTCGTTTTTCTGGTCCTTCTTCTTCCTCATGTTTAACCCCATTAGTTTGGTGAATTTATAATCTTTCGTCCCATTTCTTTATCATTATTAAGACTTTTCGTGGCATTTAGGTGTCAAAATGTTCACCTGGCGGGCAATAGCGAGCCTGTATTTTGAGAGTAACCGGCCTTAGGCCGGGACATTTTTCTATCGAAACTGCTATTTTTTCTATCGAAAAATGTACAAATTTGTCTTGAAAGAAGGACTTGTGGGGTATTTTTTTAAGCTTGATGGAGGTCTAGGGAGGAAACAATAAAAATTACAAAATTAGGAAATATATACGGCCATCACCTTTAAGATGACAAAGCACTAACGACAAGCGCATGACATTACAATCTCTAAACTGCCTTATTACTCAGCATTCAAGCTAAGACCCGATCAGATTGCTACTAACGGTACAACGCTAACATTACGGTGGTCCGGTACGGCACTCCGAACACACCAGCAGTTTGTAATCAACCAGAGGCACGTTCATACCACCGATCATTCCGGCAACTCTTTTATGGAAACTTCTGAATTAAACTTATAAAATTGAGCAGCTATCCTATTGTTATTCTTTCAATCCGTAATCGTTGCTTTCTCAGTTTTGTAAATGTCCATGTCCTCAACTGAATTTCAAATTGTGATTAGCAATATATTGTATGTTGCTAATTACGAAATTTTGGTATTAATATGATATCGAGACATATCAGACTCATGTTTCCATTAAGGGGAGGTTTTTAGTTGATTCCCTAGACTTCCATCAAGCTTAAAATTACTCCCCCTAGACCCCCTTTCAAGATAAATGTGTACATTTTTCGGTAGAAAAATTTCCCGGCCGAAGGCCGATTCCCCTTAAATTACAGGCTCGCTATCGCTCGCCAGGAAAAAATCGACACCTAAATGGCACGAATGGTCTTAAAATTGACAGAAATGGGGCGAGGGTTCTTAAAATCGCCAAACTAATGGGGCAAGCGTCTTTAAATCTCACAAGCAATGGGGCTAAACATGAGGGAGAAAGAGGTTCAGAAAAAAATCCTCCAGGTGGAAATCTCCCCTTAAATATCGATAAATCAGATGGTTGGGGACTAACAATTGCACTGGGTCAGTAAGGGGGTGGGGGGAGGGGAGGGGGGGGGGGAGTCTATTTTGATCAATTATAATTTATTTATTAGACCTTCATCAGTGTCTCGGTCGGAAAATGCCGGCTCGCTTATAATGCTTGGGAGGAATATATCGACACCTAAATGGCACGAGAGGTCTTAAAATTGACAAACAAATGGGATAAAAGGACTTACAATCGCCAAACTAATGGGGCGAAGGCCATTGCATATCACAGCTAGTGGGGCTACACATGAGGGAGAAGGATGTCTAGAACAAAAATTAAAATCGAGTATTAGTTGTCGATACTAATTCAAAAGGACACAAGAAATGTCAGAATTAATTTACAGCTCACAAATTAACCACTTACGAGTTTCAGGCTATAAGGAAGTTGGAGCTGTAACCATCACGATTAACCAGAAGTGCTAAAATAATATACAGGAGGTTATTGATGGATAAAAAGTGTGTTGAAATGGATTTCACGTTTTTATATAATTATGTACTACGACCGTATTTTAGCTGTTAAGGGGAGGTATTTAGTTTGTTCCCTACTTTTTCATCAAGCTTAAAATTACATCCCCTAGACCCCCTTTCAAGATAAATTTGTACATTTTTCGGTAGAAAAATGTCCAGGCTGGAGGCCGGTTGCTCTTAAATTACAGGCTCGCTATCGCTCGCCAGGAAAAAATCGACACCTTAACGGCACGAAAGGTCTTAAAATTGACAGAAATGGGGTAAAATGTCTTAAAATATCCAAACTACTAGGGCGAAGGTCTTAAAATCTCAAAAGCAATGGGGCTAAACATGAGGGAGAAAGGGGTCCAGAAAAAAATCCCTCAAGTGGATATCTCCCCTTAATTTTTACTAATATCGATGTCTACAACTACAACTTTCTTATAACCTGAAACTCGCAAGTGGTGTCAATTGCCAGCAAAACCATTCGTGTAATTTGGCTCTAACCCTTCCCTTCCTTCAGCCCACCAGATGACGCTGTTAATACCAAGGCATACCGTAATTCTTTGAGGGGCTACTCTTTAGTAGTAGTAGTAGTAGTAGTAGTAGTAGTAGTAGTAGTAGTAGTAGTAGTAGTATATATATTTGTATTAATGTTATTGTTATAATTATTATCATTTGTATTATTATTGTTATTGTTATAATTATTATTTTAGTGAGGGTTTTAATAAATTTTGTAATTTCGAACAATTTAATAATTATGTGGCCCCTAGATCCCTGTTAAACTTATAACAAAAATAATAATAAAATTCCTTAGAGCCTCCCTCAAAGTAAATTTGTAAATGTTTTCGTAAAAAAAGGTCCCGGCTGAAGACCACTTTCTTCTAATATGCAGGCTCGCTATTGACACCTAAATGGGGTGTGGTTTCTTATAATCGCGAAACTATTGAGTCAAAGCGTCTCATAATCACGAAAGTAGTAGGTCAAAACGTCTTGTCGCGAAAGTAGACGGTTAAAACGTCTCATTGTCTTCATAATAATGGATCGAAATAGAGTGATGTGGTGGCTACACGTAGACCACCCTGGGTTTAGATACAGTTAACCCTTCCCTCCCCTCAGTCCCGCCACCTGTCGTTGTTATTCGTCAGGTGCACAGTAGACACCGCTAGGTTTTTTTCATGTTTTTTTTTATTATTTTTTTTTATTGTTTTGTTTTACTAAGTGAGACGGTTATGACTTTCTTTGACCAATGAGAACTGAGAAAAGATGATAGTTCCTTCGTGAACATTTTTATTTATGTATATAATTATATATATATATATATTGTATATATATATATATATATATTGTATATATATATATATATATTGTATGATGAACAATTTATGCGAGAGAGAGAGAGAGAGAGAGAGAGAGTTCAGTGCAAAATATAGAAGTGTTTGCTGTCATTATCAAAGTAGTGTTCGAAAGCAGCAATGAGCGGAGATTTTGACGCGACACCAAATAGTTATCCAACACTTTAATTAATTTAGGACTCAAGAAGCCTACATATGTTCGCACTAAATATACACCTCTCTCTCTCTCTTTCTCTCTCTCTCTCTCTCTCTCTCTCTCTCTCTCTCTCTCTCTCTCTCTCTCTCTCTAGCTACAATAACATAGAAAATATAACAAATATGGAAGCCAAAACAACAGTGATAAATTAGTTTGTTGTTGAGATCCAAACCCGGCGACACACATGACAAGCAACAGATGTTCATACAATAACAAATCTCACAAACACACATTTCTTCACATACATGCTTAAAGAGTACGCACACAAAAACACACATAGCTAGATTTACATGCGATTTTTTTTTTTTTTTTTTTTTTTTTTCTATGTGAGTGAGGGAGACACAAGGCAGAACTTCCTGTAGCGAGTGCCTCCACCAGAGATGAAAGAGTGACTATGTGACTATGAAAGTGTGAGTATGTATAATAACAAGTTTAATTATCACACACACACATACACACAGACAAGTAAATATAGAACACAATGACACAAATACCAAGAGATAGAGGTGCCGTAGACTAGGCCACACACACACACACGCACACAAACAGATGACAGTGCGTGTAACAGATCTCTCCCCCCCCCCCCCCCACACACACACACATACTCTCTCCCGGAACCCGCACTAATTCTCACGGGGGAAAATAGCGTTCGCGGGAAAATCGGTAACAGCGAGTGGTTTTGGAAAGTCGCGGGAGAGCTACTAGAGTGATGATGATGGTAGTGGTTAGGGGGTGTATCTGCCATTAAGCCCCCCATACAGTACAGTCATGGCACACACTTTCTTTATCTCCCATTAAAGGGGGGATGGGCTGGTTTTTCTAGCCCTCCTTCTCCCTCATGTTAAGTATATTAGTTTTGACATTTTTAGACGTTTGCCCCATTAGTTTGTCGATTTTAAGATCTTTCGACCCATTTCTTTGTCAATATTAAGATCTTTCGTGCCATTTAGGTGTCAATTTTTGCCTGGCGAGCAGTAGCGTGGCTCTAATTTTTTTAGGAACCGGCCTTCGGCCGGAACATTTGTCTACCGAAAAATGTACAAATTTATCTTGAAAGGGGGTCTAGGGGGTGCTATTTTAAGGTTGATGGAGGTCTAGCGAGGAAATTCAAAAATATATAAATTAATAAATACATAGACCAAAAACCAAGTACTACCCCCTTAATCCAGTGTCAAACGAGGGCTTTCTTCCTCAACTTGTATCGTCAGCATGGGTGTGGGAGCTTAAGGTGGTGTTGAACGAGCCATTATCCGTCAGTGTTCGATGAGTAAGTTTTATTCGTACTATTTTGAAGCTCTTTTGCATTGGAATCGGAATGAAGATTAAAATAACATCACTCTTGTTATGAGAATTAATTATGCGGGACCATTTGCTGACTGAAAGAACTGGCTGTGTGTGCTGATCTGTTTGAGAGGGATGCGAGTGTGCTTGCTGTGCTTGTTAGCTACATGGTTTAGCCTGTGCTATGTGATTTGAGTGCATTATCTGTGCTGCATGTAGTGTGTGAAAGAGACGTGTTTGGTGCCTGTATTGGTGCTGCTATGTGACTTAAGTGTGTGTCTGTGCTGTTTATAGTGTGTGCAGGAGACGTGTTTGGTCCCTTGAATACAGATCACGCTAACTGTGAAAGTGGGGCTTGGGCTGGATCCTCTATGTTGGGAAAGTTAGTGAATGATAGGTACGGGGAGAGAATGAATTAATGAATAAATTAATGAAACAACTAACTCCTCATGGTAAAGTAAATCAAAGTGTATAAATGGAGAGAGAGAGAGAGAGAGAGTATGTGTGTGTGTGTGTGAGAATTAAAGTGAGAATGAGTGAGAAAGAGAAAGTTAAAGAGAGAGAGAGAGAGAGGGGGGGAGGGGGGATTGGCTGGCTTTTGCCATTTTCGTGAAATGTAATCTAGTTTGTCCCCTAGGACAACAAAAACGTCGACTTCCTTCAAGCTAAAATATGCTCACCCAAGCTCCCTTCAAGCTAAATCTGTATCTGATAGCATAATACCAGGGTCCCATTTTCTTCTGAGTTACAAGCTGGCTATCACACGCCCAAAAAACACTCAGACACCTGATTGGGATGAAGCGTCTTATTTTTGCCAAATTAATTTAGTTAAAGGTCTTAAATTTTCCAAACTAATGAAGTGAAACAAGGGAGATCCAACAAGACCCCCCTCAGACCAAATAGAGTTAACCCTTACAGTACTGGTGCCGTCCTCTTAACTTTATTCTGGCTACTAAAAGGCGATTCAATTAACAGGCTTCGAACTATCTCGCTTAATCATTTTCACTACCTCAGCTCCTTCTTAATCGGCACAAAATCGTCTAAATATAGCAAGAATAACATTATAAAGACGTCACTGATACAAAAGGAGTTAACCCCTTCTGTACCAGCGACGCCTTTTGTATTGTTGTTCAGCTACATTTAGACGATTTTATTCAGTTTTGGAAGGACCTCTAACCATTAAAAGGCTACATACTATCTCAATTCATCCTTTTAGCTACCACAGATCCATCCTAAGCTGAATAAAGTCGTTTAATAGTTGACATAGCATGATGAAAAGGACGTCACCGATACTGAAGGGGTTAATCTCCTTCCTGTCCCAGTGCCCCCGTCCCCCACTAGGGTCTGAGTGGCGCATGACCCCCTTCTCTCTGTCCTGGATCACATGACACTATCTTCACCACCGGCAGGAACTGGAGTGTGGCGGGATTACTAATGACCACAACTTTCCCTGATGGCATGGAGGTCACTGTCTGGGCGATGTTAGATAGATAGATAAATAGATAGATAGATAGATAGATACAAACATGCATAGAGAGAGAGAGAGAGACCCTATACGATAACCTTTGACAACAATTTGGAACAGGAAGACGTCATTACTGAGATAAGACAATTGACTGAAAACTTAAAGTGTAAAGCAAAGAAAAGAGAACTGTGTGTGTGTGTGTGTGTGTGTGTGTGTGTGTGTGTGTGTGTGTATGGGTGTCTGTCTATGTGTGTGCGTGTGTGTGTCCGTGTGTGTGTTATAGAGGAAGGATATCACCGTGTTAGTATGTGGCCATGAGCGTACCATCGTGAACAGACTACATAACTATAATCTATCCCGGTCAACGCTCTCGGACCAGTGACCAGAGTGCCACTTAACGTGTCTAAAAATAACTTCTTAATTTAACGTATTGGATCCGAGGGTGGTTTATTAGGACCTCCCTTGTTTCGCTCCATTGTTTCTGAGTTTTGTTTTGTTTTGTATATTTAGCCTAAAGGACAAACAAAAATACATAGCTCGAAAAAGGCATTGGTCAGCAAAATCCTCAATAATGATTAAGTGCACTATCACAAGAACCCACAAGACTTTGGTCAGATAGCGTTAAAGGCCAATACCACCTTACATCCCCGGTGCTCAAGGTAGACGGTAACACATTGCAGTGGCGTGAACAACATCAACGACTTGAGCTGGGTGCAACATTGGTCACCAAGGTGTGATTCCATAATGCTAACCAATATACAGTACTATTATAGTAAGCTGTATTTGGTGAAGCCCCAAGTGGTAGACCAATTAAGACGTGGGATCACACCATACGGTCTGATCTTGAATCAAATAACTGATAAGTGAGGTAGCTCTGAATAGGGCTGCCTGGAGCACTGCCATTAGGACGTCAAACTTGAACCACACTTCGTGTGGTTGTGTTGTTTGTATATATGTGTAAGTACCATGTGAGAAGGAGCACTTTATTTACATCTCACTTACAGATTCTTCAGGTAAATTATTTGAAGAGGCTGTAAGCCACACTTTGTCAATTATGTGTCAACTCTGTAATCTTTGGAGTGTGTGTATCGTTTAGAATGAAAATAGTGAATAATAATGCAATGGTAAGCAAGAAGAACACGCCAAGCAAAAAATCAAAGTCTACTCACTCAAGCACGAAGTCCTTGCCCTTGAATTCCTTGGAGTAGGCACCCATTTCACAGATCGTCCGCTGCAGGCACTCTTCGCTCTCGAACGTGTTCAGGTACACGTAGAAGACTCGCTCGACCTCGTCATGAAGCTGGTCCATGAAGGAGGACTCGCGGGGGGCGTCTGAGAGAGCCCTGGAGGTAGAAAAGATAAGGATAGATAGAGCTAGATAGACATCCCCGAGTAGTACATATAAGAGCTAGATATACAGTATGTCCCCGAGTAGATTAATATAAGAGCTAGATAGATGTTCTCGAATAGATTAAAATAAGCAAAATTAAGATATAATTCAACGCTCTCGATCTTGTAAAGTTAATCCGTGAAGGAGGACTCAGGACTTTAGCTTTGGATGTTTAACAGGTGACAATAGAATACGACAATTACCTGTTGGTAGTCAGGGTGAAGGTGAGGGAAGACAGCAGGAGGAGGATACCCCCGAGGATCAGCAGGGGCAAGATGATGGCAGCAAAGATAT
Organism: Paralithodes platypus; assembly: GCA_032716605.1. NCBI lineage: Eukaryota > Metazoa > Arthropoda > Malacostraca > Decapoda > Lithodidae > Paralithodes > Paralithodes platypus. The sequence goes on from CM064551.1 coordinate 28,813,081, forward strand.
CAAAGCCTCCGTCAGCCACCTCATAGGTTTCCTGCTCTGAGACGGGGTAGTAGTAGTAGTAGAGGTTGCCCTGGGAGCCGCCATCATCGTAGGATTGTGCGGGGGCAGGGGCGGCGTAGGAGGATGTCTGTCCGCCGCCGCCACCACCGTGCCCATGTCCGCCACCACCACCACCGTCACGGGCCTGTGCTGCCAGTCCTTGCTTCTCTACGGCCACGGAGGCACCATACGCCACACCCACCACAGCCAACAGCACTAATGTGTTCAACATCTGGAGGGGAAACAAAACAACAAACTATAATTATAATGCAAACATGACTAATTTATTCAACATCTGGAGGGGAAACAAAACAACAAATTATAATTTTAAAGAACATAAGAAAACAGGAGTCTGCAGAGAGCCGACTGGCCCACACACAGCAGATCCCTTTCACACCCAACCCATTATGAAAAAATAACTTTGAATAGTTGCCAGAATGAATATAAATATAATATGAGGAAGAACACTTTATTGACAAAGTTTTGCAGATAGCTTCTTCAGGTTACTAGTCAATAGTGATATGAAGAAGCTATCTGCGAAACGTTGTCAATAAAGTGCTCCTTCTCGTATAGTGTATAAATTAAATTATAATATAATTGTGTTATTTTGTTTGTGGGAAGAAAAGACATTTTAAGCATAATTCATAAAAGTATTTGTGCCTATTGTTCAACATATGCATGGAAATATACGAATTAATCATACTTAACCCTTGGAAGATACGATGTCGCATTTCTTTTCTGTTTTCTGGCTATTCCTAGACGATTTATTTCAGATTAGTAAGGGCATATGGTAGTCAAAGGGTTAGTTGAGATAACAAATACAGCATTTACCATATTGTGTGAACAAAATGCATAGTTTATTCCATATATTCAGTCTCTATGGAAGAGCGAACAATCAAGTATATGTTTCTCTATATGAAAGATCATTTTAAGTATGGGTCGTATTTATTTTAACTCACGTATTTACTTATAGGGCATATGAGTATGCATGCATCCACAATATCTAAAATTTGTTCTGAACTCTAATTTAATGGACCTCATGTCAAGGTGTCGCACGGTATATGGTAATGAGGCAGGTTATATTGCCCGCCCTACCGTAACCTAAGACCTTCCTCCACCACCACCACCGGCAGCCCTAAAACTGTCTGGCCACACGGGGAGGTGTGGGAAGAAGAGGGAGGAAGAAGGCTTTATCTCGGAAATTACCTTTAATGTTCCACCGATATGAGGCTTACCTTACATTTGCTAAGCTTTCTTTTTTGCTCTGTTTTTTGTTGTCTTCTGTTTTTGTTTTACATGTAAAGTCATGGTTATTATTGCTGTTTGTAATAAGTCTCGAAGCTGTCTCGGGCTTAATTAAATCTCTGTCAATTTTGTTACTGATATTTACATTTTAGAGGGTCGTTGAATAAATTCGAAGGTTCAAAATGAATTTGTGACTATGATATTGCATTGTTCAACATCATTGTTGTTTACTTGTAGTGGCATGCTACATCAGTACAGATAAGAAAGAGGCTTAAGTAATTTAAACTTGATTAATCTACAGTAGGTTAAGCTATAAAAAGTACCATTGATGTTGCCAAATGTAAAGACCTGCTACCTCTTCTAGCTGGTGTTGTTATTGTTACTGTTCAACCACGGTGTTACTTTATCGATAACACCGGAACTACGGAGAAAGCCAATTGCCTCAATCGGTGCCAACCCGAGATCCTCTATGTCACTGATGTTGCGTTGGTGTCTGTGTGCTACCAGTGTTGTGTAGTCTGAGTATATAATTATGTGTTACTGTATATGGTGTAGTCTGAGAATATGTGTGTTACTAAATGTGATGCAGTGTGGGCATGTTTCGTCTATGGTGCTGTCTAGTTGGTGTTGGTTTTTGTGTGCTGCGAGCGCTTTACAGTCTGAGAATATGTGTGTTACTATAAGTGCTGCAGGTCTGGCAGTGTAGGCATGTGTTGTATACTATGTTGTCTATCCGGTGGTGGTATGTTCTGAGTGGTGAGTGGTGAGTGGTGGTGTCCCCAGTGTAGTCTGCGTATGTGTACTCTGTCTGTTCTGTTTAGTTGGGCTTCTGATTAGTGAATGTGTGGAGGAGGCTGACCAAGGACGCTATTGGGATCTTCTTTCTGTATAGGCCATCTACTGTAGTGCTCGCTGGGTGAGGGTTGTGTTGATGTGCTTGATTAGGTTATAGTTTTATATTATTTTTATTATTTTTGTCAACCCGTTCAGTACCGATGACATCCTTTGAATTATATTCTGGCAATGATTAGACGATTATATTCAGCTTAGGAAGGACCTCTAGTAATAATAAGGCTTCATACTATCAAAACCAACCCTTTGAACTACCACAGATCCTTCGTAAGCTGCATGCTATCGTCTAGATATAGCTAGAGTAAAAGTAAAACACACGTCGGCGGTACTCAAAGGGTTAAGAGACAATGAATGGAGGAAGCAACAACAGACGCAATATAAAAAGGTGGAGTAAACTTAATAAAAGGTGGAGTAAACTTAATAAACTTAATAAAAGGTGGAGTAAACTTAATAAAAGGTGGAGTAAACTTAATAAAAGGTGGAGTAAACTTAATAAACTTAATAAAAGGTGGAGTAAACTTAATAAAAGGTGGAGTAAACTTAATAAAAGCACCGAGTCTGGGTGGAGAGGGGGTTGGAAGGGTTGGGGGTCGGAAGGAAGGGGGGAGGGGGGGGGGGGGTGTTCTCTGTGGTTGTCCCGCTACCTTAACGACACTCGGCAACGTTTGTAAGCCGCGGCAACCGGGTTATTTCGGCCCAAGTCAGTTCGCCCGTTTGTATCGACGCCCATATTTGAGTTGAATCCCCTTCATGTCCCGGCTTTTTCTATCGAAAAATGTACACCTTTATCTCGAAGGGGGTCTTGAGGGTATTAATTATTAAGCTAAATAAGATGGAGAAAACTAAAATAAAAAATAAAACAGCCTTACGATAGGATATTATTAGGTTAGATGTTAGTGAAATGACTGTGAACAAAGTGACTATGTAATACCTGGTGGTCAAAGTCAACGTAATGTAAATTATAATAATCGAATGTTAAAACGCAGTGCAAATTAATGCCATGGCTTTTTAATTGCAGGAATAGGCTTTAAGATTTATATAGTTTGTAGTGTTATGCTTTTAAAACATGCATTCCTATTATTGTATAGCACATACTTCCTTTTACTGTGATGCTACCTTCATCTCATTAGAACTACCGTATGCTTCTATTAAATTTCTTACTAATAACTTTATTAATTAACATATTGTATTATAATTAATGTGTTTTGTTAGTTATGTTTGTGCTTTGATATGCATAATAACATATTCTGTTTACCTATAAAATTATTAACTATTGCAAACTTTATCACATAATGATAATTTATTCCATGGTAAAGTGTAGTGACAGTACTATGTGGCAAACCAGCTTAATAAAAGAATAATAGTACATAAATAAATATATATGCTGTATAAAACTAAAGTCAAAATTAAGTAAATAAACTAGACAAAACGCATTCACCAATATAATAATCCACCTTGCAATTGTACTACTATGATGACTGAAGCCCCGAGGGTACACTAACACTGTATTTAGGTAGTAGGGCCCGATGTAACACAATGCAGTACGGTCCTCCCCAACTGACGTCCTACGCTCCACTGCCGGGAGACACCACCTCTCTGCCTTATATACCTGCCATGAGCGGGGACACCTCAGCGTCATGGGGCAATTACGTTAACTAGACTGACTCAAAATAACCAGGATATGTGTAATCTAAATAAAGCGCAAGAGTGAAAGGTTCAAACTAAACATTGCTCAAGTGATGCTAAAAATTCTACAGTATGTGATACATATTTTTTTTCTGAACTCTCTTCTCCCTAATGCTTAGTCCCATTATTCATGAGATTTTCAGCCGCTTACCCCTTTAGTTTGGCAATTTTAAGACCTTTCGCCCCATTTATTTGTCTATATTAAGACCTTCCGTTCCATTTAGGTGTCTATTTTTCTCTTGCGAGTGATATTGAGCCTGTAATTTTTGTTGGAGCGGGCCTTTGCCTGAGATATTATTCTACTAAAAAAATTACAAGATTATCTCGAAGGGGGGTCTTGGGGGTGTTTGTTTGTTTAGCTTGGTAGAGGTCTAGGGAGTAAATTAAAACATATACAGTATAATTATAGCATATGAACAAAATTTAAATAATAATAATTAAATATAAAAATCTCCCCCCCCCCCCCCACCCCATAAAAAAAATACATAAATATATATCTAAATAAACAAAATATAAAATAACTTTTGAACATATATTGATGTTTGCGTAATGCGTATAAACCCCAGAGGACACTCGGCAGCCGGGGTCTGGTGGGTGAGAACTGATTTACAGGAGAAAAAGTTGGTAGCTATATCATGAAAACTTCCTCGACGTGCTCTGCTTATTCTATTTATTAATTGTATTATATTTTATTCAATTATATTATAAAACAAAATAATGGAGGAAGGAAAACAAAGACAAAGTAGAATAGGTCCATGTGCCAAAAGCATCCTCCATTCATACATTTTTTGTAACAACTGGATTTAAAACTGTTGTACTTTGCAAGTTTGTGGAAAGCAACTCCAAGGACAATATTAATATAGGCATTAGGGTTATTTAGACGGTATTCGCAAAGGTAAATCTTAAACATTTTGGTGACGAAGTTATTTGACTAGACATTTCAGCTACTTTCATTAATTAATTGCATCTTATATTTTTCCAAAGCAAAACGGGCAAAATCAGATTCCATAGTTTCACATGGAGGTATACTCTATTTATTATAATTAGGCCAAACATCTTGACCACTAACCTCTAGAACTATAAAACGACTAGAGTAATCGAGCTAATATTTCTACCATATTGGAAAGAGTCAGCCAGGGAATAGGTGTGGACAATGTTCAGCTCATTTGCTGTAGCCCTTTTTGAGTTACAGAGGTTACGGATCAGGATTTCTGGCCTACCTACATTGCATCGACTCAAGCAGCTCAGAACTGGACTACGTTTTCCATTTCACCCCTCACCCCAATACACACGCATCGCCGGTACAGAAGAGGTTAATCACGCTAACACGAATCATAGTCTACTAATATATACTAGATAGCAATGAAGAAACTACCGAATACAGATGCTATGAACGATACAGCACACCCAATGACTCTGAATATTAGTTCACGATCTTGATTAAGGGGAAATTTGTGCATTTTTTGGTAGAAAAATAGATTCGTTATCCCTCACCAGGAAATCATCGAAACCTAAATAATATGAAAGGTCTGAAAATTGACAAGAAATGGTGGGAAAAGTCTTAAAATAGACAAATTAATGGGGTGAACGTCTTAGAATATCAAAACTAATGGGGCTAAACATGGGGAAGAAGGAGGTCCAGAAAACAGCCGGCTTAACAACTAATGCAACGGATTTCTACGTATTAATGTTAATATATGCGCACCCGACGATCCAGAAGGTGACTTTGAAAATTAGTTCACGGTCTTAATTAATGATCTGTAGCAAGGCACTCCCACACAACAAATAGTGTGTAATTAGTCGAGTTTAGGCAATTATTAGTCAAGCTGATTAACTATTGTGTTCTAGTTTATCATTTTACTAGCTTCGACTGAGTTGATGTGTAGGTCTCGTCAATATTGAAATTAGTCTATAAAGTTATTTGTAATTACCGTGAAGTTAGTCAAATTTGTCTCGATATTGAGCTAGTTTTGTTATATGCCCGACTATTCCCTGTTCCAAATAAGTAGGTTAAAACTCCTGACCATTAACCTCTATCACTCACAAACGACTAGAGTAATCGAGCTAATATTTCTACCATTCGGGAAGGATCAGCCTGGGTATAGGTGTAGAAATTTACAGCCCATTTGCTCTAGCCCTTTTTGAATGACCGAGGATAGGGTTCACGATTTCCGGCCTACCTATTTGGAAGAGAGTATAGTCCAAATTAGTCAAGATGGACAGCAAGCCGGACTAACTATGATGTACACTCGCGTTCAAAAGTCGCGTCCTACCTTCACACTATCAACTATATTATTCCCTCCTAATAAAAGAAAAAAATAAGCCTTAACCTGGCTGAATAAATCCTTAATACGTAGGTTGTATTCGAGCGTGTTAAGGGTACTTTTCTACTTTTTAGAAAGATAATGAAAGTTGCATATATTGAGATAGTAGGACACGATTTTTGAACGTGACTGTCCAGCTCGACCAATTAATTCTTTCAGTAACTTGGCGTCTTGTTCACATTATTCTGGCTAACACTAGATACTATTATACAACTTAGGAAGGACCTCTAGCAATCAAAGAGGTAAGCTCCATCTCAGTTATCTCTTTGACTTCCACAGATCCTTTTCAAACTTGTCAAAATCGTCTAATATTAGCCAGAATAGATGAAAGAATGCGTCATGGTTTACTGACAGATTTGATATTTTCTATGTAGGCAAAATCTCTCGTTTGGCGCCACTGGTTTTCGTTCCTTATAATATACCAACAAACACAGATAACACGTAAGATCAATATATAATCCTTGGCACAGACGTATATATATATCCATAACTTGCTTTGGCGCCGGAATCACTGGGTATAATCGCCTCTTGACAAGCAATAACAACCCAAAACTGTAGTAGATTCTTCAACACTTGTCACCAAATTCGTTCTCGTCAGCAAACTCGTACTCCTGTCACCAAATATGTTATCCTCAGTAAATATGTGCGCCTCACCTTGTGTTTGTATGCTTTGTATTGCGATAGCTTGTCAGTTGCTGATATTACACTTGAATGTATGTTTTTTGAATGGCGTCCCCGTATATATACTCGGTCGCCGGCAGGGGGGCGGGGCTTGGGGAGTGACGTCACCGCTCTTGTTATGGTTTCCCAGGGAGTTGCCTAGCGCCCCTTTTTGGCCTACGATTTTCAGGCCCAATTCATCGTTTCTCATCATCATTACTAGCCTCGTTACTCCCCTGCAGGACCGGCCTATCAGGGAAAGGGGAACCAGACTTGTTAACTATATCTCCCGGTGGCTGAATTCCAATTGGTAAGGTTGTAAGTATGGTCAAAAGGAATGTTATGCTGAGTGGCAATGCTTGCGGGTGGGGTAATTACTGGTATGTCATTAATGCTACCTACTTATGACCGCTCACCATAATTTTCCCAAGAGTTGTAATGAGTCAAGCTTCTCTCTTTTTAGACATACCGATACAAAAGTACAAGTACAATACAATCTTTACAAATACATTCAAATACAGTACAATTTTTACAAATACATTCAAATACAATACAATCTTTACAAATACATTCAAATACAGTACAATCTTTACAAATACATTCAAGTACAATACAATCTTACTAATTTATTATTTAAGTCAATATATTCTTAGTTCCTGCCTAACTTAACCCTCTCAAGATGCAATGACGCATTTCTGTTCTGTTTTCTGGATATTATTAGACGATTGTATACAGCTTAGGAAGGATCTATGGGAATGAAAAGGGCGAAGACTATCTCAATTAACCTTCACACTTTCATATCCCTTTTCTAATCTGAATGAAATCGTCTAATAATAGCCAGAAAACAGAAAATGGATGCGTAATCGGATCTTGAAAGGGTTAAGTTTAGGAAATACCTCGTCAACAAGGGGCTTCAAATGTGGGTAATCATGTTCTTGTTATGACGAAGCAATTTTATTCGGCTCAGGGAATTAGTCCTTATGATCAAAACTCATGTATTTGATAGGTAACTTTTTAATATTGGGATCATTATTAGTACGTGATATAGATATAAAGAAAACACGAGAAAATAATAAGTATCGTTAAATAAATACCCGTCCAGTGCTATAAAAGATACGATAATTAAGTAATCCTTGATACAATATATTCTAATAACTTTTACTATTTGTTGTGAGTAATTTGTGCATCTATAATGTATTTTAGTTTGAGTATTGCGTACAAAATGGACCCTATATTGATGGCAATTCATTATACAGTATACTGTATATTGGCGTATGTCATTGGCCTGGTGAAGCTATATGCAAAACGTTAATAAAATGCTCCTCCTCATATGGTGATATCCCCCCCTCAGTTACTAACCCATCTGTCCCCTACTAACTTCCTAATCCTGCCACGGACATTAGTTCCAGGGCAGTAGTTCCCTTTCCAATGTTCCCTTACCCACTCCAAACCACTGTTTGGACAATTGATCCTCAGTGTTTTGGAGGACAAGCAGCCTAGAAAGGTCACCAGACCTGTTGTTGCTTGATTTCCTTTGTACTCCTTTGATATTCAGCAATTCATATACGTAGCCGACGTGAGGTTTTCCTACTTCTGCCACAAGCGAATTTCCCTAATTATAGATTCCATGAACTTTGTATGATGCATGAAACCGATTATTTATTCCTAATATATTTCAAACATTTAAGACTCTCTCTCTCTCTCTCTCTTCTCACACACACACACACACACACACACACACACACACACACACACACACACACACACACAATAGGTATTTAGCGTTACTAAGTACTTCCATTTCCTACCATAACTACAGAGTAAGCCGACCCTCTTTCACTGAACTCCGTGGCTCAAGACGTCCTTCCGAAACTGAATTAACCCCTTTTATATGTAACGATTTTGAGCCCTATATTCTGGCTAAGATTATGCGATTTTATGTAGCTTAGAAAGGACCTGTGAGATTGAAAGAGGTCTAAACTAGCTCACTTAACCCTTTGATTGAATTAACCTATAGTATGTGACGATTTGTAACGCTATATGCTGGGTAAGATTATGCGATTCTATGTAGCTTAGAAAGGACCTCTGGTAAGGAATGGTGTATAAAGTAATTCAATCAATCCTTTGACTCTAAACTGGCTATTGTTATACGATTTTATGAGTCTTATTAAGGATCTCTGAAGAAAACAAAAAAGATGCATAAGCTAACTCGACTAACTACCTTTGACGCCGACAAGTCTTTCTTAAGCTGAATACAATCGCCTATTGACAGCCAGAAGGAAGAAACACATCAAGGTGTACTGAAAGGGTTATATATATATATTTGTTATTTATTTATGTTGTATTTATTATTATTATTATTATTATTATTATTATTATTATTATTATTATTATATATATATATATTTTGTTTTTGTTTTTTGTTTTTTTTCTGGCACAACAAGATATATTTACGTATTGTTTAACTTCTTGACACAAATAGGCCTTCCTTAAATAAACTGAACCAAACAATTAGGATAAGTCGCTAGAATTCCGTGGCCCCTTGAGGATTGTGGCGCGTTTGTTGACAGTTTATTCTGGCTATCATTTAAGGGGAGGCAGGCCGTTTTTTTCTGGACCCCCTTCTCCCTAATGTTTAGCCCCACTAGTTTTGAGATTATAAGACATTCGGCCCATTAGTTTGGCGATTTTAACACCTTTTGCCCAATTTCGTTGTCAATTTAAGACCTTTCGTGCCATTTAGGTGTCAATTTTTTCCTGGCGAGCGATAGCGAGCCTGCAATTTTAAGAGGAACCGGCCTTCGGCCCGAAATTTGTTCTACCAAATGTTTTACAAATTTATATTGAAGGAGGCATAGGGGGTGTTTTTCTAAGCTTGATGGAGGTCTAGGGAGGAAACTAAAAAAAATATATGAATAAATAAAATAATAGACCAAACAAACGGCCAGTCGACACCTAAATGGCACGAAAGGTCTTAAAATTGACAACGAAATGGGGCGAAAGGTGTTAAAATCGCCAAACTAATGGACCGAACGTCTTATAATCTCAAAACTAGTGGGGCTAAACATTAGGGAGAAGGGGGTCCAGAAAAACGGTCCGCCTCCCTATCTATGTATACCAAATTATATATGTACTCTATATGATCTATGTATACCAAATTATCTATGTACACTATATGATCTATGTATACCAAATTACCTATGTACACTATATGATCTATGTATACCAAATTATCTATGTACTCTATATGATCTATGTATACCAAATTATCTATGTACACTATATGATCTATGTATACCAAATTATCTATGTACACTATATGATCTATGTATACCAAATTATCTATGTACTCTATATGATCTATGTATACCAAATTATCTATGTACACTATATGATCTATGTATACCAAATTATCTATGTACTCTATAATTATGATCTATGTATACTATATAATCTATGTATGCTAAATTATCTTTATTCACTAAACGATATCTGTCCTATACGATCTATATATTGTATTTTAAACTATATTCATACTAAATAATCTGTATATACTAAATCACTGTATATACGAATTCTAAATCATCTTTGTTATAGTAAAGGATAAATTGTTTAGCTTACGATTGATCTCTAATATTCACTAATTAACCACTTGCAACTTTTGTTACATAAGGAAGTTGGAGCTGTAGACATCGATATTTAGCAGAATTACCAATTAAAATACGGTTTTAGTTCATTCATAGATATATAAAATCCACTTCAACATGCTTCTATCCATCAACAACTCGTATGATATTTGTAGTCCTGCTGATTATAATTATCGATGTTTACGGCTCCAACTTCCTTATAGCCGGAAACTAGCCAGTAGTCAATTAAAGAGAATCAAGTCATTAAGAAGAAAGCCCTCAATGTCTCCCAGATCCTTACCTTTACGACACAGTGAAAGTTTACGACGCCCCGACCGTCTCAGAATGTTACGACTCCGGCACGACGATTTGATGTAAGAGTGATATTGTGTGATTTACTGCTTGCTTGAAAGGTAAATTTAAGAGGGTAGTGCTTGTTTAAGGGGGTAGTGCTTGTTTAAGAGGGTAGTGCTTGTTTAAGAGGGTAGTGCTTGTTTAAGAGGGTAGTGCTTGTTTAAGAGGGTAGTGCTTGTTTAAGAGGGTAGTGCTTGTTTGTTGGTCTATTTGTTAATTATTATATACAGTGTTAAGTTTCCTCGCTACAACTTCATCATAAAAAAAATACCCCTTAGGTTAATTTGTAAATTTTTCGGTAGAAAAATTTCCCGGCCAAAGGCCGATTCCTCTTAAAATTACAGGCTCACTATCGCTCGCCAGGAAAAAATCGACACCTAAATGTCACGAAAGGTCTTAATATTGACAAAGAAATCGGGCGAAAGGTCTTAAAATCGACAAACTAATTGAACGAATATCTTAAAATATCAAAACTAATATGCTAAACATGAGGGAGAATGAGGTCCAGAAAAAGCGACTACCTCCCCCTTAATGGCTAAACTTCTTCCCACTTGCAATATATAATTAAGTGGAAGGAGTATATCATTGTTTTAGACCTTGGGGATTTAGTTCTGCATAACCACCCTTGATCTGTTTATATTTATTGAATCACATGACGAAATTACAAAGAAAACGAAGTCTAACTCTCTCTCTCACTCTCTCTCTCTCTCTCTGACACACACACACACATACACACACACTCCTGTACAAATAAACACACATAATACATCATACGTAATAGTACTGAAAAATATAATAATAATAATAATAATAATAATAATAATAATAATAATAATAATAGTAATAGTAAAAGTAATACTAATAACAATTAATATACTAAAAGTAACCATTGTGTTTTCTTCCAGCCGACGTACACAAGAATATGTGTGTGGGTGTGTGAGGGGGGGGGGGGGGGGTGCGTGTGTGTGTACTTAAGTGTTCGTAAGTAGTTATGACAATCATCGTTAATGATAAAACAAACAAGTCCTGAATCCTACTGGCATTTTAATGAACCAAGGGAAACTCTGTGAGGCTGAAGGTAATATAGATAACCCTACTGTATTCTTTATGGTGCTAGCACATCTCTCTCTCTCTCTCTCTATATATATATATATATATATATATATATATATATATATATATATATAATAGTTACATTCCCAATACTTGACAATATTTGCCAGTTCAACCGTTTATTTGCTAGTATTGACTATGTTATGCTTTCCAAGGCAACCATTGGTTTGCTACAACCCTCTATGCAGTATAAAGTAGTTTAACAGTAATATTCGTGTCTATACAGTAGAATGAAAGTTATCAATATCAAAACTAAAGGGTGAACAAAGAAACTATCGTAGGAGAAAGTAGGATACCCAAGACCTACAGCCTAGAATCCTGTAATGCATTCAGGACATGTAGTGGTGGTGGTGGTGGTGGTAGGGGTTGGTGGTGGTGGTGGTGGTGGTGGTGGTGGTGGTAGGGGGTGTGGTGGTGGTAGGGGATGGTGGTGGGTGGTGGTGGTAGTGGTGGATGGTGGTGATGGTGGTGGTGGTGGTAGGGGGTGGTGGTGGTGGTGGTAGTGGTGGGTGGTGGTAGTACAAAGGAAATCAAGCAACAACAGGTCTAGTGACCCTTCTAGGCTGCTTGTCCTCCAAAACACTGAGGATCAAGTGTCCAAACAGTGGTTTAGAGTGATTGGGGGTGGTGGTGGTGGTGGTGGTGGTAGGGGTAGGGGGTGGTGGTGGGGGTGGAGATGGTAGTGGTGGTGGTGGTGGATGGGGTGGTGGTGGTAGGGGGTGTTGGTGGTGGTGGAGATGGTGGTGGTGGTGGTAGTGGTGGTGATGGTGGTAGGGGGTGGTGGTGGTGGTGGAGATGGTGGTGGTGGTGGTAGTGGTGGAGATGGTGGTAGGGGGGGGGGGGGGGTGGCGTAGGAGAGGCCTTGATATGTGACCTAGAATACACAGATCCACATGTACACATCTTGCTTACCTTGTGGGGTAGACTACGGCATATTTCAGCCAGTGGAACCCTTTTAAATACCCTCATATTCATATTTGATATCGTGTTTCGTTACGTATGATGCAGAACACGTAAATATCTTCCCATAATGTAAATAAAACCCATCACTCTAAATACAACATGGCTCTGAAATATACAGTACACACTTAATGTGGAAGCCTATTAAACGCTCTATTATTCCCATTTAGCATCGTATATCGTTACGTATGATACAGAACACGTAAGAATAATCCAACAATGTAAACAGAACGCACCCGGAGGAATACAACACGGCTTCGAAATAAACACACTTATAGAATGTCTTCCTACGTAAGATTCCGATGTGACCCGCTGACAAAACTGGAGGCCTCCCTGGGCTTAGTTAGGACCTTTTGTTTGGACACCACGTATAATATTTATCACCATAAATGTAATGTGTACCATAATGACGTCCAATAATTGATGTCAATTATAACCTGTTCATTATAAGTAGGCCAAATATTCGGACACCAACCTCTCGTAACTTAAAAAGGGTTATGTATTTATTAATTCATCTATTTATTTATTTATTTATTTTTGTTTTGTTTATACTGTAAGTACCCTCTCGAGTAAAAGTTTATGAATGCTCGATCATATCCTTGCATACAAGTTTGTTTTAAGGGGAGGTTTTTAGTTGATTCCCTATATATCCTTCAAGCTTAAGATTACACCCCCTTGAACCCCTTTCAAGATAAATTTGTACATTTTTCGGTAGAAAAATTTCCCGGCTGAAAGCCGGTTCCTCTTAAATTACAGGCTCGCTGTCGCTCGCCAGGATAAAATTGACACCTAAATGGCACGGAAGGTCTTAAAATTGACAGAAATGGGTTGAAAGTTCTTAAAATCGTCAAAATAATGGGGCAAACGTCTTAAAATTAGAAAAACAATGGGGCTAAACATGAGGGAGAAAGGAGTCCAGAAAAAAATCCCTCAAGTGGATATCTCCCCTTAATGTTTCATATTCCAGTATAAGTGTTGCTTGATCAGTGTAAGTGTTGCTTGATCAGTGTAAGTGTTGCTTGATCAGTGTAAGTGTTGCTTTATCAGTGTAAGTGTTGCTTGATCAGTGTATGTGTTGCTTGATCAGTGTATGCAGCTTGATCAGTGTAAGTGTTGCTTGATCAGTGTAAGTGTTGCTTGATTAGTGTAAGTGTTGCTTGATCAGTGTATGTGTTGCTTGATCAGTGTATGCAGCTTGATCAGTGTAAGTGTTGCTTGATCAGTGTAAGTGTTGCTTGATCAGTGTATGCAGCTTGATCAGTGTAAGTGTTGCTTGATCAGTATAAGTGTTGCTTGATCAGTGTAAGTGTTGCTTGATCAGTGTAAGTGTTGATTGATCAGTGTAAGTGTTGCTTGATCAGTGTAAGTGTTGCTTGATCAGTGTAAGTGTTGCTTGATCAGTGTAAGTGTTGCTTGATCAGTGTAAGTGTTGCTTGATCAGTGTAAGTGTTGCTTGATCAGTGTAAGTGTTGTTTGATCAGTGTAAGTGTTGCTTGATCAGTGTAAGTGTTGCTTGATCAGTGTATGCAGCTTGATCAGTGTAAGTGTTGCTTGATCAGTGTATGCAGCTTGATCAGTGTAAGTGTTGCTTGATCAGTGTAAGTGTTGCTTGATCAGTGTAAGTGTTGCTTGATCAGTGTAAGTGTTGCTTGATCAGTGTAAGTGTTGCTTGATCAGTGTAAGTGTTGTTTGATCAGTGTAAGTGTTGCTTGATCAGTGTAAGTGTTGCTTGATCAGTGTATGCAGCTTGATCAGTGTAAGTGTTGCTTGATCAGTGTATGCAGCTTGATCAGTGTAAGTGTTGCTTGATCAGTGTAAGTGTTGCTTGATCAGTGTAAGTGTTGTTTGATCAGTGTATGCAGCTTGATCAGTGTAAGTGTTGCTTGATCAGTATAAGTGTTGCTTGATCAGTGTAAGTGTTGCTTGATCAGTGTAAGTGTTTCTTGATCAGTGTAAGTGTTGCTTGATCAGTGTAAGTGTTGCTTGATCAGTGTAAGTGTTGCTTGATCAGTTTAAGTGTTGCTTGATCAGTGTAAGTGTTGCTTGATCAGTGTAAGTGTTGCTTGATCAGTGTAAGTGTTGCTTGATCAGTGTAAGTGTTGCTTGATCAGTGTAAGTGTTGCTTGATCAGTGTAAGTGTTGCTTGATCAGTGTAAGTGTTGCTTGATCAGTGTAAGTGTTGCTTGATCAGTGTAAGTGTTGCTTGATCAGTGTAAGTGTTGCTTGATCAGTTTAAGTGTTGCTTGATCAGTGTAAGTGTTGCTTGATCAGTGTAAGTGTTGCTTGATCAGTGTAAGTGTTGCTTGATCAGTGTAAGTGTTGCTTGATCAGTGTAATTGTTGCTTGATCAGTGTAAGTGTTGCTTGATAAGTGTATGCAGCTTGAGAAATCTGTATGTAGTGGGGCAGACCCAGTGTTGCCAATTTAGCTACTTTCCCGCTAGATTTAGAGGTATTTACTTCGATCTAGCGACACTTGCTTACGTCTAGCAACATGAAATCTAGCGATATTCTAGAGATTTTAGCCATTTTAGTGTGATAGTCTAGAGATAATGGCCTTATTCTAGCGATATTCTAGAGATTTCAGCCATTTTAGTGTGATAGTCTAGAGATAATGGCCTTATTCTAGCGATTCTCGGCCTATATTTACTATCTAGCGGACTTGATTTGGTAACCCCCCCCCCCCACCAACCCTATAATTAGAACAATGTGTCTGTTATGGAATATCTGTTAAGGGGTGTGACCTGTTTTTGTTCTGTCCTTTTCTATCTTTCTCTGGCTTGTATCCATTTGGCCCCATTCAGCCTACTGTTTTAAGACGTTTATCCCGATCCAGGTGTCATTTTGTTACTGGTGAGCGGTAGCGAGCCAGCATATTTTTTATTTTTGTTTGACAGCAGGCTAAATTTGTACATTTTTCGACAGAAAAATGTCTCCGGCGAAGCCGGATTTCTTCATATAATGCTGGCTCGCTATCGCTCGCCAGGAAGAAATCGACACCTAGATGGGGATAAACGTCTTAAAATAGTTGGCTGAATGGGGCCAAATGGATACAAGCCAGAGAAAGAGAGAAAAGGACAGAAATAACAAAAAGCAGGTCACCCCCCCTTTAATGTTCCTATATATTGAAAATGTGAGTCTCTCTCTCTCTCTCTCTCCAGTATGTGAGTCTCTCTCTCTCTCTCTCCAGTATGTGAGTCTCTCTCTCTCTCTCTCTCCAGTATGTCTTCCCAAACCTTTATTAGATTTATGCCTGCTAACAGTATGTGTTTCTCCTACTATTGTTTTATGTAATATTTAAGCCTTTAAGGGGAGGTTTTTAGTTTGTTTCCTACTCCTCCAGCAATCTTAAAATGTCACCCCCTTGACCCCCTTTCAAGATAAATTTGTACATTTTTCGATAGAAAAATTTCCCGGCCGAAGGCCGGTTACTCTTAAATTACAGGCTCGCTATCGCTCGCCAGGATAAAATCGACACCTAAATAGCACGAAAAGTCTTAAAATTGACAGAATGGGGCGGAAATTCTTAAAATCACCAAACTAACGGGGCAAACGTCTTAAAATACCAAAAGCAATGGGGCTAGACATGAGGGAGAAAAGGGTCAAGAAAAAAGTCCCTCAAGTGGAGATCTCCCCTTAAATCAGGTACAATTGTATATTTAATTTTGGCAAACTGTAGACGATTTTACTCCTTAGAGAAACAATTGACAAAGAGAGTGCTGGTGATGATGTAATATAACTACACCTGTTGTGATGATGTAATATAACTACACCTGTTGTGATGATGTAATATAACTACACCTGTTGTGATGATGTAATATAACTACACCTGTTGTGATGACGTAATATAACTACACCTGTTGTGATGATGTAATTTAACTACACCTGTTGTGATGATGTAATATAACTACACCTGTTGTGATGACGTAATATAACTACACCTGTTGTGATGACGTAATATAACTACACCTGTTGTGATGATGTAATATAACTACACCTGTTGTGATGATGTAATATAACTACACCTGTTGTGATGATGTAATATAACTACACCTGTTGTGATGATGTAATATAACTACACCTGTTGTGATGATGTAATTTAACTACACCTGTTGTGATGATGTAATATAACTACACCTGTTGTGATGACGTAATATAACTACACCTGTTGTGATGATGTAATATAACTACACCTGTTGTGATGATGTAATATAACTACACCTGTTGTGATGATGTAATATAACTACACCTGTTGTGATGACGTAATATAACTACACCTGTTGTGATGACGTAATATAACTACACCTGTTGTGATGATGTAATATAACTACACCTGTTGTGATGATGTAATATAACTACACCTGTTGTGATGATGTAATATAACTACACCTGTTGTGATGACGTAATATAACTACACCTGTTGTGATGATGTAATTTAACTACACCTGTTGTGATGATGTAATATAACTACACCTGTTGTGATGACGTAATATAACTACACCTGTTGTGATGACGTAATATAACTACACCTGTTGTGATGTATAAACTACACCTGTTGTGATGATGTAATTTAACTACACCTGTTGTGATGATGTAATATACTACACCTGTTGTGATGACGTAATATAACTACACCTGTTGTGATGATGTAATATAACTACACCTGTTGTGATGATGTAATATAACTACACCTGTTGTGATGATGTAATATAACTACACCTGTTGTGATGACGTAATATAACTACACCTGTTGTGATGACGTAATATAACTACACCTGTTGTGATGATGTAATATAACTACACCTGTTGTGATGATGTAATATAACTACACCTGTTGTGATGACGTAATATAACTACACCTGTTGTGATGACGTAATATAACTACACCTGTTGTGATGACGTAATATAACTACACCTGTTGTGATGATGTAATATAACTACACCTGTTGTGATGATGTAATATAACTACACCTGTTGTGATGATGTAATATAACTACACCTGTTGTGATGATGTAATATAACTACACCTGTTGTGATGACGTAATATAACTACACCTGTTGTGATGATGTAATTTAACTACACCTGTTGTGATGATGTAATATAACTACACCTGTTGTGATGACGTAATATAACTACACCTGTTGTGATGACGTAATATAACTACACCTGTTGTGATGATGTAATATAACTACACCTGTTGTGATGATGTAATATAAACTACACCTGTTGTGATGATGTAATATAACTACACCTGTTGTGATGATGTAATATAACTACACCTGTTGTGATGATGTAATATAACTACACCTGTTGTGATGATGTAATATAACTACACCTGTTGTGATGACGTAATATAACTACACCTGTTGTGATGATGTAATATAACTACACCTGTTGTGATGATGTAATATAACTACACCTGTTGTGATGATGTAATATAACTACACCTGTTGTGATGACGTAATATAACTACACCTGTTGTGATGACGTAATATAACTACACCTGTTGTGATGATGTAATATAACTACACCTGTTGTGATGATGTAATTTAACTACACCTGTTGTGATGATGTAATTTAACTACACCTGTTGTGATTTACTCTGTGTATAGTATGGGTCCTGGCAAGATTTTAAATGGTCACTCTGGCCCATCATGCAACCATCAGTCAAAGGAATGGACCACTGGCGAGTTTCTGGCTATAAGGAAGTTGGTGCCGTAAACATCGCTTTTAAACAGAGATACAATAATAGAGTAGATGTCTAATGGATAAAACGCATGTTGAATTTAGTTGTATGTATTTATAAATGTACTACAACCGCATTTTAGCTGGTAATTTTGCTAAATATCAATGTAAAAAAACTTCAACTTCCTTATAGCCTAAAACTCGCAAGTGGTTAATTGGACAAAGTATCGGACACATGGTTTATATGACCTCGCCTATTCCTGAGAGGGAAGGAGATATTATAGATTCTTGGTTATGGCCAGACAAGGAATACTAAATCATACTCTCCAAACTCCTACCCTATTCCATCCTAACTAACCCCCCCACCCCCACCCCCACACACACTATGCTGCCTAGAACAACACTCTGCGATTCCTCCAACAACTTATTGAATGGACGAAGACAATAACAGTAGGTTTAAGAAATCTACACAAGACTTATGTTGATGTTGAGAGGTCCATAATTAGTAGTGACTTAAGGGGGGTGACCTGCTTTCTGTTATTTCTGTCCTTTTCTCTTTCTCTGGCTTGTATCCATTCGGCCCCATTCAACCAACTATTTTAAGACGGTTATCCCCATCTAGGTGTCGATTTCTTCCTGGCGAGCGATAGCGAGCCAGCATTATATGAAGAAATCCGGCTTCGCCGGAGAACTTTTTCTATCGAAAAATGTACAAATTTAGCCTGCTGTCAAACAAAAATAAAAAATATGCTGGCTCGCTACCGCTCACCAGTAAAAAATTGACACCTGGATGGGGATAAACGTCTGAAAAACAGTCGGCTGAATTGGGCCAAATGGATACAAGCCAGAGAAAGATAGAAAAGGACAGAACAAAAACAGGTCACCTCCCTTAATTGATGAACATGATTCGTTTGCTTATTGAGAAGTTAAATTTCTTTGAGACAGTGATGCTAAGTTTTTTTTATATAAACAGGTATGGCATCATAACTAACCCATAACAAGCAGAATGCAAGGTTATTTAAAGGATTAGGAAAGCTATGATAACTAAATCATATTTATACAGGATTTATTAGACCAATATTAGGCAACATTGCTAGGATCTTTTGCACTGGTATCGTAAACTAAACTAAAGATGATTAACCCTTTCAAGATACAACTATGCATTTCTTGTTCTGTTTTCTGACTATTATTAGACGATTTTATTCAAATTAGCAAGGGTATATGGAAGATAAAGGGTAAACTATGATAGTCTGTACCCTTCTAATTCCCACAAATCCTTCCTAAACTGTATACATTCACCTCATACTGTCAGAATATACTGTCAAAATGCGTCATAATCTACAGAGGGGTTAAATTGGACGACAACAATATATAACAAACAAATTTTACCTTATACATTGTTAGGCCAGTGTTGACGATAAGTGTTGCGGAAAAAGTCGCTCGTGTGATACCGGTTCAACCCTTTCAGTACCGGTGACGTCTTTTTGTATTTGGTTTCAGCTACATTTAGACGATTTTATGAAGCGTAGGAAAGATGTATGGTTAGCTAAAAGGGTTATTTGAGATAGTCTAACCATTTAAGTTGAATAAAATCGTCTAATGGTTGCCAGAATATAATACAAAGGACGTCACCGCTGCTGAAGAGGTTAAGTTTATGTTTTATTTTTATTTTATTTATTTTTTTATTTTTTTTTTAGCTGCTAATATTTCCAGCCAACATCACCAGCCTCAAGTGTAAATAAACAATGTCGTGGTGGTGTTTGTCCTCTGAGTGTTAGCTTTTATTCCAGTACCTACCATACTACCAACGCCATTATTAACACCACTATCACCACCAACACCACCTCAGCAGCCCCCACTATCTACAGTGCAACAATATCACCATCATCAACAGTAATGCCATCACCATTACTATCACAACTATTTCATCACTATCGCAGCCACCAACACTAACTACAAGATAACTACCACCACTAACACCACCACTAACTTCACCATCCTCCCCACCAACAGCAACACCTTCACCACCACCACCACCACCGCCACTATCACCACCAACAACACCCCACCACCAACACCATCATCATCATCACCACCATCACTATCACCACCAATACCCCCACTACCAACAACACCATCATCACCACCACCACTATCACCTCCACCACCACCACCACAGTTTCTCGCCTCTCTGTTATGTACTCCTCAGTAGCCTACTATTGAGGGGAGGCTGGCCGTTTGTCTGATCTATTAATTCATTTATTCATATATTTCTTAGTTTCCTCCCTAGACCTCCATCAAGCTTAGCACCACTAGTTTTGAAATCATAAGACGTTCGGCCCATTATTTTGGCGCTTTTAACACCTTTCGCCCATTTCGTTGTCAATTTTAAGACCTTTCGTGCCTTTTAGGTGTCGATTATTTCCTGGCGAGCGATAGCGAGCCTGCAATTTTAGGAGGAACCGGCCTTCGGCCGCGACATTTTTCTACCAAAAAATTTACAAATTTATCTTGAAGGGGGGTCTAGGGGGGTGTTTTTCTAAGCTTGATGGAGGCCTAGGAAGGAAACTAAACACAACATCTGAATAGATTAATAAATAGACCAAACAAACGGCCAGTCTCCCCTTAACACTAATGTTCGTATAGTTCTGCGATTTCTTAGTCTTAGAGTAGCGGTTTTTTTCTGCAATCTGCTGTTAATATCAGACTATCCGCTATATACTGTAAACTGTAAACTGATTCCAATGCCATTAGTTTATAGTGCTGAGTGAATGATTGACCGGTGTGTTATTGATTCCATGCATCTGTTGAGTGCATTATTGTGTTGTCCACACTAAGTATATTCCATGCATCTGTTGAGTGCATTATTGTGTTGTCCACACTAAGTTATATGTATATTAAGCCTCTGGAGATGTCTTCCATTGCATTGTATTATATTATCTTATTTTGTATTGTGTTGTATTTGCGTTGTGTTACATTATATTGTATTGTAGTGTGTTGTATTGTCTTGTGTAGCTTACTTAGCAAGATTGTTTCAGTGAATTCCCGCAAAGACTTCTTGACATTTTAGTGTGTGTGCATGTGTGTGTTTGACTGGAAGGTGTGAATTGCTGGATACAAATACAAGAGTCTGCAATATATGTGTGTAGTCTATTTGCATATTACTGTATGTTAACAATTGCATAAGTGTTTAATACCGTTTGTACAGTATATTAAACGTCTGCCTGTCTGTGTGTGTGTGTGTGTGTGTGTGTGTGTGTGTGTGTCTGTGTGTGTGTGTGTGTGTGTGTGTGACTCGAAGGTGTGAAGTGCCGTATACAATTGCAAGAGTCTGTAATGAATGTGTGTAATATATTTGCATATTACTGCATGTTAACAATTGCATAAGTGCCTCATTCCGTGTGTACAGTATATGCAAATGCCTGTTTGTATGTGCTCGTGTTTGTGTGTGTGTGTATTTAAGTGGGTGTGATATGTTTGCGTGTGTAGTGTGGTGTATGTGTGTGTGTGTGTGTGTGTGTGTGTGTGTGTGTGTGTGTGTGTGTGATCTGTTCATGTGTGTAGTGTGTGTATGTCTGTTTACGTGTTTATGTGTGCATGGCGTGTGTATAGTGTGGAACGTGTATGTGTATGTGCGTGTGTCAGTGCGTGCGTGTGTGTGTGTTAATGTTCCTCCTAAAGATAAGGAACACATCATAAAAGTAACCTATCGCTCCCCCCCAACATAGTAATTTGTAACACACACACGCACACACACACACACACACAGCCCGTAGCCTAGTAGGTAGCGCTCTCGTCTCACACACGAGGGGTCGGGGGTTCAATCCCCCGGCCGGGCGGAGACAAATTGGGCTTGTCTCCTTTCATGTGTTAGCCTCAGTTCACCTAGCTGTAAATAGGTACCTGGAATAAGTGGACGACGTTGTGACGTCCCATCTGGGGTTGGCAAAAATGGTACAAGGCGAGATGGGTATCATATGGTTCACCTAAGCTGATGGCTACCTAAGCCTTCGGGCGAGACGGTACCGTCTATAGTGAGAATGGTACCATACAGATCCACCCTAAGCCTTCGTTTCCGATGTCGCCAATTGGCTAAATACAGACTACACACACATCCACAGCCATTCCAACAGTACATAAAACACTTAACATGCATTTCACGCAATACATTCCCAGTTAAGGAGGCGCGATAATAATGAGCTTAGCTCGCATTGCGTGGATTCCCCTTGACGAACAAGTAACTGAGTAACACACACACACACACACACACACACACACTTATCTGGAACACCACGATATAATAAACTTGAGACATCAAGGGGAGATTTCCACTTGAGGGATTTTTTTCTTAACCCTTTCTCCCTCATGTTTAGTCCCATTGCTTTAGAGATTTTAAGACGTTCGCCCCATTAGTTTGGCGATTTTAAGAACTTTCACCCCATTTCTGTCAATTTTAAGAACTTTCGTGCCATATACAGTAGGTGTCGATATTTTCCTGGCGAGCGATAGCGAGCCTGTAATTTAAGAGGAACCGGCCTTCGGCCGGGACATTTTTCTACCGAAAAATGTACAAATTTATCTTGAAAGGGGGTCTAGGGGGTGTAATTTGAAGCTTGATGGAGGTCTAGGGAACAAAGTAAATACCTCCCCTTAAATCATACAAATATAGAAAAAGCAACAACAAACATGTAAGGTAATAAAGGCATAGCATAATAAAAACACACAGTAAAACATATTAAAGCGTAACAATAAAAGCTAAACAAACACAATAAACTATAAGCTAATAAAGTCATAGAATAGCATGGGTGGATGGGACTCGTTAGCCTTGGTCGGCAACCCCTCTAGGGGAGACAACCTTTTACAAATCCGGGTGGATGGGACTCGTCAGCCTTGGTCGGCAACCCGTCTAGGGGAGACAACCTGATACAAATCCGTACTGCTTACCTAAGGGTAAGGCAGGTTAGTGGATGGATTAGCCGAACATCACTGTAGAAAAATAGTGCTAACAAGATACACAGAGGGCCTCGGAGTCGGACGGATCCTAAATTGAGTGGTCAATCCTGTAAGTCCTTCACTAAACTGGCTCGGGTTGTCCCTCTCACAGGTAATAGGTCCGCTTGGGGGCATTCTGTGTATGGCCACCCTCGTAAGGGGAGTAAGGCGTCCGGTAATAGATAGATAGATAAATAGATAATACAAGTACATAACAACACATAATATGACCTAACAAACATAATAAAATACTGTATAAGCTAATAAAGGCATAGCACAATAAAAACACAAAATAAAACAATAAAATACAAGTAAATAAAGGCATAGCATAAACAAAGTACATAATGATACGTATACAACGGAAGCTGTTTCACGGTCGAAGTAAACGAGGTGACAATTGATGGTGATTGCTGAGAAAAGAAGCGATAATGGCAAGGAAGAACATGGGAAATAAACGTGATAATGAGAATAATAAACCCAACTGATGATAGAATGGAATTGACAATGACACTTATATTTTCGTGAATATTTGTTGATTATGTTGTGAAATATCTTGTTAATAAACAGACAGACAGACAGACAGACAGACAGACAGACGGAGGCGAAAACATAGCATCCACACTACATGATGGTATTAATAAAGACACCGGGGATAAAGAGAGAGAGAGTACTGCATCCGGGAAATGAGTAAGGGAGGGAGAGAAATTGGGAGGGGGGTGGGGGGGGGGGGTGAGAGAGTGGGGGGGGGTAGATGATGGAGGGAGAGAAAGGGGAAGATAGGAGGGAGGTTGAGAGGGGGAAGGGCGTGAGAGTGTGAGGAGGGGGGGGGTAGATGAGGGGAAGAAGAGAGAGTGAGAGGTTGATAGGAGGGAGGGGGGGAGGGGGTGAGAGAGCAAGGGGGTTAAGAGGGAGAGCGATTGGGGGATGAGAGGGAGGAAGAGAATAAGGTAGGGACTAAATAGGGATGGAGGATAGGAGGGAGAATACAGGGAGGATATAAAGGAGTAGAGGAGGGAGGGATGGAGGAAGGAAGGGAGGGATGACGTAAAAAGGATGGCTGGTGAGGAAAAACACTTACATGTATTATACTAGAGAGAGAGAGAGAGAGAGAGAGAGAGAGAGAGAGAGAGAGAGAGAGAGAGAGAGAGAGAGAGAGAGAGAGAGAGAGAGAGAATCATAGAGAGAGTCAGAGTCACAGAGATAGATAGAGAAGTTGACATCCGGGGAAGGGGTAATAATGAGACACACAGAGATAAGATAATTACTGAGGGAAAGTCGTTAATTGCTCCCAACCTACTGTTGCTGTTACTGCTGACGGTGGTGGTGGTGGTGGAGTTATGGGAGCGTGATAATGTGTGTGTGTGTGTGTGTGAGTGGGAGAGGGGGGGGGGGGGGGTGATAGTAATGTGGGTGTTCGTAGTGTGTATTGTGTGCCTTTGTAAGTAATGTATGTGTGTCTCTCTGTGTGTGTGGAGGCTGTACTGTGTGTGTTTTGTGGTGTGTGTTAGTAATATGTGTGTGTGTGTGTGTGTGTGTGTGTGTGTGTGTGTGTGTGTCTTTAATAATGTGTGTGTATTGTTAGTGTGTGTGTGTGTGTGGGTGGAGGCTGTATTGTGTGTGTGTTGGTGTGTGAGCGTGTTTATTGTTTATGCTTGATAGTGGGTGTATGGTCCTATTGTGTGCTATAAAGTAGTATTCGAAGGTGTATAATACTATAAAACTACCAAACGTCTATGTAACGTATCTCAATCAACTCCAGCCTTCCGAATATTTTTGTATTGTAAATTTAGCTCGCGATACAAGACAACTGCAGTAATACAGACTCTGATTTTTGATAAATCATTTCATATACAACTACTGCAAAGTCAATGTATACACATTAGATCAAGTAACTGCATAAACTGTATTATGTAAATCACTAGACGCAATGTGAATGCAGCAAATTATATAGTAAAATAATAATTTGACAAACAAACATATTGTGCATATTAGCATAAATGTGTGAGTATGTATGTGTGTTTGTGACTGTGTATGTGTATGCTTGATTGTGCGTGTGTGTGTATGTGTGTGTGTGTGTGTGTGTGTGTGTGTGATATATGATGACGATGAGAAAGCAACATCAAGAGGAAACACAAACATCCGAGTGCACATTTACTCCCCCCTCACACACAACAACAACAACAACAACAAATACAACTACAACACAAACAACAACAACAACACAAACAACAACAACAACAACAACAACACAAACAACAACACAAACAACAACAACAATAACAACAACAACAATAACAACAATAACAACAACAACAATAACAACAATAACAACAACAACAACAACAAATACAACTACAACACAAACAACAACAACAACAACAACACAAACAACAACAACAATAACAACAACAACAATAACAACAACAACAACAAATACAACTACAACACAAACAACAACAACAACACAAACAACAACAACAATAACAACAACAACAATAACAACAATAACAACAACAACAACAAATACAACTACAACACAAACAACAACAACAACAACACAAACAACAACAACAACAACAACAACAACAACAGGAAATGTTAGACTAGAGTGGGGAACTATGTGTGTGTGTGTGTGTGTGTGTGTGTGTGTGTTGTGGTTGGTCACTGCCTTTTAGTGACCCAGAGACCCATTAGTATACTGGACAACTCACGACATCATGTGCCGTTGTCAATATAAAAAAAATCTTACTATAGTCAAATATTCACGTTGTTCTGGAGACATTTGACGATTTTGATTGACTTCCGATAATGTCTTAGGATTATAGTATTCAGTGTTTAATATTCATGAGTCGGTTTTCAACATTTCTTAAATTTAGACGAAATTGAAAGTCATTATTGACTATATGCAAAGTATGTGAGTCATAATGTCATAGAGATGGACTGAACTTTTGAATCTGATTTATTTATTATTTGTGATACAGTTTTACAGAATTACAACAACCTATTTCAAACTGGTTCTTCTCTTGATTTGAATTGTATGTTGACAGTCAGAATTATTGTTATTTGTCACGAAATACCAAACATAATAAATATTTTCCGATCTCTATGTCCGAAAGCTCCCTCAAGCCGGAGTCACACGAGCCCTTTTTCGAGCAATTTGTACGGGCAATTGTGGTCTGGAAGCTTCAAACTTTACACTTTGTCAGAATTCAGCCTTTTAACATAATCTACCTTTAGTCTAGTTGCCGATTCCAATGCGAAAAAGTCCCGAAAGAATACAAGAAAAAAACTGGCTCGTCGAAAATTGACGGAAAAAGCGCTCGTGTGACAGCGGCTTAACCCAGAGTTCCGTACAAGGCCATTAAGGGTCGATTTCCACTTGAGGGATTTTTTTCTAGACCCCTTTCTCCTTCATGTTTAGCCCCATTGCTTTTGAGATTTTAACACGTTCGCCCCGTTAGTTTGGCGATTTTAAGAACTTTCGCCCCATTTATGTCAATGTTAAGACCTTTCGTGCCATATAGGTGTCAATCTTTTCCTGGCGAGCGATAGCGAGCCTGTAATTTAAGGGGAACCGGCCTTCGGCCTGGACATTTTTCTACCGAAAAATGTACAAATTTATCTTGAAAGGGGTCAATGGGGTGTAAATTTAAGCTTGATGGAGTTTTAGGGAACAAACTGAATACCTCCCCGTAAGAGGGCCATCAACCCTTGGAGCCTTACCTAGCCAGTCCTTTAGCTATGTCATTTTCAGAAATTATTGCATTAAGCCGGAGTCACACGAGCCCTTTTTCGAGCAATTTTTACGGGCAATTATGGTCTGGTAGCTTAAAAAATTACTCTTTATCAGAATTCAGCCGCCTAACATAATCTACCTTCAGTCTAGTTACCGATACAAATGCAAAAAATACACTTTATCAGAATTCAGCCGCCTAACATAATCTACCTTCAGTCTAGCTGCCGATACCAGTGCAAAAATACACTTTATCAGAATTCAGCCGCCTAACATAATCTACCTTCAGTCTAGTTGCCGATACCAGTGCAAAAATACACTTTATCAGAATTCAACCGCCTAACATAATCTACCTTCAGTCTAGTTGCCGATACCAGTGCAAAAAATACACTTTATCAGAATTCAGCCGCCTAACATAATCTACCTTCAGTCTAGTTGCCGATACCAGTGCAAAAAATACACTTTATCAGAATTCAGCCGCCTAACATAATCTACCTTCAGTCTAGTTACCGATACCAGTGCAAAAAAGTCCCCAGAAAGTATGAGAACAAACTTGCTAATGGAAAATTGATGGAAAAAGCGCTCGTGTGACAGCGGCATTATATAGCATACCTATTATATATATATCAGGAATGTTCATCAAGGAGAGATAACATAAGTCGAAATTGTGTTCATGCGATCGACAACTCGTCTATAGTGCATTCCACAATTTTTTTTTTTAATGTGATTATGAATTTGCTGTATTAAATAATCATAAGCATAAGTACTCAGATAACCATAGATCACTGCCTAGCCACGATAACATAAGTACTCAGGTAACCATAGATCACTGCCTAGCCACGATAACATAAGTACTCAGATAACCATAGATCACTGCCTAGCCACGATAACATAAGTACTCAGGTAACCATAGATCACTGCCTAGCCACGATAACATAAGTACTCAGATAACCATAGATCACTGCCTAGCCACGATAACATAAGTACTCAGGTAACCATAGATCACTGCCTAGCCACGATAACATAAGTACTCAGATAACCATAGATCACTGCCTAGCCACGATAACATAAGTACTCAGGTAACCATAGATCACTGCCTAGCCACGATAACATAAGTACTCAGGTAACCATAGATTACTGCCTAGCCACGATAACATAAGTACTCAGGTAACCATAGATTACTGCCTAGCCACGATAACACTGATTAACCTTAACCCCTTCAGCACCATGACGTCTTTTTACCTTTGATTCTAGCTAAAATCACATGTTTTTAAGCAGTTTAAGAAAGACCCATGTTATTAAGAGGGTATGTTCAGATCGCATTTACCCATTTGAATCGTAGAGGTAGATTATATACTAAGGAAAATCGTCTAATGATTACCAGAATATGATGAAAATTACGTCATGGTGGTGAAGGGAGTTAAGGGGACGTTTCTAGTTTGTTCCCTAGACTTCCATCAAGTTGAAAAGTACACCCCCCTTGACCCCCTTTCAAGATAAATTTGTAAATTTTTCGGTAGAAAAATTTTGCTGGCCGAAGGCCAGTTCCTCTTAAATTATAGGCTCGCTATCGTTCGCCAGGAAAAAATCGACACCTAAATGGCACGAAAGGTTTTAAAATTGACAGAAATGGGGCGAACGTTCTTAAAATCGACAACCTAATGGGTCGAACGACTTAATTTTGTTTAAAGCAATGGGGCTAAACATGAGGGAGAAAGGTGTTGAGAAAAAAATGCCTCAAGTGGATATCTCCCCTTAAGGGCTTTTGTCGGTGATGCTGAATACGTTTATAAAGGTTTTGTACGTACCTCTGTATGAATATAGAATATAATTAATAACTCTCTTACTTTAATCACACATTGATAGAATGAGTTACTAAAGGCAAATCAATTCTCACATTTCCCATGCAATTTATTTACAGCGTAAATTGCCAGACAAGCAGTGTAAAAATTGCCGATAGAACGTAATCTCCAAAATGTCTGTCTGTCCGTGTGTGGGTTAGGGGAGGGAGGGAGGGTGTGCATGAATAATGTACTAGTATATAATGTAAACATAGACAAATATGTATATTATTGATGGACGGAAAGTGACTGTTTCAATCATACACTCCACAAATATGGCAGAGGCAATGCGCAATACGAGGGGAAAATCCGCATCCAAAAATCTATATGAAAGAATAAAACAAGCTATTTATAGATACAAATCGAGCTCAGAATCGGGGTAAGATGTAATGAAAGTGGAGCAAGTAAATGTCAATTAGATCTAGTGACTGACAACAGCGAAGCAAGTTAGGGTAAAATATAAGATGTAAACAAAACAGATGGCCGAGGGAAAGAGTGCTATTAGACAGGTGTATAGGTATGATAAATAGGTGTGAACAATTACCATGGTGGGGCGAAAGTCATCCGTATGTGTAAGAGTGATAAATGGGACGAGTTTGTCACCCGAGTGAAAGGGTTCGTGGGTAGAAAACATTGGTATATAGAGAGAGAGAGAGAGAGAGTACAAAGGAGTACAAAGGAAAACAAGCAACAACAGGTCATGCGACCCCTCGAGGTTACTTGCCCTCCAAAACACTTCCCTGGGGCTTAGTCCATGGCAGGGGAAATTATATTAAGATATATTGGGTTAATGAACGAACACAACTAAATAAATTATATTAAGATATATTGGGTTAATGAACGAACACAACTAAATAAATTATATTAATCTATGTTAGGTTAATGAACGAACACAACTAAATAAATTATATTAAGATATGTTAGGTTAATGAACGAACACAACTAAATAAATTATATTAAGATATGTTAGGTTAATGAACGAACACAACTAAATAAATTATATTAAGATATGTTAGGTTAATGAACGAACACAACTAAATAAATGATTTATTCAATTACAAATGCAGTCAACCTTGGGTCCTGGGCAAGGTGCTTGTCTAGGCGAACTTTGAAGGAATCAACGGTGTTGCAGTCTATGACATCTCGGGGAAGCCCATTCCACAAGTTGACAACTCGATTGAAGAAGAAATACTTGGATTCGTTAGAGTTGAATGATTTACCAATGATTTTGCAGCTATTTCCCCGCGTGTAGTTGATCGGTCAATCGTAAAATATTTACTACAGTTCATGTTGTCGATGCCTTTAATGATCTTGATTACTTGAATAAGGTCACCTCTCAATCTGCGCTTAGTTAATGGATATAAATTTAGTTTTTTAAGACGTTCCTCGTATGGTTTGTTCCGAAGACAGGGTATCATCTCGGTAACTCTACGTTGAACTCGTTCCAATTAGTCTATATCTTTTTTTTATAGTAAGGGCACTAGAACTGATCGCAGTATTCGAAGAGAGAGAGAGAGAGAGAGAGAGAGAGAGAGAGAGAGAGAGAGAGAGAGAGAGAGAGAGAGAGAAAATGTATATGATTATAAAACATGAAAAGGTACAGTGTGTGTTTTCCTCTATAAAAACATAAGGTAATTACGTTAGCTATTTCCTTCTCAAGCAATGATAGTACCGGGCAAACAGGGAAGGCAGGAGACAACGCTACCAGGGCTTCACAAGAGGATGCTACAATGGAAACAATAGAAAGGAAAGGAGATGATAACATTAAGGAGGGTGACCTGCTTTTTGTTATTTCTGTCCTTTTCTCTCTTTCTCTGGCTTGTATCCATTCGGACCCATTCAGCCTACTGTTTTAAGACGTTTATCCCCATCCAGGTGTCAATTTGTTATTGGTGAGCGGTAGCGAGCCAGCATATTTTGTATTTTTGTTTGACAGCAGGCTAAATTTGTACATTTTTTGATAGACAAATTTCTCCGGCGAAGCCGGTTTTCTTCATATAATGCTGGCTCGCTATTGCTCGCCAGGAAGAAATCGACACCTACATGGGAATAAACGTCTTAAAACAGTAGGCTGAATGGGGCCAAATGGTTACAAGCCAGAGAAAGAGAGAAAAGGACAGAAATACAAAAAATCAGGTCACCCCCCTTAAGGAGGATGATCACCAATGTATATGGTTGCCAACTCGTTATCTGCAACTTTTGTCTGGATCTTTTGGCATCATTATTTTTATTTCTAGTTTGATATATTTTACTTTACAATTGTCTTATTTTTTTCTTTAGCTTTATTACTTTGTTTTATTGTGTTATATTGTATTTTATTGTATTATATTGTGTTATATTGCATTTTATTGTGTTATATTGTGTTATATTGTATTTTATTGTGTTATATTGTATTTTATTGTATTATATTGTATTTTATTGTATTATATTGTGTTATATTGTATTTTATTGTATTATATTGTGTTATATTGTATTTTATTGTTATATTGTATTATATCGTGTTATATTGTATTTTATTGTGTTATATTGTGTTATATTGTATTATATTGTGTTATATTGTATTATATTGTGTTATATTGTATTATATTGTGTTATATTGTGTTTTACTTGCATCTTTATTATTATTATTTTTTTTTTATTTTTATTTTTGTTTCTATATTCCAACTTACTTCCTCTCGGGCATAGGCTGAGAGCCTTAACATTCACCGCTTTACAATGAACAGTGAAGCCCGTGAGGTCTTGTTCCAGTCTAGGGAGTGAGACATGTGAAGCACGTAGAGTACAACGAGCACCTGCCATCTTGCCTTCACATGAAGCACGGTGCTCACTCATGGCCCGAAACGACCCCATCTCTGAAGCCACCTCGTTCCTGTGCTTCACTGTCTCACCCCCTACATTCGGACTCTCACACTTACACACACACAACGCCACCTGTTGAGCAGATAACTCACCAGGCATTGCACCCCTATAGAATATTTTGAATATGGGAATATTCATACAGTGCTATTTAATCAGGGAACAATGAGGGTATTTTATTGACGTTTCGGTGGGCTTGTGGTAATGCACTGATACCAGGTACAGCACAAATTCCATCCCAATAATATCTTCCCATTGATACATCAGGATTTGAACCCGGGACCTTTGGATTACCAGGCCAGTGGCAAGACCACTCCACCACACCTCCCCTATCTTTATCCCTTATATTTATTTCGGTTGCACTATTAAGTACAACAATGCCTTTTTTCACATTATTCTGGCTAGACGTTTTGAGGATTTTTCTAAGGTTTTAGAAGGCCCTGTAAGATCCAAAGGGATCAAGTCTATTTCATTTCACCCCAAGTTCTTTCCTAAGCTGATAAAAATCGGGTACTAATACACAAATTAATAAGAGGAAAAGCGTCCATGGTGTTTTATCAGGACCCCCCCCCCCCTTCTCTTTCACGTTTAGCCCCATTAGTTTGACATTTTGAGACGTTCGCCCCATTAGTTTGGCTATTTCTAGACCTTTTTGCGTAATTTCTTTGTCAATTTTGAGACCTTTCGTGCCATTTGTATGTCGATTTTTTTTTCCTGGTGAGCGAACGCAAGTCTGCAATTTAGGAGGAACCAGGCCGGAACATTAGTCTCCTGAAAAATGCAAACATTTATCTCGAAGGGGGGGTCTTGGTGGGAAACTTGTTTGAGCTTGATGGAGGTCTAAGGAGGAAATTAAAAACAAAGGTAAATCGAATAAATAAATAACTAAATAAACACATCAATAAAAATCTCCCCTTAAACAACCTGCATGCCGAACAAGAACAAACCAAGGAAAACAAGGGGCCGATAACGTAACCTGACCGAGAGCGATTACCTGCCGTGATTGGGGAGCCGGAAGAGAGGCAGGAAAAGAATTGTGTGTGTGTGTGTGTGTGTGTGTGTGTGGATGGGTGGGTGTGTGTGTGTGAGTGGGTGGGTGTGTGTGTGTGTGGATGGGTGTGTGTGTGTGTGTGTGTGTGCGTGCGCGTGTATGTGTGTGTGGATGGGTGTGTGTGTGGATGGGTGGGTGGGTGGGTATCTATGCGTGTGTGTGTGTGTGTGTGTATGCGTGTGTGTGTGTGTAGTGTATATGTGTTTTGGTATATGTGGGTGTGTTTGTACGTGTGTGGTGTGTGCTTGTTTGTGTGTGTGTACTTCTGTGTATGTGTACGTTTGGACGTGTATTAAAGGTATGTGGATGTGTGTGTATTTGTGGGAGGGTGTGTGTGTGTGTATGTGTGTGTTCATCGAAGTAATGGGGGATTATATTAGCTAATGGGCTGGGAGGAAGGCGTGTTTTGGGGTCAGTAGAGAGAGAGAGAGAGAGAGAGATTGTGTGATTGTGTGATTGGATTCCAGAGCCGCACCATCTATTCTAATAATATTCAGAATAAATTAAAATAGCGCCACCGTACTGAAAGGATTAATGTTTTCTGGGTGACCTTGAAGAAAAAGGAAACAGGGTATCGCTGGAGTGTAACAGTAACGCTACGGTCCACCCTCGGAAATAATACACTGCATAACCCATCAACTTACATTTATTAAACTTTTTGAAATCTAAGTCTAAATCTAAATTATTCCTCCCTGTCACTATACCCTGTTTAAGTAGGTAGGCCAGACATCATAACTCCCAGCCGCTGTAACTCAGAAGGGGCGAGAGCAAATGGACTGTAAATTTCCACACTTATTCCCTGGTTGACCCTTCCCAAATGGTAGACATACTAACTCGATTATTCTAGTCGTTTGTGAGTTATAGAGGATAATGTTCAAGAGTATTAGCCTACTTATTTGGAACAGGGTATAGTATGGTTATGTTCGAGATTTTGGGAGGCCCTCTAAGAACCAAAGGAGCCAAGTCTCTCTCAACTGACCTTCAGACTTCCAACGTTTTTCTTAAGGGGGGGGGGGGGGGCGGGTCACCGTTTTTTTTATCTTTCTCTCCTTTTCTCTCTTTCCCTGGCTTGTATCCATTCGGCCCCATTCAGCCAACTGTTTTAAGACGTTTATCCCTATCCAGGTGTCGATTTCTTCCTGGCGAGCGATAGCCAGCCAGCATTGTATGGAGAAATCCGGCTTGACATTTTTCTATCGAAAAATTTATAAATTTAGCTTGCTGTCGAAACAAAAATATATATATCGACACCTGGATGGGGGTAAACGTCTTAAAACAGTTGGCTGAATGGGGCCGAATGGATACAAGCCAAAGAGAGAACCATATGGTATTCATCGCCAGTTGTGTTACTATTACATGTATTAAATATACGGTCCTCTCTAGCAATTCTCTGGTACCTGCCAGTTACTATGGGACATTTATTATTATTTGTTCTAAGCTTGCATATACATAAGAACATAAGAAAATGGGAGTCTGCAAAAAGCCGATCGGCCCACACAAGGCAGATCCCTTGCAGTATTTCTTGGGCAATTTCAGTATGTAATCTTCTAACTTAAAAAATTACTTCTATACTGTAGGTGACATAAGAACTTCGTGACAACATATTATTTAGATTACCAAACCATTGTGTTAAGGGGAGATTTCCACTTGAGGGATATTTTTCTTGACTCCTTTCTCCCTCATGTTTAGCCCCATTGCTTTTCTAATTTTAAGACGTTCACCCCATTATTTTGACGATTTTAAAACTTTCGACCCATTTCTGTCAATTTTAAGACCTTTCAGGCCATTTAGGTGTCGATTTTATCCTGGCGAGCGATAGCGAGCCGGTAATTTAAGAGGAACCGGCATTCAGCCGGGACATTTTTCTACCGAAAAATGTACAAATTTATCTTGAAAGGGGCTCAAGGGGATGTAATCTTAAGCTTGATGGATATCTAGAGACCAAACTAAAAACCTTCCCTTAATCATTGATCTTGTAGACGTCTTTTTATTGCAGCCTTAAACCACAATGGATTAGCGACCTCCTGTATATTCCATATACCTGACATACCACAATTATTCCATATACCTGACATACCACAATTATTCCATATACCTGACATACCACAATTATTCCATATACCTGACATACCACAATTATTCCATATACCTGACATACCACAATTATTCCATATACCTGACATACCACAATTATGTATTAATTATCTTATTTCTGTAAGCCAGGGTGATTCAAATGTATTATCATGATCTAGTTTCAGAAGACGTTGGTACATAATGTGGCTAAGTTTACTACCTTTACCACTGATAAGTCTATCCCAGAAACCAATCATTCTACATTTGATATGAACCATGACAGGAAATCTGCCCAACTCACCATACACTACATGAGATAGTCTTTACCCTTATAATTCCCACAGATATTTCCCACATTGTGCATAAATCCTCTAATTATAGCCAGAACAACGCTCTATATGCGTCATAACCTTCAATTGGTTAATGTCCTTCATAATCAGGGGGGGGATCTGCCTTGCTTAGGCCAATCGGCTTTCTGCAGACTCCCATTTTCTTATGTTCTTATGTTCTTATAATCCTTCACAATAAAACCAGATCAGTAATTATAACTAATGATTGATGTCATTAATTGTTGATAAAGTTAATTAAGTATAATAATTATCTCTGCTACAAATAACTTCCCTCGGTAGATTAGAGAGTTAAGCCGGTGTCACACGAGCTCTTTCTCCGGCAATTTTCGATGAGCAATTTTTCCTCGTAATGTGTTGAGGCTCTTTCACATTGGCATCGGAAACTATACTGAAGGGAGATAATGTTAGGTGGCTGATTGCTTAAGGGGAGGTTTCTAGGGTGTTGCTTAGACCTCCATCAAGCTTAAAATTACATCCCCTAGACCCCCTTTCAAGATGAATATGTACATTTTTCGGTAGAAAAATGTCCCAGCCGAAGGCCGATTCCTCTTAAGTTACAGGCTCGCTATCGCTCGCCAGGAAAATATCGAAACCTAAATGGCACGAAAGGTCGTAAAATTGACAGAAATGGGGCGAAAGTTATTAAAATCGCCAAACTAATGGGGCAAACGTCTTAAAATCTCAAAAGCAATGGGGTTAAACATGAGGGAGAAGGAAGTTCGAAAAAAAAAACTCAAGTGGAACCTCCCCTTAACATGTGTGAGTGTGCACATGTGTGTGTAGTCTAGCTATCAAGTGCATATGTGTCCAGTTGTGTACATATGAACGTGTGTGTGTTTGTGTGCGTGGGTAGTCAAGCTATCATGCGTGTATGTGTCCAGTTGTGTACATATGAACGTATATATACAAGCTAGTATATGCATATGTGTCCAGTTGTGTACATATGAACGTGTGAGTGTG
Organism: Paralithodes platypus; assembly: GCA_032716605.1. Taxonomy (NCBI): domain Eukaryota; kingdom Metazoa; phylum Arthropoda; class Malacostraca; order Decapoda; family Lithodidae; genus Paralithodes; species Paralithodes platypus. The sequence continues at coordinate 28,849,481 of CM064551.1, forward strand.
TGTGTGTGGGCTAACTATCATGTGTGTGTGTGTGGTCAAGATATCATGCGTATATGTCACTGTCCAGTTGAGTACATATGAAAGTGTGTGTGTAAGCTATCATTTACGTATGTGTCCAGTTGTGTACATATGAACGTGTGTGTGTGTGTGTGAGTGTGAGCAAGCTATCATGTGTATATGTGTCCACTTGTGTACATATGAACGTATGTGTGTGTGTGTGTGTGTGTGTGTGTGTGTGTGTGTGTGTGTGAACAGCTGAGGTAGAGATCCAGATGGACTCTCGTGAAGATGTTTATTGGAGCGTAAGATGTGGGGCGGTGGAGGGAAGAGAGATTGACATAGATTTACATAGATACACTGGCCACACATATCTTACGATCCCTGCGAGGTGGCCAGGACTTGTTCCTAGTAGAATTAGTAACCCTAATATAAAGTGGAAGGACAGGACAGCAAAGAGAGGGTGTGGGTTGGGGTAGAGAAAAATCAACCAATTAAGGGGAGGTTTTTAGTTTGTTTTCTACTCCTCCAGCAAT
>CM064551.1:28855013-28887896 GCA_032716605.1 Paralithodes platypus
ATTTATCTTGAAGGGGATCTGGGAAGGCGTTTTTCTTAGTCCAGGGGGAAACTAAAAACACATTGGTCGAAAATAGCAACAGCAATCAAACCCCTCAATAATAATAAAACAAAATACCATAATAGCCCCCGAGACATTGCAGCAGAGAGTGTTACCTGTTTCCATCCCAGGACTGCTCGTCGCCCTGCTCAGCAATGTTCTAGGGCCCCCTCCACCCCCACCCCCACCCCACCCTGCTGCTCCGGGCGGTGGCAGGCGGCGACGGGCGGGGTGACCCTTCCTCAGCCCCCCCCAGTGGTTCATGGGGGGCTCCACACTCACCCACCACAACCTATACTGTATACTCCATGGTTTGTTTATCGTCTGGCGGGAAGTTCAGTCCCTTACCAGGTGATTTATTAATATGTTTTGTCTATGTGTAAGAGGGAGACAAAAGGCAAAGCTGCCTGTAGCAAGTGCCCCCCCCCCCCCACCCCCCCTCTCCCAAAATTGAAAGTGTGATAGAGAGCCAAATTCAAGGTGTTTTAGACTCAATATGTCTGAACACACTGAGCTTGAAGCAGCTTAAGTCATAGGATGAGGGAAAGAGTTCCATTGTTGAGTAGAAGAATGACTGGGAAAAGCGGTTCACTCTTGAATTTGAGAGTTGAACAAAATGAGAAGTTAAGAAACCGTTTTGTCTATACATTATAATATATTGGCAAGATTTCATAAATATCAGCATATTTCGCCACAGATTCTTTGCTATGGCTAAGAAACCAAGATGGGGTGGGGGGGGGCAAGTCTAAGCTATGAGTCCTTTCCTATTTTATTCAAATGACCACTAGCGAGCTTCAGGCCATAAGGAAGTTGGAGCCGTAAGCATTGATATTTAGCAGGAATACAAACATTACATGAGTTCTGATGGATAGCAAATGTGCTGAATATAACTTTATGTAGCTATATATGAACTATAGCCGTATTGCAGCTGGTCAGTCTGCTAAATATTGATTTCTACAGCTGCAACTTCCTTATAGCCCGATATTCGCAACTGGTCAATTCTACAGCTGTGAATTTGCCATGTTGTGTTTACTAAAGAGAGAAGTAAACTACGAATAAACAACGTGTTTACTTAAGTGTCAAAAAATACCCCCCTCTCTCTCTCTCTCTCTCTCACTCTCTCTCTCTCTCCCTCTCTCTCTGTGTGTGTACTAAATGGCCCAGGTAACCTAGACACCGTACATACATACATACAGCCCCCCCCCCCCCCCCCCTGTGTGTGTATTGGTGTACCATCCGGAGCTGGGGGCCTCGGTCACTGGGGGGAGAGAGAGAGAGAGAGAGATAATTACGTATATTTACATAGATACACATAATGAACAGACTTTGCGGTCCCTACTGGGCAGTCCGGACTTAAGTCTAACATGGGATTTGCTACAAAGTTGAAGGCAAACACAGCACAGCAGAAGGCTCTCTCCCCACCCACCGCTCCCTCAGATGTTCGGTCGGTATGAAATTTAGCTGGTGAAACAAGGCCCCCAGCAGAATGAGAACATTTATACTGGGAAATTCATAAAGAACGTAGTTGAGTAATATTGTATCCTACTGATACTTCTTAGCCTTACATGTTTTCATTTTTCGCTTTAACCTATATTACTCCCAAGATATACTGACTGTATTAAGATAACACAAGTCCCCCTCTCCTTTACCTTTTCCTTCTTATTCTTCTCCATTAATTTACCTCCTCCTCCTCTTCCTCCCTCTTCCTTCCTCCTTCTCTTATCCTCTTCCTCCTCCTCCTCCACAACCTACCCTCTGACTCACCCACTAAGATAACACAAGTCCTCCAGGGTCTCCTTCAGGGTATACAGTAATATAACCATGACTTCAACACTTCGCTATGTAACCTCTTGTTCAAACCACTTGTACACAAATATCACTCGTAGTATATATATAAATCTCGCTCTCTCTCTCTCTCTCTCTCTCTCTCTCTCTCTCTCTCTCTCTCTCTCTCTCTCTCTCTCTCTCTCTCTCTCTCTCTCTCTCTCTCCCGTGCCTTTGAAATATACCATACAATTAAGAAACGGAGAATAAGGCGACAGCTGATAGAGTGTTTTAAGATTTTAAGATACTAAAAGGTTTTAGTAACGTAAATTCTAATAATGTATTTAAAATAGCCAAAGAAGGTTCCAAAAGAGGAAACAAATAAAAACTAACAGGCAGGAAAGCGAACCTAGACATAACTAAACATTTCTTCACCCACAGTATTATTAGTGAGTAAAATAAGCTCCCTAATGAAGTTATTGACAGTGACTCAATATACACATTTAAAAAAAGGTTAGACTCATATCACAGAGAAGTTGGTCTGCAGTAGAAGCTGATCACTGGCAAGAGAACCTGGCAGAAATGAACACGTTTTCAGTTGAAGAGAGCAGAAACAAAAGTGAAGGTGTGCATGCCTTTTCCTTTCCATTTCTAACTATACTATAAATTCCTTAAGGCGATTTCCAAGCCCTGCAAGATTGTTCACTTCTAATTGTTTTCATGTACGGCAAATTGCCGGAGGGTGGCGAAAGAGCCTTCATCTCTGGTATCCTTTCCTTCCACTTTCTCTTAGGGTTGCTATCCCTACTAGGATTAAGTCCTGGTCACCTCGCAGGGATCCTAAGATCTGTGTGGCCAGTGTATCTATGTAAATTTATGTAAATCTCTCTCTTTCTCTCTATCTCACTCACACACACCACCTGTCTCTCACCACCTTAGCATAATGAGTGAAATACTTGACTGGAGGCTTGGAAGAAAGTCACAGAAAACATGTAGAAATTACCAAATAAATACTGGTTCTACTTTTAGCCACTTGACTGCGAGGGTTCTTTCTTAACCCCTTGAGGATTATGATGCTTTTTGGCAGCTTATTCTGGCCATCGTTAGAGAGAGAGAGAGAGAGAGAGAGAGAGAGAGTACAAAGTACAAAGGGAGTACAAATGAGTACAAAGGAAAACAAGCAACAACAGATCATGCGACTCCTCGAGGTTACTTGCCCTCCAAAACACTGCTGTTCCAAGTGTTGCAACATTATTTCGGAGAGAATGTGGGAAAGATGTGAGAAGGAAGTGCTGCCTTGGGGCTTAGTCCATGGCAGGGGAAATTATATAAAGATATATTAGGTTATTGAACGAACACTACTAAAGAAATTATGTATTCAATTACAAATGCAGTCAACCTTGGGTTCAGGGCAAGGGTGTTTGTCTAGGCGAACTTTGAAGGTCTATGACATCTCGGGGAAGCCCATTCCACAAGTTAACGTCTCGATTGAAGAAGAAATTCTTCGATTCGTTAGAGTTGAATGATTTACCGATGATTTTGCAGCCATTTCCCCGCGTGTAGTTTGATCGGTCAATCGTAAAATATATACTACAATTCATGTTGTCGATGCCTTTAATCTGCGCTTGGTTAATGGATATGAATTTAGTTCTTTAAGACGTAATTCCTCATATGGTTTGTTCCGAAGACAGGGAGAGAGAGAGAGAGAGAGAGAGACCCCCTGGAGGTGCAGTGCTTGGATAGGCCTAGGGTATATATGTAGGTCGGGAAGGGCCTCGGGGTATGGGTCATGTAAGACTTATCCTGGTGGAGTTACTTAGGCCTATAATATACCAGCCTCTTAACGTGTCATCTGTAAGCCTTCTCTCTCTCTCTCTCTCTCTCTCTCTCTCTCTCTCTCTCTCTCTCTCTCTCTCTCTCTCTCTCTCTCTCTCTCTCTCTCTCTCTGCTATTGTTCTCTTAATGGCTATATTAATACTGACGATATTAAGTCCTGGCACGTCTATACCTTGGGGCCTGTGCAGTCAGTGTATCCATGTATGTAGGGGGCTTAATAACAACAGTAAAAACAACAACAACAACAGCAAGCCTTATCCATTTTCTATCTTACGCCCCATCTCAATGTATATTCTCACTTTTCATTTATATTGTTAGCTAACTATTTTCCTTGTTTCCATGCAAATGAAAACCTTATCACATCGCCACAACTCCCCCCCCCCCCCTTTCCCCCCCCCCCCCCCCCCCCCCCCCCCACCCCCCTGTCCCCCCCCCCCCACCCCCCCCCAACCACTTTCTCTCTCTCTCTCTCTCTCTCTCTCTCTCTCCCTCTCCCTCTGCTTTCACACCCATCCTGTTCCCCTTTGTCCCTTAAAACGCCCCCTTATAGGCCTAATTATGCCCTCTCCCTCTCCCCCCGCGCCCTTTCCTCCCCCTGACTCACACCTACCATTAGTCTGCTTTCACTAACACCCGGGCCTAATTCCTTCTTCACAGTTTGGTTGTAAATAGGTTTATATACTGTATTTTATTTTGTTACTGTATTTTATGTTTTATTTGTTATTTTAATTTTTTATTTTTTATTTGTATTCTTTATTTTTATTTTTTCTATATTCCAACTTACTCCCTCTCGGGCATAGGAGAGCCTGTACATTCAACCGCTGTGCATTCGACGGTGAGGCCTCGTTCCAGTCTAGGGAGTGAGACATGTGAAGCACCTTTGCCATCTTGCCTTCGCAAGATGCACAGCACTTGGTTGCCCACTCACGGCTCGAAGCAGCACCATCTCTGGAGCTGCTTCATCTATGCGCTTCACTGTCTCATCCCCTAGATTCGGACCCTCACCTTCAGAACGCCACCTATTGAGCAATTAAATCACTAAGTATTTCTCCCTGCATATTTTGAATATGGGAATATTCATACAGTGTTTTTTGTATCAGGGAACAATGAGGGTATCTGTTTACGTTTCGGTGGGCTTTGTGGTGATGCACTGATATTAGGTACAGCACAAATTCCATCCCAATAATATCTTCCCATTGAAACATCGGGATTCGAACCCGGGACCATTGGATTACCAGTCCAGTGGCAATACCATTTCACCACACCTCCCCTAAGTACAGTATATTATGTAAGCATGTATCGATGTAATCATGAAGTGTACATAACATGGTGTGCGTGTGGTGATATGATAACAAAAAGTGTACACATGACAACACGGCTATATGTAAGTACAGTATGTAAGTATGTAATTATGTAGGTAAATAGTGTACGTATTGTGGTGTATATATGTAGGTAAATAGTGTTATTTATTGTGGTGTGCGTGTGATGATCTGAGAGAAAGTATACACATGATAATATAGCTATATATAAGTCCAGTATATAAGTATGTACTGTATATATGTAAGTAAACAGTGTAGGTATTGCGGTGTACGTGAAATGATCTGAGAGAAAGTGTACACATGCCGCCCGATTGTCACCACCCCTCCCACACGCTCAGCTTTTATACGCCCATAAATATGTAATCAGTGTCACAAGCTGGAAATCGGGAATTGTAAAGATATTTCCAATTAAGACGAAATCCGGGATGGAATTGTCTTGTATTCTTGTTTCTTACTAAATCCACAATGGTGCACTGAAATAGATGGCGTTTTCTAAGACGTGACATAATTAGTTTAATCATTATTTATTTGTCTCAATGTACAGATTAACTTACTGGACTGTGGATATTTGTCTCAATGTACAGATTAACTTACTGGACTGTGGATATTTGTCTCAATGTACAGATTAACTTACTGGACTGTGGATATTTGTCTCAATGTACAGATTAACTTACTGGACTGTGGATATTTGTCTCAATGTACAGATTAACTTACTGGACTGTGGATATTTGTCTCAATGTACAGATTAACTTACTGGACTGTGGATATTTGTCTCAATGTACAGATTAACTTACTGGACTGTGGATATTTGTCTCAATGTACAGATTAACTTACTGGACTGTGGATATTTGTCTCAATGTACAGATTAACTTACTGGACTGTGGATATTTGTCTCAATGTACAGATTAACTTACTGGACTGTGGATATTTGTCTCAATGTACAGATTAACTTACTGGACTGTGGATATTTTACACCTATGAATATGTGTGACTGTATTTAAGCATGTACACACATAATATATATATATATATATATATATATATATATATATATCAAGTCAGTATTGTAAGTGTGGTAATCTTCAACTTTTATGGAAGATTACTGACATAATTCAAGGGCTATTGTTCTGTGATCACCTTTCATTCATAATAACACGTATGTAGACAACCATTACTCTCGCATGAAACCTACACTACACACACACACACACGCACATCCCATTGTCAGCTGATCTATATCACTTCATGATATACAGTATATATTGAATAGCTCGTGTGAAAGCAACTCTTATCTGAGCTTGACTTTTATGAACGCGATGTGGTACACTTTCATTTCTAGGCATAATATTAAGTTTACTTTCGACAAGTTCATGTAGTCGTGAAGTTAAATAAATATTTCAGTAAACGATGGCTCACTATTAAATATTATTCGGGTTAATATGTATATTGTATTTTTTTAAGCTTTCGAGAGTCTGTGTGCGTCAAAGGGAGAATTTATATATAAATAGGTGCTTTTTTCTGGACCCCCTTCTCCCTCATGTTTGATCTCATTAGTTTTGACATTTTAAGAAGTTCATCTCATTAGTTTGGTGATTTTAAGGCCTTTCGCTTTTTTTTTCAAATTTAAAACATTTCGCGCATTTTTCTACTGAAATATGCACACATTTATTTCGAAGGGGAGTCTTAGGGGTATTTTTATCAGCTTGATGGAGGCTTAGATAGAAAAATATACATATACAGTATACTGTATATACAGGAATACATTAATAAATATACATATACAGTATACTGTATATACAGGAATACATTAATAAATATACATATACAGTATACTGTATATACAGGAATACATTAATAAATATACATATACAGTATACTGTATATACAGGAATACATTAATAAATACATAAATAAATACATTAATAAAGCTCCCTGTTTTCTGTTGGTGCTTACAAACTGTTGTGGCACATCTAAGCTGCACATTTACTTCTTGATTACCATAATAATACCTGTGACAGACCCCCTTAACTCTCTAGCCAACAGGATTTGCCTCTAAGTCACCTCCCCAGATGTTGGCCAGATAATAGGTTGGCTGGTGATGAGGGGAAACTCACTGGTACAGTCGGTCAAATAAGTGATGCCGCGACATCAAGTATATTGCTATCAATAATTGGTATCAGCACTAGCTAAGCTGGTCGTTGTAATTTCTCATGCCCTTGAGAGCAAATTTTCCATTGTTATAGGGTCATGTGCCCTAAGATATGGGGCCAAATTAATTTTAGCTTATATCAATGGACTCCCCATGGTATAAGGATTATAAATATATATGCAGTTTATTTGTGTGCATTGTCAATTTGGCACAATGCAAATTATTTTTCCAAATTTCCTTGGCGACCAAGGCTAACTTTTTGGGTCATTACGGAGTTTCTATCTGTTAGTAACATATTCAAATACTTCAGGACGTTGCCATTCTAAAGGTATCCATAATTTTTATTTATTTATAATTGTTCACGCCCTTGAGAGCTGTTCAAAATCCACCCCTAACCTAACCTAACCTAAAAATTGCTTAAAAGTTTCAGATGGACTATAGCCTAAGAAATAATGTATGGAATAAGCTCAACTATTTTTCCCAAGTACAAAATAACCCCCTGGATCCATCAGTAGCATCGGAATATATATTGGCCTTTTATTTTGGAAATTTGTTTATGCCCATATCCAAATAACAGGCTGAAAATGCAAATTTTCCAATTACAAATGCTCATGTGCCCTAAGATTTGAGCCCAAATTCATGTTAGCTTATATCAATGGACTCCCCGTGGCCTAAGGATTCTAAATATAGATCTGGTTTCATTGTGCGCATTGTCAATTTGGCACAATAAAACATATTTTTTCCAAATATCCTTGGGAAAAATATTGGGCCCAAAGTTCTAAATATATATGTGGCCTTGGCCCACTTTTGGGGGCATTTCGGAGTTTCGTTTTTTTAGTAACATATGTATATACTTCAAGACGATACGATTCCAACGGTATACATAATTTTTGTTTTTGTTTCATGCCCTTGAGATCTGTTCAACATTCCCCCCCCCCCCCCCCTAACCTTACCTAACCTGCGTTCTGGACGCCCTTCTCCCTCATGTAAAGGAATTGGCTGATCTTCCCAAACAAAGTTCAGGGTAAACTCAGCCACCTCACATGATAACAGTCCATATAGTCTATAATGTGCAACATGGCGGTGATTGTAAAGGAATTGGATGATCCTCCCATATAGAGCTCAGGGGAAACTCAGCCAACTCTCACGACATTTTTTCTCCCCTGCCGGCCACAGCTATAGGGGAGAGAGAGAAACACCACCGCGAAAAGGAAAGTTGATGTCACTATACAGGAGGAAAGGGTGTGATAGTGATGTGGTAGTGGTCTGGTAGCGGCGTCTTCTCAACGATGCGGTGAAGGATTTTCGGAGAAGAAATCGACTCAGCACAGGACAACCAGGAAGGAGGACCGAAGACAGCGAGGACGGCAATCTACAAAGGAATTAAATACTAATCCGTCAAGAACCGCGAATTTGGATAAAGCTCCACCAACACGACCCAAATTCAAAACCGTCAGGGATAACGACCGAGGACCAAGGACAGCCATGAATGTAAATGTAGATCCGACCAGAACCAAAAATTCGATGAAAGAACGATCTGCGAGTTCTAAAACCGCAACTTTAAAGGTTTTCTATGCAAACGCTCGTAGCATACGCAATAAATTTTCAGATTTAGAGGAACTAGTGTTTACAGAAAATTATGATGTGATTGGCATAACAGAATCTTGGCTCAATACACAAGATAGAGACTTTTTAGCAGAGTATTCACTTCCCGGTTATGTAATGTTTGAGAACAGCCGAATAAATAAAAATGGAGGTGGCGTTTTATTTTATATCAAAGAAAGTCTTAACCCGACCCTCGTGTCAAAACCTCAAATTGTGAACGTCGACACATCTTTTGTGCTAATAAAGAATAATAAAGGTACAAAAATAATACTTGCGTTAATATACAGACCTCCAGCTCAATCAGTGCAAACTGACCGAGAAATTTACGAACAAATTGCAGATGTAAGTAACTCACAAGATACCGTAATTTTTGGCGACTTTAATTTACCTGTGACCAAGTTGGGCGATACTCTTACTTCACACTCCGGACATGACTTGTATACGAACTTGCAAGAGAGTTCGCTTTATCAATTTGTTCGAATGCCGACCCGTGGTAATAACGTTCTTGACATTGTACTTGCAACAAAAGAAGAATTGATAGAGAATTTGAATGTTGGTGATGAATTCAGTAACAGCGACCATCGTACGATAACTTTCACTTTAAAGTTTACTAGTAACGAACCAAATAGTAGCATCGAAAAAGTCCCTAATTTCAAGAAAGCAAACTTCCATAAACTTAGAGCTATGTTTAAAGAAACTGACTGGAGCTTTTTAATTAACAATAACGACATAAATACATCTTGGAAGTTATTCGAAACCACTTACCTAAAAGCAGTGCAAGACTGCATACCATCGAAAATACGGCGTCCAGGCCATAATAATAAGCCCAAATGGTGGAATAAAGATATTTCAAACTGCCTGCTTGCTAAAAAATGTGCTAATGATAGATTAAAATCCTCACAAAATGACGAAGAACGGGTGTGAAATTTGTAGAGCTACGACGCAAAGCCAAAAAGTTAATTAAGCAAAGTAAAAAGACCTTAGAGTTACATATTGCGAATCAAAGTAAAACAAACCCGAAAGAATTCTATAGTTATATCAGAAAGAAAAAAGTAGTTACTTCAACTGTTGGACCGTTAGTCGATGAAAAAGGAGAATACACCAAAGACGAAGTACAAATGAGTAATGCCCTCAATACCTTCTTTGCATCAGTTTTTACAACAGAAGACCTCAGTGATATCCCTACACCATCGCCGATTCAGATTGATAATTCAGATGTTCTAAGCAATATCACCGTTACAGAGAGAGAAGTATTGAATTGTTTAGATAAACTCAAGGTAAATAAAACGCCAGGACCTGATACAATCTCGCCTAGAGTTCTAAAGGAAGCTAAGAATGAGCTCTCCAAACCACTGACATTACTATTCAATAAATCCTTGCAGTCTGGAACTATGCCTGATCAGTGGAAGCTAGCCAACGTAACACCGATATTCAAAAAAGGCAGCAAATCCCTACCCAGTAACTATCGTCCAATTAGCTTAACCTCAGTTGTATGTAAAATGCTAGAAACGGTCATACGAGACAGACTCGTAAATCACTTGGAGGAAAATAACATACTTAAAGATACTCAACACGGCTTTCGTAAAAAACGTTCCTGTTTAACAAACCTCTTAGACTTCTTCCACGATATCCTCAACCTCTACGATGAGAGTAAAGCTGTAGATATTATATACCTTGATTTTCAAAAGGCCTTTGACAAAGTTCCCCACAAACGTTTACTGCTAAAACTAAAAGCGCATGGAATACAAGACGGTGTGTTGAAATGGATAGAAAATTGGCTCAGCAACAGAAAGCAAAGGGTAGTCATAAACGGTAAGGCATCTAAATGGACCAATGTAAGTAGCGGGGTACCCCAGGGATCGGTACTAGGACCAATTCTCTTTCTAATTTACATCAACGACATAGATGAGGGTCTCACCTGCACAATCTCAAAATTTGCTGACGATACAAAAATTGCAAATAGCGTACTCTCAAAAGAACAAGTTGACGATATGCAACACAATCTAGATAAATTGTCATGTTGGGCCCAAATTTGGCAAATGAGTTTCAATGCGGATAAATGTAAAGTACTACATGTCGGATACCTAAATGAGAAAGCAAACTATTCGATGAATGGCACTCAGCTTAAGAATGTAAACAGAGAAACTGATCTGGGAGTAACAATATCGAGTAACCTAAAACCGAGTCAACAATGTTCAGAAGTTGTTAAGAAGGCAAACAAAATAATTGGCTTTATAGGCAGGTCATTTGAGCATAAATCCAAAGAAGTTATCCTAACCCTTTACAATTCCTTAGTCCGCCCTCTTCTGGAATACTGCGTTCAATCCTGGTGCCCTTATTACCAAAAAGATATAAACAAGCTAGAACGAGTTCAACGTAGAGTTACCAAAATGATACCTAGCCTAAAGAACAAACCATACGAAGAGCGTCTTAGAGAATTAAATCTATTTCCTTTAACCCAGCGCAGATTAAGAGGCGACTTAATTCAAGTGTTCAAAATCATCAAAGGCATCGACAATATGAACTGTAGTAAGTACTTCACTATCGACCAATCTAATTACACGCGGGGAAACGGTTGCAAAATTATTGGTAAATCTTTTAACTCGCACGAATCTAAGAATTTCTTCTTCAATCGAGTTGTCAACTTGTGGAATGGGCTTCCCCGAGACGTTATAGACTGCAGCACCGTTGATTCATTTAAATTCCGCCTAGACAAATATCTCGCATCAAACCCGCGACTGACTGCGTTTGTAAATGAATAACTTTATCCTCCCCTCAGTTACTAACCCATATGTCCCCTACTAACTTCCTAGTCCTGCCACGTTAGTGGCAGGGCAGTAGTTCCCTTTCCAATGTTCCCTTACCCACTCTAAACCACTGTTTGGACACTTGATCCTCAGTGTTTTGGAGGACAAGCAACCTAGAAGGGTCACTAGATCTGTTGTTGCTTGATTTCCTTTGTACTCCTTTGTACTCCTTTGTAGGGGTGTGGTAGAGATCCTATAGTTAGAAAGAGACTGGCAACTGACATGTTGTGTCCTACGGAGGCATTCATCATTTATGAACCCTTTTATTTTGCTTATATATTGATTAACAAATACACACAATATCCTAAAATATATTGTGAGTGTTGCAGAAGAATCAATAATATAGATACGCTACTGATTTATAACTATAGAATCTCTAGGGTATGGTAGTGGTGTGGCTTGTTGTGGAGGGTGTGGTAGTGGTGTGGCTTGTTGTGGAGGGGGTGACGCTTTGGTAGCCTGAGAATGTGACGTTGTCCTTCAAAAGCCTGCATAAATAAATCTAGTTAAATAATTTCATGTAACTATTAATTTTCCTTGAAAGTTCTTATGTATTTCTAGTAGCCCGTTATAAGTCGTAGAAGTGACAGCATAGTCTCTCTCTCTCTCTCTCTCTCTCTCTCTCTCTCTCTCTCTCTCTCTCTCTCTCTCTCTCTCTCTCTCTCTCTCTCTCTCTCTCTCTCTCTTAATTCCACACCAATGATAATGAGGTTTTGAACGAACTATCGATTGCGAGTGAAAATTATACTAGCATTTGTTGTGTAGGGCCTAATCGGTAAATTAATGACAGGACAAAATGGCCCCACGTATTCTGGTGTGTAGGGGTGAAAGCTAGAGGGTGTTGGTAGGAGGGAAGGAGGGAGGGAGGGAAAGATATATGGGGGGGGGGGGTGATGTAGTTTAGAGGGAGGGAGGGAAAGAGAGATGGAGTGAGATGGGGGGATTTTGTTTAGTATGGGCTACAAAATGAGGAGAGAATGGTTTATAGCAGGTGTCCGAGTTGGTAATAATGTCATTGTCTTCGCTATGGTCATACTTTACTTTACTCTGGTGGTATCATCATCAGCATCATCATCATCATCATCATCGTTTTCGTCACTATCACCATCATCATTCTTTTGTTTTGTTTTGCTTTATGTGTGTAGAAAGGAGACAAAATGCAAAGCTGCCTGTAACAAGCGCCCCCCCCCCCCCCCCTCCAAATTATAAGAATGATAGAGGGCCAAATTCAAGATACACTCGGATAGTCTCTAGACCACCCATAATATTTCGTGGATTCCCAATGTTTTTCTTTATGCAATTATATGTAGGAATTCACTTCTCCTTAATATAGACAGGAAAGGGTTAAGTATTTTTTATCACGCGATGGTGTAGTGGACTGAAGCATGGGTATTCTTCTGACTGTCGTTGGATCGGGTCCGGCTGAGAGTATAATATGCAATATATATATATATATATATATATATATATATATAGAGAGAGAGAGAGAGAGAGCGAGATATGTATGGATGTGTGTGTGTGTGTTTACTCTTACCATAATGATAGACATAATACATCAACATAGTATAAAGAATGTCATCAAAACATGGACGATCATTGACAATAGCAATGCACACAAAATGTTGTAGTAAATGAAAGAGGGGATGAACGCATTTATTTGCTTGTTTATTAATTTGTTTGTATATATGTAATTATTTGTTCCTCCCTAAACCTCCATCAACCTTAAAAAAATACCCCGTAGACTCCATTTCAAGATAAAAGTTTACAGTTTTCGATAAAAAAATGTACCGGCCAAAGGCCAGTTCCTCTTAAAATTACAGGTTTGCTATAGATCGCCAGGAAAATATCGACACCTAAATGTCACGAAAGGTATTGATATCGATAAAGAAATGGGACGAACGGTCTTAAAATCGACAAATTAATGGGCCAAACGTCATAAAATCTGAAAACTCTTGGGGTTGATAAACATGAGTAAGAAGAGGGACCATAACAACGACCAACTCCCCTTAAGGGGGGTCACCTGCTTTCTGTTATTTCTGTCCTTTTCTCTCTTTCTCTGGCTTGTATCCATTCGGCCCCATTCAGTCAACTACGTTTATCCCCATCTAGGTGTCGATTTCTTCCTGGCAAGCGATAGCGAGCCAGCATTATATGAAGAAATCCGGCTTCGCCGGAGACATTTTTCTATCGAAAAATGTACAAATTTAGCCTGCTGTCTAACAAAAATAAAAAATATGCTGGCTCGCTACCGCTCACCAGTAAAAAATTGACACCTGAATGGGGATAAACGTCCTTAAACAGTAGGCTGAATGGGGCCAAATGGATACAAGCCAGAGAAAGAGAGAAAAGGAGAGAACAAAAAGCAGGTCACCCCCCTTAAAGAAACCCCTCCAGCAGCCACTTTCACTGGTCCTCCCTCCCCGCCGGTCTAGCCTCACGCTCACAAACTTTCGCCCGGTCCTCGAAGCGTGAATTAATGATGATCACTCCCAGCTATACGGCCTTAGGGAGGGAGAATTACGGCGGTGTTTTTTTTACAGTGAGCCTAGTGTTGTCATTCTGACTAGGGGCCATATTTGTTTTACAGTCAGCCTAGTGTTATCATTCTGACTAGGGGCCATACTTGTTTTAGGCCGTTTTAGTTGTTATGAAAGAGTATTTTAAGGGGAGGTTTTTAGTTGATTCCCTAGACTTCCATCAAGCTTAAAATTACTCCCCCTAGACCCCCTTTCAAGATACATGTGTAAATTTTTCGGTAGAAAAATGTCCCGGCCGTAGGCCGGTTCCCCTTAAATTATAGGCTCGCTATCGCTCGCCAAGAAAAAATCGACACCTAAATGGCACGAATGGTCTTAAAATTGACTTAAATGGGGCGAGGGTTCTTAAAATCGTCAAACTAATGGGGCGAACGTCTAAAAATCTCAAAAGCAACGGTGCTAAACATGAGGGAGAAAGGGGTCCAGAAAAAAAATCCTCCAGGTGGATATCTCCCCTTAAAGCAAAGGGTTTTATTTATCTACATATTTACTTATTTTATATTTTATTTTTTATATTATTGGGTAGTTTCTTTAGCAGTTGGATTTGTTTTCAATAAGTCACAAAATACCTGGTTTGTGTGTTTATGATGACGCTGTTAAAATAATGTATTGATTATGGTAATATATCATTATGAGACAGCTGAATTATAGTAGCTAGCCGCCTCTTTCACTCAATCTTGAACATCCCTTCTCTCCTCTCAACACCCTTCGAAAAATGTATACGAGGTGCCGTTGTAAAGGCTTATCCCTTAAGGGGGGTGAACTGATTTGTTTTCTCTCTTTTTCTCTCTTTCTCTGGCTTGTATCCATTCGGTCCCATTCAGCCTACTGTTTTATGACGTTTATCCCCATCCAGGTGTCGATTTCTTCCTGGCGAGCGATGGAGAGTCATCATTGTTTGGAGAAATCCGGCTTCGCCAGAGAAATTTTTCTATCGAAAAATGTACAAATTCAGCCTGCTGTCAAAAAATGTGTTTTAAATATGCTGGCTTGCTACCGCTCGCCAAGGAAAAATTGACACCTGGATGGGAGTAAACGTCTTAAAACTATAGGCTGAATGGGGCCGAATGGACACAACCCAGATAGAGAGGGAGAGAGAAAACAACGAGGTGGGCCCCCTTAATACCTTCACCTGGCCACATGTCTGATAGATCGTGTATAAATGCTTGAAAACCTTCCTGTCAATAAATAAACAAGGGAATTTTAGGGATTTTGTCGTCAACTTATTTCCAGTTACATTTTGAGACTATTTTGCACTGGTATCGTCAACTAGAATTACGTTAGCATATCATAGGTGAAAACATTAGTATTATGCTATATTTTGATAGTTGTTGGATCAGGGTTGCAGATAAAAGTTGTGAGTATGCTAGTGTAAATCCATTTTGAGGGGTCGTTTTAAGTTTGTTCCCTAGACCTCCATTAATTTTAAAATTCCACCCCCAATATCCGCTTTCAAGATGAATGTGTACATTTTTCGGTAGAAAATTGTCCTCTTAAATTACAGGTTCGCTATCGCTCGCCAAAGAAAATCGACACCTAAATGGCACGAAATGTCTTAAAAATTGACAGGAATAGGGCGAAAGTTGTTAAAATCGCCAAAGTAATGGGGCGAACTTCTTAAAATCTCAAAAAGAATGAGGCTAAACATTAGGGAGAAAGGGGTTCAGAAAAAAATCCCTCAAGTGTAAATATCCCCTTAAATTATGCAATGGTTGTTATTATGAACCCTCTGTAGTGAAATAATGTCTTTAATGTCTGCCGGATGTTGAATATGGTGTAATAATGTCTGCAGGATGTTGAATACGGTGTGTCAATGCAGCAATATACTTGGATGACTCACTCGCAATAGCCAACTCGAATCTATTAAGTACCGGATACTATGTTTCCTTATTAAAGATAATTGGTCTTCCGACATCCCTTTATATTCCAATTGACTCTTTAGGATATGTATGTGTATGTATGTGTATGTATGTATGTATGTATGTATATGTATGTGTATGTATGTATATGCTCAGGCCCAATCCCCACTTTTCCTATTTTTATTTTTATTTTCCATTTTACTCTTTTTTTTTTTTTTTTTTTTTTTTTTTCTTGGGGGTGGCCGACTCAAGACAGAGCAAGAACAGGGAAAACACAAAACACAAGACAGAACAACGAACAAACACAGACAAAACACAAAATTCACACACATCTATATAATAGGATATGAGTTAGTTATAAAACTGAGTAAAAAGGTGTTTAACCCGTTCAGTACCGGTGTCATCATTTAATTATATGCTGGCTATGATTAAACGGTTTTATTCAGCATAGGAAAGACCACTAGCAATAATAAGACTTCAAAATTATCTCAGCCAACCCTTTTATCACCTGTCATTACGAATATTTAACCCTTTGAGTACCAGCGACGTGTGTTATATTTTATTCTAGCTATATTTAGACGATATTATGCAGCTTAGGAAAGATCTGTGGCTGTTGCAAGGGTCGTTTGAGATAGTATGCAGCCTTGTTACTGCTAGAGGTCCTTCCTAAGCCGAATAAAATCGTCTAATAGTTGCCACATTTTTCTGATAAAGGACGTCACCGGTACTGTAGGGGTTATAGAGGGGGACTTTCTGGACCCCCCTTCTCCCATTTTTTGAACCCCATTAGTTTTGAGATATTAAGATATTCGACCTATTAGTTTGATTATTTTAAAACCTTCTACCCCATTTCTTTGTTTATTTTAAGACGTTTCGTGCCATTTAGGGATCGATTTTCTCCTAGCGAGCGATACCGAGCCTGCATTTAGGAGGAACCAGCTGGAAACCGGAACATTATTCTACCACACAAATTTATCTCGAATGGTGGTCTTGGGGATTTTTTGTAAGGCTTTATGGAGGCCTATGGAAGAAACTTTAAACAAAATAGTAATGATGTTAGATAAAACAATTGAATAAATATATATATATATATACAGTATATACCGGTATACAGTATATAAATATAAATTTTCCCTTTAAGTGTTTTATCATTAGAGGAATTTAACGAAACAGACTTATTGGAAAGGTTTGACCAAAGAGAAAACGAAATTAACGCTAGGAATAAAATAAACGCGAAGCTTGGTATGCAAAATGGCCGACACAGAAGCTTAGATGATCCCGCCACACCCATTCCCATACACTACGTTTTCACCCGTTACGCTACGCTCTCACCCGCTACTATACGGAACGGACGCAACCCAGACCCTACAACGAGAGAATGGGAGAAAGGGTTGACAGAATTACAATGAAAGGGGAAAACGGTGCAAGATAGTAGATGAATATACAGCTTGGGAAAATATGAAAAAAGGAAAGGATAGCTGGCAAGTAAAGAGCAGGATGTAAAATTATGATAATCTAATGTTTTAATTTCACTCCCAACACCAAACACCTCCCAATGAAATTAATGAAAGCATGTGCTCCTCCCGGGATTCGAACCTGGGATATCACATACATATCTTAAACACTCTAACCATTAAACCATCAAGACAGTTTATCGATAGCAGAAGAATTACAAACACAAGACAAATGATAGCAATGTACAGTTGACCACGTAAGTTATGTTCCTCGTTGTGATCCTATATGTGAAAGTAAAATAGTATGAATGAATTTAGAGTGTGTTTTCTTTACCTATCAGTTAACTAATCACTTGAGATAACCACTCCATAAGAAACTACACTCTTAGTTCAATCATGTGCATTATATTTCCATGTATAAAATCACAGAGGACCAGGACTTACGTGGCCAACCGCACCCCCTCTAGCAAACTAAAGGCAAGACAATTATAGTAAAGTATGCATTTGAATTGTAGAACGAAAGTTAATGATAGAAAAGTAGGTAATAGTCAAGAATATTGTAAAAGTATCCCAAGGTAAGCAAGTGAAACTAAAATTATGAAGGAAGGTGAACCAAAACATAGATGAATACTAGATTATGATACGAAGAGTGGTAAAAGTTAAAATTATATATTAAAAAACATGTATTTTAGTTAATAGAAAGTAGGTCATAATAGAAACAGTTGAAACAATTAAATAAACGACAGACTAGATCGTTTTATCAGTCACATCATTTCGGGAATAGTTTTACATTATTTTTTGGGGGGTATCACATATTTTTGGGGGTATCACATATGTTTTGGGGGGTATCACATATTTGTTGGGGGTATCACATATTTTTTTGGGGGTATCACATATTGTTGGGGGGTATCACATATTTTTTTGGGGTATCACATATTTTTTGGGGTATCACATATTTTTGGGGGGTATCACATATTTGTTTGGGGGTATCACATATTTTTTGGGGGTATAACATATTGTTGGGGGGGTATCACATATTTTTTGGGGGTATCACATACTTTTGGGGGGTATCACATATTTTTGGGGGTATCACATATTTTTTGGGGGTATCACATATTTTTGGGGGTATCACATATTTTTTGGGGGTATCACATATTTGTTGGGGGTATCACATATTTTGGGGGTATCACATATTTTTTGGGGGTATCACATATTTTTTGGGGGTATCACATATTTTTTGGGGGGTATCACATATTTTTTGGGGGTATCATATATTTTTTTGGGGGTATCACATATTTTTTGGGGGGTATCACATATTTTTTGGGGGTATCACATATTTTTGGGGGGTATCACATATTCTTCTACGTATTTACAGTATTCTTTATATAATATCTGGCTCTTAATCTACATAATTATGAATAGCACAAAACAAAAACGGATAAATGGTTTGAAATTCGCCATATAATTACTATAATAAAATATATAAGTAAATAAATTAATTAATTAATAAATAAATAAAATAATTAATATAATAAAAAATCCAGCCCAGAATCATACTATTATCTCTGAAGTAATAGGGTTAACACTGAACAGAGACAAACACACTAATATCCACTTCACCATAACATCGGAAATAATACACATCCCGAATTCGAATATACGAAATAATCTCACGTTTTCTGGCCCGGGGATAGAGAGCATGGCACTATATATATATATATATATATATATATATAGATAGATAGATATATATATATATATATATATATAGATAGATAGATAGATATACATGTATATATATTTACTTGCATAATTCAAAATATGATGCATCCATGTACAGTATTATTATGAGTGACTGATCAAACTGCCCGATCTCGGTTCCTTTAAAAATCTTGTGTTCCTTCACATCCGGTTACGTTTTGTCACACACTCTCACAAACCAGGGAAGCAAAGCGTAACGCAGGCCCATTACACTAATATAAGAGAACGGACAACTCAACCAGTAGACCCTTTCAACCATTAGATCTCAACCAGTACTGAATATAAACACCATATGAGGAGGAGCACTTCATTGACAACGTTTCTCATAGAGCTTCATCAGGGTTCATTGGCCTGGTGAAGCAATATGCAAAACGTTACCAAGAAAGTACTCCTCATCATATGGTGCTTATAATAGTTCTTTAAGGGGAGGTATTTAGTTTGTTCCCTAGACCTCCATCAATCTTAAAATTACACCCCCTCGAGTCCCTTTCAAGATAAATTTGTACATTTTTCGGTAGAAAAATGTCCCGGCCGAAGGTTTGAATTACAGGCTCGCTATCGCTCGCCAGGATGAAATAGACACCTGAATTGCACGAAAGGTCTTAATATGGGGTGAAAGTTTTTAAAATCGCTAAACTAATGGGGCAAACGTTTTATAATATCAAAAGCAATGGGGCTAAACATGAGGGAGAAAGGGGTCAAGAAAACTATCCCTCAAGTGGAGACCTCCCCTTAAAATGTTCTGAGTATATTTTTATAAACTAGTGCTGTTAGGTTAGGCTAGCTCAGATCAAATAATGGTACGGCTTTATCTAGACATCATTATAGTTGACCCTGGATTAGTTGGCACTGGTTGAGATATACTGGATGAAATGGTGTAGTGGTTGAGTTGTTCTTGAACCGCCTATACTGCTTCATGGGTTAGTACATTGTAAAGAAAAAGTTAATGCGAGTAGAGTAGCTGGACAGTGACAAAAGTGTAAGGCGTAATTTTGAGAGAGAGAGAGAGAGAGTGTGTGTGTGTGTGTGGGAGAGAGAGGGAGATAATGAGAAAGTTACTCTAATATGCAAGACATGTTAATGTCTCAAAATAGTGTTGTGCAAAAGATTCTCTTTTAACATATCCTGGTGAAAAAAATAAAACATTTGTTGAGAGTTTGTTCCATCTAGAGCAGATCTTGTAAAATTTTAGAAAAGCTTCCTCGTCTTTTATAGTCTGTTAATTTTGTTTCAGCTGAGGGTAAATTGCCATGTCTCTTTCATGATTACTTGTCTATTAAAACTTTTGTTATAGCGAAGTATGTTGTTGATTGTGAAAACTTGGTATTAATATAACGCAGCGACATAGTAGTTTCATAGTTTTCCAATGTATATCGAATATTCACCTGCTAAGGGGTTGAACTTAAAGGGTCGGAAACAAAGAAACTATAGTATTGAGACGGACAAACCCATGTACAGACAGACAAGCTGACTGACACAACAGGCAGAATTACAGAAAAGAGAGAGAAACTACTAGATAGATAGCTAGATAGATAGAGAGCAACTACTAGATAGATAGATAGAGAGCAACTACTAGATAGATAGATAGATAGAGACAAACTACTAGATATATAGATAGATAGATAGAGAGAAACTACTAGATAGATAGATAGATAGATAGAGAGAAACTACTAGATAGATAGATAGATAGAGAGAAACTTCTAGATAAAAGTACACGTTCAAGCAGAGCTGAAAGTCTATCTGAGAAATTGTTGAGCCACATTCCTAAGATGGATCTTTATTATATATTATTCTCATTTTCAATAGAATCAATTTGATATGAACCACTGATAACCAATCATTCTATTATCTATTCCAGCCTGTCTTTGGTTACAATATGGCCTTTCATTGAGTTAATATAAAAAGTTGACAGTAATCGCACGATAAATGAAAGCCAATAAGGGATAATAACAAAAGTACTGATATTTCCGCTACAAGTTGCTCTTTTCTCCATTACTCCTTGCATCTTTAAGCCGGTGTCACACGAGCGCTTTTTCCGGCAATTTTCGATGAGCAAGTTTTTTCTCGTGATATTTTGAGGCATTTTCACATTGGGATAGGGAACTAGACTGATGGTAGATTATGTTAGGTGGTAGATTCCTGATGTAACTGCAATTTTAAGCCTGCCAGACTACAATTGCCCGTAAAAATTGACGAAAATTCCTCTCGTGTGACACCGCCTTTACATATGTTGCTCGCTCTAGCTGCTCCTGCCGAATCACAGGAAAAAGTAGATTATTTTAATGCTACGGAATCAGAATGAGCGATGGGAAAGGAAATTACTGTAATTTGTTTCGTAGATCACGCCATTTAGATTTGAAGTGGAGTTTGAGTGAAAGATTAATAGCAAACTCTCAAGCGCTGAATGGTTATACATTATCTCCGGCAACGAATTTGGATGGAGGTTCTGTTTTCATCTCCGTTTTTTTTTTTTTTTTTTTTTTTTTTTTTTCTTATGTTTTTTTTTTTTGTTTTTTTTTTACAGTGATTGTTTGTTTGCTAAGAGTGTATATCCCAAGACCATATATCCTCTATCTGTATTTCCAAATGTTTATTACATAATTTATAAGTGTAAGCATAGATAGATATATATATACAACATTTAAAAGCATTGTAGGACAAATATTGTCTAAAAAATTATAGTTACATCTGAAATATATTAATTGCAATTTTCACACAAAATATGTACACTACTGTAGCATAAACCAAACAATGGAGCATAAACGAGAATGGGAAACAAATAACTATATATATATATATATATATATATATATATATATATATATATATATATATATATACAGTGTACTGCTAAGCTGTATACCACACACACACACACACACATATATGGCTGTATACGTGTGTTTGTGTGTGCGTGTGTGTGCGTGTGTGAAAGAAAGCGTAGCAGTCAATGTCCCCACCTTTACCACAGACAACATTCTCTCTCTCTGTCTCTGTCTCTCTCTCTCTGATATACTGTGTATATAATTATATATATATATATATATATATATATATATATATATAATATATATATATATTTTTATATATATATATTGTAAATATTTATATATATATATATATATATATATATATATTTATATATATATATATATATATATATAGTATATATATATATATATATATATATATATATATATATATATATATATATATATATATAAACTACTCACACACACACACACACACACAGAGTTCCCCATCATTAGCCTGTGCACTACCATCCTAGACACAGTAATCGTTATAGGGGTACTTAAGGGGAGGTATTTAGTTTGTTCCCTAGACCTCCAGCAAGCTTAAAATTACACCCCCTTGAGTCCCTTTCAAGATTAATTTGTACATTTTTCGGTAGAAAAATGTTCCGGCCGAAGGCCGTTTCTTCTTAAATTACAGGCTCGCTATCGCTCGCCAGGATAAAATCGACACCTGAATGGCACGAAAGGTCTTAAAATGGGGTGAAAGTTCTTAAAATCGCCAAACTAACGGGGCGAACGTTTTATAATATCAAAAGCAATGGGGCTAAACATGAGGGAGAAAGGGGTCAAGAAAAAAATCCGTCTAGTGGAGATCTCCCCTTAAGTTTACCACCACACGTACTCTACACCTTAATTAAGTCCCCGTCACATGAACAGTACCGCTGAATATCTTTGGAAATCGTTCGGTGCTAACAAGGAAGGGACTGGAGTTCTCGTACAGAGGCTACAGTCCTGATCGCTACTAAGGAAGACGTCTGGGGTTCTGGAGCAGGACAACCTCCGTGTTTATACCCCCAGTATACCTGGGGGTATAAATTTTGGGGGTATCAGGGACTCCGGTCATACGTACTTCCAGACGTTAAGGTGAGCTTAATAATCCTCATGGGTCGAGAGCTTCTAAAGTCCTACTAACTAACTGTGCTGATAAAATACACAATATTAAGGTTAAACACACTTAAGCTCTTGGTGGTGTTCGCCGGATTCGGATATAATTGCCATCAGTAAATTGGAGGTTGTTTAGGTAATCGTCATTAAGGTTAATATCAATATTGTCATCCTCAAATACTGTCACGTAAGTCTCTTCTGTTCCTTGTTGCTCTCATAAAATATGTCATTTCAACTGAGTCAGATGCAGTTCCACAATCTATATATATCATACACAGGAGTTTTTGTTTGTGTGTGTGTGTGTGTGTGTGTGTGTGTGTTTTCTGAATAACTTTTCTTAACAACTTGCATTGCTACGAAGCTAGTGTACACTAACAAACCTCAATAAGTATACACTCATTTGAATGTGTGTCCAAACCAAACAAATTAAATACATTGTTATATAATATTATATATCACTTAGAATTTAGATTTAAAGGTTCAATAAGTCATTTGCGATTTTGGCTTGTGAATGTGCGCCCTAGAAAACAGTGTACACCTGGCTCACCTTTAAAGACTCAGTAAGGCCCCATACAGTACGAAGGTGTATGGGTGTGTGTATGTGTGTGTGTGTGTGAGTGAGTGACCTCGGGTACTGGCTGCCACCACCACCCTTCAACACCTTACAAGGGTCACACAGAGGTCACACACCCCATTGACCTTTCACCCCTACACTGTATGCTTAGGTTCAATATAATTATGTGGCGCTGGCTAGCACGAAAAGACAATAATAAATAACGCATCGATAATCTTGTATGTATTACACTGTAATGTATATATATATATATATATATATATATATATATATATATATATATCCCTTCTAAACTAAATTAACCCATTTAGCTGCACACTGAAAACAAAGTTCTAATTCAAATCAAACAATATTTGATAATTTCTTAGCCCTTTCGTTATGTATCTTATTCTTCATTAATGACACACAGTCCAGCTTCTATGTGACCTGCACATACGCTCCCGCAATGTTTTTTTTTTTTTTGTTCCAGGATAGGCTATTAGCATTCCTCCAAAGTTCTCGAGATGATTCACAAACAGCATTAGGTCACACTAGAGACCCATTAGTAACAGAGATTGGCCAACCTCCGCCATATTGGTGCCACTGGTGTCGTTTACCATTTCTGTATACTCAAATATGTCCATTCCCACAATCAACCCCTTCATTTCCGGTGACGTCCCATCGGCATTATTATATGCAACCACAGACTATCTCAATTTTTTAGCTACCATTATATTCTTAACACAGACTACCTCAATTACGCCTTTTAGCTACCATATATCCTTCTTAAGCTTCATAAAGACCACAGACTATCTCAATTACTCCTTTTAGCTACCATATTATATCCTTCTTAAGCTTCATAAAGGCCACAGACTATCTCAATTACTCCTTTTAGCTACCTCCTTTTAGCTACCATATTATATCCTTCTTAAGCTTCATAAAGGCCACAGACTATCTCAATTACTCCTTTTAGCTACCATATATCCTTCTTAAGCTTCATAAAGACAAAATCTCCATTACTCCTTTTAGCTGAAATATCCGTCATTTTAGGAGGATTATCTCAATTGCGGGCTTGGAGCAGTTTGATTTAAGCTCGATGGAGGATATGTAGGGGGAAAACTAAAAAGAAAACTATATAAATAATAATACCTAATATAAAATAATAATAATAATAATAATAATAATAACGATGATGATGATGATATAATAAAACTATAAAACCTCACGTTAGCTGGACATTTTCTTCACATGTCCAATCTCTGTCTATGATAAGGGTTGGCAGATTAATCCGGATATCGTACAATAGGAGGGGACTGGGGATGGCCGTTCCGTTCTCTTATTGCTTTGTTTTGTTTACGTGTGCTTGATTTTTGCTTGCTTGTGTTTGTTACTTATGTATTTGTTTGCGTGTGCTTGCTTATGTGTGCGTGTGTTTGTTAGTTATATGTTTTTTGCGTGTGCTTGCTTTTACATTGATCGTGTTTGTTTCTGTGTGTGTGATGAATTCTGCGTCCGTGTATTTTTTGTATGTGTGAGTCTTTACATGTGTGTGTTTGTTGGTGTGTGCTTTATTTTGCTCGGGTGTGTTTGTTGTTTATGAGTCTTTGCGTGTGTCTATTTGTTTGTGTGTGCGCTTAATCAACATCTGGCAGACATAAACAATAACAACAACTGTATCATGAGTGTCTTGGTTAACTGTATATTTGACAGGACGTGACAGGTACCAAACCCCAAGCGGCCATATTGCTAACCCCCCCCCATAGTGGTGATGTTGGTGGTGGTGGTAGTGGTGATAGTGATGTATCTCAGGGTTCCATATGGTGGTGATGATGATGATGATGGTGGTGGTGATATTGGTGGTGTGTCTCGAGTTTGCAAATGGTGGTGGTGGTGGTGATGATGATAATGGTGGTGTGTTCCATATGGTGGTGGTGGTGGTGATGTGGGGGAAGTCAACAGCTGGCTCTCATTAGGTTTAAGTCGGTTTCACACAAGCGATATTTCCAGCAATTTTTGATGAGCAAGTTATGTCTCGTAGTAGTTATGGGTATTATCCCATGGGAATCGACAACTACTCTGACTTTATATGATTTTAAGAGATTGAAATAATATACACCTTTAATTCAGAAGATGCCAGACCACAATTGACGGAAACAAATGCTATAAAATCGCTCATGTGACACCGGTTTTTAGTAGGTGGCTGTTTGGGTGGCTTGAGACGTTATAACCCCACTGCTGGCTAGCAAAACACACTGCTTAATTATTGACGTTATGAAGAGAAAGCTGAGAGACAAGATATTTACATTTATTAGTAGATATGTGGATGGATACATAGCTAGATATATAGATTGATTGGTAAGTAGAGAGAGAGAGAGAGAGAGAGAGATTCACAACAAAATGTAGTAACGATGATTTCAGTACTGTACATTGGAGATTTCAGTTAGGCAGCAGGTAGTGATCCAAAGCAATTAATTACGTGGAGATTATATTTTGACATGTCGGAATTAAAAATGGTGTGTGTGAGATAGAGAGAGAGAGAAAGACAGATAAGTACAAAGGAGTACAAAGGAGTACAAAGTAAATCAAGCAACAACAGGTCTGGTGACCCTCCTAGGCTGCTTGTCCTCCAAAACACTGAGGATCAATTATTGTCCAAACAGTGGTTTAGAGTGGGTAAGGTAACATTGGAAAGGGAACTACTGTCCTGGAACTAATGTCCGTGGCAGGATTAGGAAGTTAGTAGGGGACAGATGGGTTAGTAACTGAGGGGGGGATAAAATAAAGTTATTCATTTACAAACGCAAAGTAGTTTTACAACAAACTATAGTAACTCTAAAGACGGAACATTGGAGATTTCAGTTAGGCAGCAGATAGTGATCCAGAGCAATTAAGTACGTGGAGATTTTATATTTTGACATGTATGAATATAAAACGCTGTGTGTGTGTGTGTGTGTGTGCGCGCGCGCGTGTGTGTGTGTGTGTGTGTGTGATATAGAGATATTGTGTGTGTATGTGTGTAAATTTTAATATGAATCTGTAATTGATCAAGTGAGTGTGTGCGATGTAAAAAAAAATGCATCCATTGAAACATCAAAATTACTCATAATTCAGGACTCATATGAATAAAGTATTTATTGCAAAGTGGAAAATATGGAGGATATGCTATCAGATTAGATATTGAAAAGTAAGTAGCTTATTTTATATTGCGTCTAGAATTATCAACATGCATAATTTGATGGTATACAGGCTTTTGTGTTTGTGTTAAGCTGGTATCATTTTTGGAGCATTTTGCACTGGTATCGGAAACTAGACTGGTAACGGATCAATTTAGGTGACTTAAATGTTTTCAATGTTGACCTAATAAGCTGCCAGACCAGTGTTGAGTATAAATGTTGAGGAAAAGGCGCTCGTATGATACCGGCTTTACTCTAGCAGCCACAATTAATTACCCAAATAAATAATGGAGTATTGGAATATTTATGAATTGATTTGCTTATTTAGCTTTTAAGTTGTTTATATATTTTGCTGAACTTGCGAACACAAATATATATCACAATTACGACTTAAACAGTGGCATTCTCGAGTTGGCTTTGTGTCTATATCTACAGTATATTGGACAT
This sequence comes from Paralithodes platypus, assembly GCA_032716605.1. Lineage (NCBI taxonomy): Eukaryota > Metazoa > Arthropoda > Malacostraca > Decapoda > Lithodidae > Paralithodes > Paralithodes platypus. Next base: position 28,882,237 of record CM064551.1, read on the forward strand.
GATCCAAATTACTCCCTAAGCTACCATTAGGGGGGGAGGGGGGGACCTGTTTTTGTTCTGTCCTTTTCTATCTTTCTCTGGCTTGTATCCATTTGGCCCCATTCAGCATACTGTTTTAAGACGTTTATCCCCATCCAGGTGTCGATTTTGTCCTGGCTAATGGTAGCGAGCCAGCACATTTAAAGATTTTTTTTTGACAGCAGGCTAAATTTGTACAATTTTCGATGGAAAAATTTCTCCGGCGAAGCCGGATCTCTTCATATAATGCTGGCTCGCTATCGCTCACCAGGAAGAAATCGACACCTAGATGGGGATAAACGTCTTAAAATAGTTGGCTGAATGGGGCCGAATGGATACAAACCAGAGAAAGAGAGAAAAGGAGAAAAATAAAAAACAGGTCACCCCCCTTAAGTAATTTTCATCATATTCTGGTTACCAATAGACGATTGTTTTAAAGTTGTAATTTACCTGTGCAACTCATATAGGTAAATACGATCTCAACAAACCCTCTAAATAACACGGATCCATCTTAAAATGCATAAAATCACCTAAGTTTAGCCAGAACTAAAGGTAAAATGGAGGTCACAGTGTTGAATGGGTTGAGATAATCTGCTGTTGTTGCTTGATTTCCTTTGTCATCCTTAAATACACACGGCCGATCTTTCCTCCTCCAGGTAATTCTCTAGTGGAGACGGACTGACCCACATCCCCCCCCCCCCCTGCCAGTACACTATTGTCTGGTATTAATGGCTGCAGGAAGAACATACCTCCGTCATTCTGGATGCATGTAGTCCAGGAAAAAGGCTCCTGTAGCGGGGTAGTATGGAGGGAAGATTAAGGGGGGATGGGGGGATTAAGGGGGGATGAGGGGATGAGGGGATTAAGGGGGATGGGGGATGGGTGGATTTAGTTACTTATTTATTTATCTCTTTATTATTATTTGAGTTTCCTCCCTAGACCTACATAAAAAAAAACACCCTCTTCAAATTAATTTTTAAATTTTTTGGTAGAAAAATTTCCCGGCCGGAGGCCGGTCCTCCTATAATTATAGGCTCGCTATCGCTCGCCAGGAGAAATTGACATCTAAATGGCAGGAAACATCCTATTATTGGTAAATAAATGGGGTGAAAGGTCTTAAAATCGCCAAACTAATGGAACGAACGTCTTGAAATCTCAGAACTATTGGGGCTAATCAGGAGGGTGAAGGAGAGTCAGAAAAGACAACCATGGTGGCTTGGCTTTCTTTCCTAGGGAGGGACACCTAGTTATTACTTAGTCAGCCAAATTATGGGAAATAAAATAGAATAAAATTACTGTAAAATAATGAATATAAAGTAAATAAACACCTATATATTTGTCAGTGTTTCTGTCTGAGTAATTTCTAAATGTCAATCAATATATTTTTTCTATCTGGCTTCGTGTGTGTGTGTGTGTGTGTGTGTGTGTGTGTGTGTGTTACTGAGGGTAGGTGTGTGTGTGTGTTTGTGTAGTAGTGCGTGTGTGTGCGTGAATGCATGTGTTTGTTAGTAGTGTGTGTGTGTGTGAGTACATGTGTGTGTGTGTGTGAATGTATGTGTTTGTTAGTAGTGTGTGTGTGTGTGTGAGTACATGTGTGTGTGTGTGTGTGTGTGAATGTATGTGTTTGTTAGTAGTGTGTGTGTGTGTGAATACATGTGTGTTAGTAGTGCGTGTGTGTGTGTGAATGTATGTGTTTGTTAGTAGTGTGTGTGTGTGTGTGAGCACACGGGTGTGTTAGTAGTGCGTGTGTGTGTGAATGTATGTGTTTGTTAGTAGTGTGTGTGTGTGTGTGAGTACATGTGTGTGTGTGAGTACATGTGTGTGTTAGTAGTGCGTGTGTGTGTGTGAATGTATGTGTTTGTTAGTAGTGTGTGTGTGTGTGTGTGTGAGTACATGTGTGTGTTAGTAGTGCGTGTGTGTGTGAATGTATGTGTTTGTTAGTAGTGTGTGTGTGTGTGTGAGTACATGTGTGCCTTACTAGTACGTGTGTGTGTGAGTGTATGTGTTTGTTAGTAGTGTGTGTGTGTGTGTGTGTGTGTTACTAGTGTGTGTGTGTGTGAATGTATGTGTTTGTTAGTAGTGTGTGTGTGTGTGTGAGTACATGTGTGTGTTACTAGTGCGTGTGTGTGTGAATGTATGTGTTTTTAGTAGTGTGTGTGTGTGTGTGTGTGTGTGTGAGTACATGTGTGTGTTACTAGTGCGTGTGTGTGTGAATGTATGTGTTTGTTAGTAGTGTGTGTGAGTACATGTGTGTGTTACTAGTGCGTGTGTGTGTGAATGTATGTGTTTGTTAGTAGTGTGTGTGTGTGTGTGTGTGTGAGTACATGTGTGTGTTACTAGTGCGTGTGTGTGTGAATGTATGTGTTTGTTAGTAGTGTGTGTGTGTGTGTGAGTACATGTGTGTGTTAGTAGTGTGTGTGTGTGTGTGAATGTATGTGTTTGTTAGTAGTTGTGTGAGTGTATAGTGTGTCTATGTAGCGTCATATGGGAGTGTTTTCTATATACCACATAATCATACTGTATTATGTTCCACTCCAACAACCAGAGTGGAGGGCAGTGTGTTAGTAGTGTGTGTGTGTGTGTGTGTGTGTTAGTAGTGTGTATGTGTGTGTTTGTCTGTGTGTTAGTAGTGTGTGTGTTTGTGTGTGTGTGTGTGTTAGTAGTGTGTGTGTGTGGTTAGTAGTGTGTACGTCTGTGTGTGTGTGTGTGTGTGTGTATGTGTGTGTTAGTGTGTATGTGTATGTAGTGTGTGTTGTGTGTGTTAGTGTGTGTGTATGTGTGTTGGTAGTGTGTGTGTGTGTGTGTGCTTGTGTGTCGGTAGTGTGTGTGTATGTGTGTTGGTAGTGTGTGTGTGTTAGTAGTGTGTCTGTCTGTGTGTGTGTGTGTGTGTGTGTTAGTAGTGTGTCTGTGTGTGTGTTAGTAGTGTGTCTGTGTGTGTGTGTGTTTAGTGCTTTGTGTGTGTGTTAGTAGTGTGTATGTGTGTGCTAGTAGTGTGTGTGTGTTACTAGTGTGTATGTCTGCGTGTGCGTGTGTGTGTAGTAGTGTGTGTGTGTGTGTAGTAGTGTGTGTGTGTGTGTGTAGTAGTGTGTATGTGTGTGTTAGTAGTGTGTATGTGTGTGTTAGTAGTGTGTATGTCTGTGTGGTGTGTGTGTTAGTAATGTGTGTGTGTGTGTTTAGTAGTGTGTATGTCTGTGTGTGTTGTTAGTAATGTGTGTGTGTGTTAGTACTGGTGTGTGTGTGTGTGTGTTAGTAGTGTGTCTGTGTGTGTGTGTTAGTAGTGTGTATATGTGTGTGTGTGTGTGTGTATGTTACGGTGCGTGTGTGTGTGTGTGTTAGTAGTGTGTATGTGTGTGTTAGTAGTGTGTATGTCTGTGTGTGTGTGTGTGTTAGTAGTGTGTGTGTGTGTGTGTGTGTTAGTAGTGTCTATGTGTGTGTTAGTAGTGTGTGTGTGTGTGTGTTAGTAGTGTGTATGTGTGTGTGTGTTAGTAGTGTGTATGTGTGTGTGTTAGTAGTGTATGTGTGTGTGTGTGTTAGTATTGTGTGGGGTATGTGTCAGTAGTGTGTGTGTGTGTGTGTGTGTTAGTATTGGTGTAAGTGTGTGTGTGTGTGTTTAGGTGTGTGTGTGTTAGTAGTGTGTATTAGTGTGTATGTGTGTTAGTAGTGTATGTGTGTGTGTGTGTGTTAGTATTGTGTGTGTGTATGTGTCAGTAGTGTGTGTGTGTGTGTGTGTTAGTATTTTGTGTGTGTGTGTGTGTGTGTGTTAGTATCTTGTGTGTGTGTGTTGTAGTTGTATGTGTGTGTGTGTGTGTAGTAGTGATTGTGTGGTAGTGTGTGTGTGTGTGTGGGTGTGTGTGTGTGTGTTAGTAGTGTGTGTGTGTGTTTGTATGAATGTGTGTGTGTGTGTGTGTGGGTGTGTGTAGTATGTGTTGTGTGTGGGTAGTAGGTGCGTGTGTGTGTGATAGTAGTGTGTGTGTGTGTATGTGTTAGTATGTGTGTGTGTGTGTGTGTGTGTGTGTGTTCGTTAGTAGTGTGTATGTGGGTCCATTAGCGTTCCACCATCTTACAGGTGAACATGTAGTCAAAGCTTACTATTGGCTTTAAATAATCAAACAATACAGCTCTACATCACTGTTCGGTGTATACGGCGAACGTATCCGTATTTGCAAGGAACTTTGCGTCGAGGTTCCTTGCAGATACTCTTCCTATCCCAAGTAGTTCTGGACATGATTAATCGATTTGCCTCAACCATGATATATTTGGTCACCTCCACTCAGGGTTACAACCCCTAAACTACAGCGTGAGCATAATTAACTTCAACTTATACTGAAGATGTCACTCACAAATAATTCATCCAACATATCGAATGTAATACGTATATATTATGTTTGCTTAGTACGCGAGTAAGACATAATAACCCATGATCCTGCGGAGAAACTTGGTGCTAAATGAGACTGTTGACGATTCTCTTCAAGACATTTTTGAATGTCCATGTCACGTAACCGTATGACAAGAAAAAGTACAAGTTTTTGTTTATGATCAGTAATTTCCTACTTCTGTGTAAAGCTTAACATCGCCAAATATGTTTGTTTAGAGCATCCACAACCAGATTTACTGGGCCGACTCAGATAAGTTTCCGACAGTATATATAACCGGTATATATATATATATATATATATATAGATAGATATATATATATATATATATATATATATATATATATATATAGTATATATATATTATAATATATATATATATATATATATATATATATATATATATATATATATATATATATATATATATATAAAGCAGATGACGATTTCCTTTTCTGTACAAACCCGTGAAAGTTTCCAAGGGCAGCGAGCACGAAGCACAACTCATTGTTTAGGGAGCCCACCTCGCTTTTTTTTTTTCTCTTCTCTCCCTCTCTCTTTGGCTTGTATCCATTCGGCCCCATTCATCCTACTGTTTAAGACGTTTATCCACCTCCAGGTGTCGAGATTTTCCTGGCGAGCAATAGCGGGCCAGCCTTATATGGAGAAATCCGGCTTCGCCGGAGAAATTTTTCTATCGAAAGATTTACAAAATTAGCCTGCTGTAAAATGCATTTTAAAAAAATATGTTGGCTCGCTCCGCTCGCCAGAAACAAAAATCGACACCTGGATGGGGATAAACTTCTTAAAACAGTAGGCTGAATGGGGCCGAATGGATACAAGCCCGAGAAAGAGAATGAAACGGAGAGAAAAAAGCTGGTGACCCGCTCCGCCCCTTATTTAATCCCTCTCAGGCGCCCGATCAAGAAGGCCATTAATTTTTGCCTGGGTGTAGGAGAGAGAGAGAGGCCGGAGAAGGTGACGAGATCCGGATGTAACAGTTTGCGATCGGGAATACTATAACAACCACCTCCTAATGGTAGGAACTATAGTTCTTTTCGGTGTAAGTACTACTCGAGAAAATCATCTATCCTCTGTAACTCAAAAAGGGCTAGAGTAAATTGGTTGGTAACTGGTCCGCATCTCTCTATTTCTTAGACGGACTCTTCCCAAATGGTAGAAACTATTAGCTCGAGTAACTCTAGCCGTTTTTTTTTAGTTACAGAGGTTAGAGATCAAGATGTCTCGCCTACCTTGCAGCGAATAGAC
>CM064551.1:28892996-28902996 GCA_032716605.1 Paralithodes platypus
TTAAAGACTCAGTAAGGCCCCATACAGTACGAAGGTGTATGGGTGTGTGTATGTGTGTGTGTGTGTGAGTGACCTCGGGTACTGGCTGCCACCACCACCCTTCAACACCTTACAAGGGTCACACAGAGGTCACACACCCCATTGACCTTTCACCCCTACACTGTATGCTTAGGTTCAATATAATTATGTGGCGCTGGCTAGCACGAAAAGACAATAATAAATAACGCATCGATAATCTTGTATGTATTACACTGTACTATATATATATATATATATATATATATATATATATATATATATATATATATCCCTTCTAAACTAAATTAACCCATTTAGCTGCACACTGAAAACAAAGTCCTAATTCAAATCAAACAATATTTGATAATTTCTTAGCCCTTTCGTTATGTATCTTATTCTTCTTTAATGACACACAGTCCAGCTTCTATGTGACCTGCACATACGCTCCCGCAATTTTTTTTTTTTTTTTTCCAGGATAGGCTATTAGCATTCCTCCAAAGTTCTCGAGATGATTCACAAACAGCATTAGGTCACACTAGAGACCCATTATTAACAGAGATTGGCCAACCTCCGCCATATTGGTGCCACTGGTGTCGTTTACCATTTCTGTATACTCAAATATGTCCATTTCCACAATCAACCCATTCAGTTCCGGTGACGTCCCATTGCATTATATTCTGGCAACTACTAGACGATTTCATTGAACTTAGGAAGGACTTATACGGATGAAAAGACCACAGACTATCTCAATTACTCCTTTTAGCTACCATATATCCTTCTTAAGCTTCATAAAGACCACAGACTATCTCAATTACTCCTTTTAGCTACCATATATATCCTTCTTAAGCTTCATAAAGACCACAGACTATCTCAATTACTCCTTTTAGCTACCATATATCCTACTTAAGCTTCATAAAGACCACAGACTTTCTCCCTTACTCCTTTTAGCTACCATATATCCTACTTAAGCTTCATAAAGACCACAGACTATCTCAATTACTCCTTTTAGCTACCATATATCCTTCTTAAGCTTCATAAAGACCACAGACTATCTCAATTACTCCTTTTAGCTACCATATATCCTTCTTAAGCTTCATAAAGACCACAGACTATCTCAATTACTCCTTTTAGCTACCATATATCCTTCTTAAGCTTCATAAAGACCACAGACTATCTCAATTACTCCTTTTAGCTACCATATATCCTTCTTAAGCTTCATAAAGACCACAGACTATCTCAATTACTCCTTTTAGCTACCATATATCCTTCTTAAGCTTCATAAAGACCACAGACTATCTCAATTACTCCTTTTAGCTACTATATATCCTTTTAAGCTTCATAAAGACCACAGACTATCTCAATTACTCCTTTTAGCTACCATATTATATCCTTCTTAAGCTTCATAAAGGCCACAGACTATCTCAATTACTCCTTTTAGCTACCATATATATCCTTCTTAAGCTTCAAAAAATCGCCTACATGTAGCTGAAATAGCGAGCCTGCATTTTAGGAGGATTAATCTCGAAGGGAGGGCTTGGGAGCAGTTTGATTAAGCTCGATGGAGGATATGTAGGGGGAAAACTAAAAAGAAACTATATAAATGATAATAATAATAATAATAATAATAATAATAATAATAACGATGATGATGATGATATAATAAACTATAAAACCTCACGTTAAAGGTTGGAAATTTCTTCACATGTCCAATCTCTGTCTATAGAAGGGTTGGCAGATCATCCGGATATCGAACAATAGGAAGGGACTGGAGATGGCCGTTCCGTTCTCTTATTGCTTGTTTTGTTTACGTGTGCTTGATTTTTGCTTGCTTGTGTTTGTTACTTATGTATTTGTTTGCGTGTGCTTGCTTATGTGTGCGTGTGTTTGTTAGTTATATGTTTTTTGCGTGTGCTTGCTTTTACATTGATCGTGTTTGTTTCTGTGTGTGTGATGAATTCTGCGTCCGTGTATTTTTTGTATGTGTGAGTCTTTACATGTGTGTGTTTGTTGGTGTGTGCTTTATTTTGCTCGGGTGTGTTTGTTGTTTATGAGTCTTTGCGTGTGTCTATTTGTTTGTGTGTGCGCTTAATCAACATCTGGCAGACATAAACAATAACAACAACTGTATCATGAGTGTCTTGGTTAACTGTATATTTGACAGGACGTGACAGGTACCAAACCCCAAGCGGCCATATTGCTAACCCCCCCCCATAGTGGTGATGTTGGTGGTGGTGGTAGTGGTGATAGTGATGTATCTCAGGGTTCCATATGGTGGTGATGATGATGATGATGGTGGTGGTGATATTGGTGGTGTGTCTCGAGTTTGCAAATGGTGGTGGTGGTGGTGATGATGATGATAATGGTGGTGTGTTCCATATGGTGGTGGTGGTGGTGATGTGGGGGAAGTCAACAGCTGGCTCTCATTAGGTTTAAGTCGGTTTCACACAAGCGATATTTCCAGCAATTTTTGATGAGCAAGTTATGTCTCGTAGTAGTTATGGGTATTATCCCATGGGAATCGACAACTACTCTGACTTTATATGATTTTAAGAGATTGAAATAATATACACCTTTAATTCAGAAGATGCCAGACCACAATTGACGGAAACAAATGCTAGAAAATCGCTCATGTGACACCGGTTTTTAGTAGGTGGCTGTTTGGGTGGCTTGAGACGTTATAACCCCACTGCTGGCTAGCAAAACACACTGCTTAATTATTGACGTTATGAAGAGAAAGCTGAGAGACAAGATATTTACATTTATTAGTAGATATGTGGATGGATACATAGCTAGATATATAGATTGATTGGTAAGTAGAGAGAGAGAGAGAGAGAGATTCACAACAAAATGTAGTAACGATGATTTCAGTACTGTACATTGGAGATTTCAGTTAGGCAGCAGGTAGTGATCCAAAGCAATTAATTACGTGGAGATTATATTTTGACATGTCGGAATTAAAAATGGTGTGTGTGAGATAGAGAGAGAGAGAAAGACAGATAAGTACAAAGGAGTACAAAGTAAATCAAGCAACAACAGGTCTGGTGACCCTCCTAGGCTGCTTGTCCTCCAAAACACTGAGGATCAATTATTGTCCAAACAGTGGTTTAGAGTGGGTAAGGTAACATTGGAAAGGGAACTACTGTCCTGGAACTAATGTCCGTGGCAGGATTAGGAAGTTAGTAGGGGACAGATGGGTTAGTAACTGAGGGGGGGATAAAATAAAGTTATTCATTTACAAACGCAAAGTAGTTTTACAACAAACTATAGTAACTCTAAAGACGGAACATTGGAGATTTCAGTTAGGCAGCAGATAGTGATCCAGAGCAATTAAGTACGTGGAGATTTTATATTTTGACATGTATGAATATAAAACGCTGTGTGTGTGTGTGTGTGTGTGTGTGTGTGTGTGTGTGTGTGCGCGTGTGTGTGTGTGTGTGATATAGAGATATTGTGTGTGTATGTGTGTAAATTTTAATATGAATCTGTAATTGATCAAGTGAGTGTGTGCGATGTAAAAAAAAATGCATCCATTGAAACATCAAAATTACTCATAATTCAGGACTCATATGAATAAAGTATTTATTGCAAAGTGGAAAATATGGAGGATATGCTATCAGATTAGATATTGAAAAGTAAGTAGCTTATTTTATATTGCGTCTAGAATTATCAACATGCATAATTTGATGGTATACAGGCTTTTGTGTTTGTGTTAAGCTGGTATCATTTTTGGAGCATTTTGCACTGGTATCGGAAACTAGACTGGTAACGGATCAATTTAGGTGACTTAAATGTTTTCAATGTTGACCTAATAAGCTGCCAGACCAGTGTTGAGTATAAATGTTGAGGGAAAAGGCGCTCGTATGATACCGGCTTTACTCTAGCAGCCACAATTAATTACCCAAATAAATAATGGAGTATTGGAATATTTATGAATTGATTTGCTTATTTAGCTTTTAAGTTGTTTATATATTTTGCTGAACTTGCGAACACAAATATATATCACAATTACGACTTAAACAGTGGCATTCTCGAGTTGGCTTTGTGTCTATATCTACAGTATATTGGACATGATCCAAATTACTCCCTAAGCTACCATTAGGGGGGGAGGGGGGGACCTGTTTTTGTTCTGTCCTTTTCTATCTTTCTCTGGCTTGTATCCATTTGGCCCCATTCAGCATACTGTTTTAAGACGTTTATCCCCATCCAGGTGTCAATTTTTTACTGGTGAGCGGTAGCGAGCCAGCACATTTTTAAAATGTTTTTGACAGCAGGCTAAATTTGTACATTTTTCGATAGAAAAAAGTCTCCGGCGAAGCCGGATCTCTTCATATAATGCTGGCTCGCTATCGCTCACCAGGAAGAAATCGACACCTAGATGGGGATAAACGTCTTAAAATAGTTGGCTGAATGGGGCCGAATGGATACAAACCAGAGAAAGAGAGAAAAGGAGAAAAATAAAAAAACAGGTCACCCCCCTTAAGTAATTTTCATCATATTCTGGTTACCAATAGACGATTGTTTTAAAGTTGTAATTTACCTGTGCAACTCATATAGGTAAATACGATCTCAACAAACCCTCTAAATAACACGGGTCCATCTTAAAATGCATAAAATCACCTAATTTTAGCCAGAATTAAAGGTAAAATGGAGGTCACAGTGTTGAATGGGTTGAGATAATCCGCTGTTGTTGCTTGATTTCCTTTGTCATCCTTAAATACACACGGCCGATCTTTCCTCCTCCAGGTAATTCTCTAGTGGAGACGGACTGACCCACATCCCCCCCCCCCCCTGCCAGTACACAATTGTCTGGTATTAATGGCTGCAGGAAGAACATACCTCCGTCATTCTGGATGCATGTAGTCCAGGAAAGAGGCTCCTGTAGCGGGGTAGTATGGAGGGAAGATTAAGGGGGGATGGGGGGATTAAGGGGGGATGAGGGGATTAAGGGGGGATGGGGGGATTTATTTGCTTATTTATTTATCTCTTTATTAATATTTGAGTTTCCTCCCTAGACCTACATAAAAAAAACACCCTCTTCAAATTAATTTTTAAATTTTTTGGTAGAAAAATTTCCCGGCCGGAGGCCGGTTCCTCCTATAATTATAGGCTCGCTATCGCTCGCCAGGAGAAATTGACATCTAAATGGCAGGAAACATCCTATTATTGGTAAATAAATGGGGTGAAAGGTCTTAAAATCGCCAAACTAATGGAACGAACGTCTTAAAATCTCAAAACTATTGGGGCTAATCAGGAGGGTGAAGGAGAGTCAGAAAAAACAACCATGGTGGCTTGGCTTTCTTTCCTAGGGAGGGACACCTAGTTATTACTTAGTCAGCCAAATTATGGGAAATAAAATAGAATAAAATTACTGTAAAATAATGAATATAAAGTAAATAAACACCTATATATTTGTCAGTGTTTCTGTCTGAGTAATTTCTAAATGTCAATCAATATATTTTTTCTATCTGGCTTCGTGTGTGTGTGTGTGTGTGTGTTACTGAGGGTAGGTGTGTGTGTGTGTTTGTGTAGTAGTGCGTGTGTGTGCGTGAATGAATGTGTTTGTTAGTAGTGTGTGTGTGTGTGAGTACATGTGTGTGTGTGTGTGAATGTATGTGTTTGTTAGTAGTGTGTGTGTGTGTGTGTGAATGTATGTGTTTGTTAGTAGTGTGTGTGTGTGTGAATACATGTGTGTGTTAGTAGTGCGTGTGTGTGTGTGAATGTATGTGTTTGTTAGTAGTGTGTGTGTGTGTGTGAGCACACGGGTGTGTTAGTAGTGCGTGTGTGTGTGAATGTATGTGTTTGTTAGTAGTGTGTGTGTGTGTGTGAGTACATGTGTGTGTGTGAGTACATGTGTGTGTTAGTAGTGCGTGTGTGTGTGTGAATGTATGTGTTTGTTAGTAGTGTGTGTGTGTGTGTGTGTGTGAGTACATGTGTGTGTTAGTAGTGCGTGTGTGTGTGAATGTATGTGTTTGTTAGTAGTGTGTGTGTGTGTGTGAGTACATGTGTGCCTTACTAGTACGTGTGTGTGTGAGTGTATGTGTTTGTTAGTAGTGTGTGTGTGTGTGTGTGTGTGTTACTAGTGTGTGTGTGTGTGAATGCATGTGTTTGTTAGTAGTGTGTGTGTGTGTGTGAGTACATGTGTGTGTTACTAGTGCGTGTGTGTGTGAATGTATGTGTTTTTAGTAGTGTGTGTATGTGTGTGAGTACATGTGTGTGTTACTAGTGCGTGTGTGTGTGAATGTATGTGTTTGTTAGTAGTGTGTGTGAGTACATGTGTGTGTTACTAGTGCGTGTGTGTGTGAATGTATGTGTTTGTTAGTAGTGTGTGTGTGTGTGTGTGTGTGTGAGTACATGTGTGTGTTACTAGTGCGTGTGTGTGTGAATGTATGTGTTTGTTAGTAGTGTGTGTGTGTGTGTGTGAGTACATGTGTGTGTTAGTAGTGCGTGTGTGTGTGTGAATGTATGTGTTTGTTAGTAGTTGTGTGAGTGTATAGTGTGTCTATGTAGCGTCATATGGGAGTGTTTTCTATATACCACATAATCATACTGTATTATGTTCCACTCCAACAACCAGAGTGGAGGGCAGTGTGTTAGTAGTGTGTGTGTGTGTGTGTGTGTGTTAGTAGTGTGTATGTGTGTGTGTGTCTGTGTGTTAGTAGTGTGTGTGTTTGTGTGTGTCTGTGTGTTAGTAGTGTGTGTGTGTGTTAGTAGTGTGTATGTCTGTGTGTGTCTGTGTGTTAGTAGTGTGTATGTGTGTGTTAGTAGTGTGTATGTGTGTATTTGTAGTGTGTGTGTGTGTGTGTTAGTAGTGTGTATGTGTGTGTGTTAGTAGTGTGTATGTCTGTGTGTGTGTGTTAGTAGTGTGTGTGTGTGTGTTGGTAGTGTGTGTGTGTGTACGTGTGTGTTAGTAGTGTGTATGTCTGTGTGTGTGTGTGTGTGTGTTAGTATTGTGTGTGTGTGTGTTAGTAGTGTGTATGTCTGTGTGTGTGTGTGTGTTAGTAGTGTGTGTGTGTGTGTTAGTAGTGTGTATGTGTGTGCTAGTAGTGTGTGTGTGTGTTACTAGTGTGTATGTCTGCGTGTGTGTGTGTGTTAGTAGTGTGTATGTGTGTGCTAGTAGTGTGTGTGTGTGTGTTAGTAGTGTGTATGTGTGTGTTAGTAGTGTGTATGTGTGTGTTAGTAGTGTGTATGTCTGTGTGTGTGTGTGTGTTAGTAATGTGTGTGTGTGTTTGTAGTGTGTATGTCTGTGTGTGTGTGTTAGTAATGTGTGTGTGTGTGTTAGTAGTGTGTATGTGTGTGTTAGTAGTGTGTGTGTGTGTGTTAGTAGTGTGTATGTCTGTGTGTGTGTGTGTGTTAGTAGTGTGTGTGTGTGTGTGTTAGTAGTGTGTATGTGTGTGTTAGTAGTGTGTATGTCTGTGTGTGTGTGTGTGTTAGTAGTGTGTGTGTGTGTGTATTAGAAGTGTGTGTGTGTTAGAAGTGTGTGTGTGTGTTAGAAGTGTGTATGTGTGTGTGTGTTAGAAGTGTGTGGGTGTGTGTGTTTGGATGTTATGTGTGTGTGTGTGTGTTAGTATTGGTGTAAGTGTGTGTGTGTGTGTGTGTGTTAGTATTGGTGTAAGTGTGTGTGTGTGTGTGTGTTAGGTGTGTGTGTGTTAGTAGTGTGTATGTGTGTGTGTTAGTAGTGTATGTGTGTGTGTGTGTGTTAGTATTGTGTGTGTGTATGTGTCAGTAGTGTGTGTGTGTGTGTGTGTTAGTATTTTGTGTGTGTGTGTGTGTGTGTGTGTGTTAGTATTGTGTGTGTGTGTGTTAGTAGTGTGTATGTGTGTGTGTGTGTGTGATAGTAGTGTGTGTGTGTGTATGTGTTAGTAGTGTGTGTGTGTGTGTGTGTGTGTGTGTGTTAGTAGTGTGTGTGTGTGTATGTATGAATGTGTGTGTGTGTGTGTGTGTGTGTGTGTATGTATGTGTGTGTGTGTGTGATAGTAGTGTGTGTGTGTGTGATAGTAGTGTGTGTGTGTGTATGTGTTAGTAGTGTGTGTGTGTGTGTGTGTGTGTGTGTGTTCGTTAGTAGTGTGTGTGTGTATGTGTGTCCATTAGCGTTCCACCATCATTACAGGTGAACATGTAGTCAAAGCTTACTATTGGCTTTAAATAATCAAACAATACAGCTCTACATCACTGTTCGGCGTATACGGCGAACGTATCCGTATTTGCAAGGAACTTTGCGTCGAGGTTCCTTGCAGATACTCTTCCTATCCCAAGTAGTTCTGGACATGATTAATCGATTTGCCTCAACCATGATATATTTGGTCACCTCCACTCAGGGTTACAACCCCTAAACTACAGCGTGAGCATAATTAACTTCAACTTATACTGAAGATGTCACTCACAAATAATTCATCCAACATATCGAATGTAATACGTATATATTATGTTTGCTTAGTACGCGAGTAAGACATAATAACCCATGATCCTGCGGAGAAACTTGGTGCTAAATGAGACTGTTGACGATTCTCTTCAAGACATTTTTGAATGTCCATGTCACGTAACCGTATGACAAGAAAAAGTACAAGTTTTTGTTTATGATCAGTAATTTCCTACTTCTGTGTAAAGCTTAACATCGCCAAATATGTTTGTTTAGAGCATCCACAACCAGATTTACTGGGCCGACTCAGATAAGTTTCCGACAGTATATATACCGGTATATATACGTTATATATATATATATATATATATATATATATATATATATATATATATATATATATATACAGTATATATATATATATATATATATATATATATATATATATATATATATATATATATATATATATATATATATATATATATATATATAAAGCAGATGACGATTTCCTTTTCTGTACAAACCCGTGAAAGTTTCCAAGGCAGCGAGCACGAAGCACAACTCATGGTTTAGGGAGCCCACCTCGCTTTTTTTTCTCTTTCTCTCCCTCTCTCTTTGGCTTGTATCCATTCGGCCCCATTCATCCTACTGTTTTAAGACGTTTATCCCCCTCCAGGTGTCGAGATTTTCCTGGCGAGAAATAGCGGGCCAGCATTATATGGAGAAATCCGGCTTCGCCGGAGAAATTTTTCTATTGAAAAATTTACAAAATTAGCCTGCTGTAAAATGCATTTTAAAAAAATATGTTGGCTCGCTACCGCTCGCCAGAAAAAAATCGACATCTGGATGGGGATAAACGTCTTAAAACAGTAGGCTGAATGGGGGCGAATGGATACAAGCCAGAGAAAGAGAGAAAAGGAGAGAAAAAAAGCTGGTGACCCCCCTTAATCCCTCTCAGGCGCCGATCAAGGCCATTAATTTTTGCCTGGGTGTAGGAGAGAGAGAGAGCCGGAGAAGGTGAAGATCCGGATGTACAGTTGCGATCGGGAATACGAGAACACCTCCTAATGGTAAGAACTATAGTCTTTTCGGTGTAAGTACTCGAGAAATCATCTATCCTCTGTAACTCAAAAAGGGCTAGAGTAAATTGGTTGTAACTGTCCGCATCTATTCCTTGACGGACTCTTCCCAAATGGTAGAAATATTAGCTCGATTACTCTAGCCGTTTTTGAGTTACAGAGGTTAGAGATCAAGATTTCTCGCCTACTTGCAGCGAATAGACTATAGCCTGTGAACACTAACTAAAGAATCCCAGCGTAATTCGAGGACTTTGTCAAAATAGTTCGTCAGCGTATCAAAACTGTACCCCACAAAACAGTTCATAAATTCCTGACCACGATTCTACATTTAAGGGGAGGTTTTTAGTGTGTTCCCTAGACTTCCATCAAGCTTAAAATTACACCCCCTAGACCCCCTTTCAAGACAATTGTGTACATTTTTCGATAGAAAAATGTCTCGGCCGAAGGCCGGTTCCTCTTAAAATACAGGCTCGCTATCGCTCGCCAGGAAAAGGTCGACACCTAAGTGGCACGAAAAGTCTTAAAATTGACAGAAATGGGGCGA
>CM064551.1:28910496-28966054 GCA_032716605.1 Paralithodes platypus
GTGGGTGAGGGTTGACTAAGTTATATTAGGTTAGGCACATACATTAGCGGATTAGAAAGTGACAAGCGTGTATGTGATGCTTGTGGCGTCTGTGTGTGTTTGACTGTGTTGTGTTGTGAAGTGAAGTGTGGCCGCAGAGACCCTAGAGTTAACAGAGATCGGCCAACCTCCGCCATTTGGGTGCCGTTAGCCTCGCAGCGTCGTTGATAGTCGAAACATCTTGAAAAATTACGTTACCTTTTGATATGGTAATGGTAATCCGTGTAGTGTCTGTAAACAACACTCATTCCCACAGTGTTCGTTCGGTATCAGGCGCTGCGAAGGGAAAACACAAATAGAATACCGCCTTATGTGTATTCCAGAGCTATATTTAACCCCTTCTGTACCGGACACACCATTTTAATTATATTCTAGCTATATTTAAGCGATTGTGTGCAGTTTAAGAAGGATCTGTGGTATAGTAAAAAGGCCTAACTGAGATAGTTCGAAGCTTGTTAATTGCTGAACTGACTAAAATCGCCTAATAGGTGCCAGAATATAATGAAAAGTCCATCACCGGTACAGAACGGGTTAAACATTCGGCAATTATGGTACAGAATATATAGTTTGGTCCTTCAATCTAATTTCTGCATAAACTGAAATATAACATAACCAGGTTCTATGATTAGCCCTTCCAGTATCCATTCCAGTGACGTATTTTTGTATATATTTCAGATACATTCAGACGATTTTATATAGCTTAGGAAGGATATATGGGTAGCAAAAAGGATTAATGGATATAGTCTGTAGTATTTTCATGGGTAGACGTCCTTCCTAAGCTAAATAAAATCGTCTAATAGTTGCCTAAATATGATGAAGAGGATGTCACCGGTACTGCATAATATGTTATTGTACCCAAATAGCGTTGAGAGGTGAAGGCGGCCGGTCTCTCCTTGTCCAGGGTCTTTAAGGGGGGTCACTGTTTTTGTTTTCTCTCCTTTTCTCTCTTTCCCTGGCTTGTATCCATTCGGCCCCATTCAGCCAACTGTTTTAAGACGTTTATTCCCATCCAGGTGTCGATTTCTTGCTGGCGAGCGATAGCGAGCCAGCATTGTATGGCGAAAACTGGCTTCGGCGGAGTCATTTTTCTATCGAAAAATTTACAAATTTAGCTTGCTGTCAAAACAAATATATATATATATATGCTGGCTCGCTACCGCTCGCCAGGAAAATATTGACACCTGAATGGGGGTAAATGTCTTAAAACAGTAGGCTGAATGGGGCCGAATGGATACAAGCCAAAGAGAGAGGGAGAAAAAGAGAAAAAAAAAGCAAGGTGGGGTCCCTTACGAGGAGAAGCCGGCCGGTCTCTCCTTGTCCAGGGTCTCTCAGAAGCCGAGTAGGAGAGTAGCTCAACACAACACAACCAGAGCAGTGGGCTACCAGATCTGGGTCAAGGGGAGTCTTGCCCCCCCCCCCCCCCCCCCCCCCCCCCCCCCCCCCCGGGACACCGCCTCCGCTACTACACCACACTACACCCTACCAGACATCAAATATTCGTCATACCTCCATTTTTTTTTTTTTTTTTTTTTTTTTTTTTTAATTATCTTACAGTTTTCCTGGTTTGGAGGGAATTGCTTTATGATTGCCTAATTTGACCACTTGCGAGTTTCAGGCTATAAGGAAGTTCGGCCTGTAAACATCGATAGTAAACACAAATACAGTAATTAAGTATAGGTTTCTGAGGGATAAATAGTATGTTGAATTGGGTTGTATGTGATAATAAATGTACTAAAGCAGTATTATAGCCGGTTATTCTGCTAAATATCGATGTCTACACTTCCAATTTCCTTATAGAATGACACTCGCAAGTAGTCAAGTATATACAGTATGTACACCGAATATACACCGAATACACAGTATATACACCGAATACACTCGCAAGTAGTCAAGTATATACACCGAATATACACCGAATACACTCGCAAGTAGTCAAGTATATACACCGAATATACACCGAATACACAGTATATACACCGAATATACTCGCAAGTAGTCAAGTATATACACCGAATATACACCGAATACACAGTATATACACCGAATATACTCGCAAGTAGTCAAGTATATACACCGAATATACACCGAATACACAGTATATACACCGAATATACTCGCAAGTAGTCAAGTATATACACCGAATATACACCGAATACACAGTATATACACCGAATATACACCGAATACACAGTATATACACCGAATATACACCGAATACACAGTATATACACCGAATACATAGTATATACACCGAATACACAGTATATACACCGAATATACTCGCAAGTAGTCAAGTATATACACCGAATATACACCGAATACACAGTATATACACCGAATACATAGTATATACACCGAATACACAGTATATACACCGAATATACTCGCAAGTAGTCAAGTATATACACCGAATATACAGTCTATTTTTATTGTATGTTCACAGCACTAATAGCAACATAATAATAATATTGACTGGTTTTAGAAAATACAATAGAGGTGTTGGATTAAACCGTTTCTTGCTGACAATGTTTATATAGAAGAACTGTATGATTAGCACATATTTGTTCTTTGTATAGTTATCGTTTTAATTCATGTTTCAGTTTTGAATTCATATCTAGCCTTGGTATCTTGCAGAATATACTAATTGGGAAAAAAAAAAAAAATATATATATATATATATATATATATATATATATATATACTGTATATATATTAAGGGGAGATTTCCACTTGAGGGATTTTTTTCTTGACTCCTTTCTCCCTCATGTTTAGCCCCATTGCTTTTCTAATTGTAAGACGTTCGCCCCATTATTTTGACGATTTTAAGAATTTTCGACCCATTTCTGTCAATTTTAAGACCTTTCGTGCCATTTAGGTGTCGATTTTATCCTGGCGAGCGATAGCGAGCCTGTAATATAAGAGGAACCGGCTTTCAGCCGGGACATTTTTCTACCGAAAAATGTACAAATTTATCTTGAAAGAGGGTCAAGGGGGTGAAATTTTAAGATTGCTGGAGGAGTAGAAAACAAACTAAAAAACTCCCCTTAAGGAAACTATATTGGAAGCTTGTGTAGACTGATGCCTATGTATATTAATGATCTGCCTGCAATACAATACAATCAGTGAACCAGTAACCTCCCCAAACCATTAACCCCTTCAGGATTATGATGCATTTCGACAGTCTATTCTGACTGTTATTAGTCAATGGCATTCAGATTAGGAAGGGTCTATGGTAGTCAGAGTATTGTTTGAGCCAGTTCTTTTCCCCTTTTAACTTTCGCAGATCCTTCGTAACTGCATAAAATCGTCTACTGATTGCCAGAATACGCTGTCAAAACGAGTCATGACCCTCAAAGTTAGTTAAAATAGTTAGTTAAAATAGGACTTCAGAGGCTGTAAACCCTATTGGATTATTAAGCCAGCACACTGTAAGACTAGAATAGCGTCAGGCATGGGGCCTCTTTTCGAACACTCCAGTCCCTTGATCATCAAAGCGTTAACATCGACATTCTAACCCCTTCAGTACCGGCGACGTCTTTTTCATTTTATTCTTGCCATATTTAGACGATGTTGTGCAGTTTAAGAAACATATGTGGTAGTAAAAAGGGTTACGTGAGATAGTTCGATGCCTGTTAATTGCTGGAGGCCCTTTTTAAACTGAGTAAAATCGTCTAACAGTAGCCAGAATAAAGTTAAAAGGACGCCATCGGTACAGTAGGGGTTAAGGGGACCGACCTGCTTTTTCTCTCTAGGTTTTATCAATTCGGCCCCATTCAGCCTACTGTTAAGACGTTTCTCCCCATTCAGGTATCGATTTTTTCCTGGCGAGCGATAGCGAGCCATCATTGTATGGAGAAATCCGGCTTCGCCGGAGAAATGTTTCTACCGAAAGTACAAATTAAGTCAGTTGTCTAAAACATAATTCAAAATATGCTGGCTAGCTATCGCTCGCCAAATTCAAATCGACAACTGGATGAGGATAAACATCTTAAAACAGTAGGCTGAATTGGGTCGAATGACTACTACCTAGCAAGAAAAAAAAAGCAGTTCGGTCCCTTTAGAGATGTATGGTGCGTACTTGTGGTGAGGAAGGAGTAGAGATGGTATAGTGGTCATGGAGTAATTGTTATTGTCACCAGCACGCTAAGTAGGCTGCTTATGTTGTCAGTTGTCTTTACTGTGTGGTGGCGGACGAATATGTATCTGTCTATCTATCTATCTATATATCTGCATATCTATCTATCTATCTGTATATCTATCTATCTATCTTTATGTATATTTATCTATCTATGTGTTTGTCTTCCTGTCTATCCATCTATCTAGCTATCTATATATCTATCTATCTTTATGTATATTTATCTATCTATGTGTTTGTCTTCCTGTCTATCCATATATCTATCTATCTATATATCTATCTAGCTATCTATATATTTACCTATATATCTGTCTAGCTATCTATCTATCTATTATCTATCTAGCTATCTATCTCTATTTTGTTTTAAGTTTATCCAATATGTAAAAAGCAAACGTTGTGTATATGTTTATGAAATACAAATATGACTGACTGACTATCCATCTATAAATTTATCTACCTATATATCTATCTATCTATCTATCTATCTGTTTATCTATCTATCTATCTACCCATCTATCTATCTATCATGTTCATCTATAGCTACGTTGCCGGTACAGAATGGGTTATAACTATGCCTGAGCTTATAAGACATTCCCCACCCCACCTCAGCCTTCCCTACAAACCTACATTAGCCGCAGCCTACGTCGGAACGAGAGGGACTTAACCCCTTCTGTACCGGCGACGACCTTTCTCTTTGTATTCTGGCAAACTATTAGACGATTTCATTCAGATTAGGAAGGATCTCTAGTAATAACAAGGTTTCAAAGTATCCCAATCAAGCCTTTTAATTACCGCAGATCCTTCCTATGCTGCATAATATCGTCTAAATTGCGTGAAGCTGGTCATGATTAAATTAATCCCTTGAGACTCTAAGACGCAGTGTCTATGATTCTGGTTACTATCAGAAGACTTTATTCAGATTAGGAAGGGTATATAAAAGTCCGAGAGGTAATTGAGGTGATCTTTACCCCTTTAATATCCACAGATCCTTCCGAGGCTGTGTAAAATCGGCTAATGTTAGCCAGAATAACCTGTCAAAATGTGTCATAATAACCTGTCAAAATGTGTCATAATAACCTGTCAAAATTTGTCATAATAACCTGTCAAAATGCGTCATAATAACCTGTCAAAATGCGTCATAATAACCTGTCAAAATGCGTCATAATAACCTGTCAAAATGCGTCATAATAACCTGTCAAAATGCGTCATAATAACCTGTCAAAATGCGTCATAATAAGGGGTTAACTCTTACAGGGTTCTTCTTTCTGGACCCCTCCTCCTTCATGTTTAGCCCCAATGGTTTCGGGAAGACATACGCCTCATTTGTTTGGTGATTTAGAGACCCTTCGATGACAGGATGCTATGCTAGTTATTTATTTACATTATTATTTGTAATATCGTTCTTAACACCAATAATTAATACCAATAATTTAATAATTTACATATTTATTGGCATTGCTTTTTCAATACCTTTTAGAGTAACTGACCATCTAATGACTTAAATTGCCTCAAACTCCGTGTGTCCAGACATTTTGGCTCGAACATTTTTTGATGTTGGCCCTGTCACTCTTTCAACTCTGAGGGAGGCACTCGTCACAAGCAGTTTTGTCTTTTGTCTCCCTCATCCACGTAGAAAAAAAAAAAAAAGTGGCCGTAAAGGAATTTCAACAGTAGTACAATTCATTTATCCTCGGACACCTTGCCCTCATACATTCCCCTTCCTATTTCAATTATCTTCCAATCATTTGTCTCCCCTCCCCCCGCTACCCCCCCACCTCCCCCAACCGCAGCACACGCATTCTAATATAATAATGTATTATCTCTTTAGTTAATTAGTTGTGAAAGACAAACTAATATGTTCCGGAAATACTTGAATTAGACTGTCACCCAACTATTAATTATTATTGTAATGGTCTGTGAACATGAGTACTATATCAACCCCTTCTGTACCGGCGACGTCTATTTCATTTTATTCTAGCTATATTTAGACGGTTTTGTGCAGAATAAGAAGAATCTGTGGTATTTAAAAGGGTTAAGTGAGATATTCGAAGCCTTTAATTGCTGAAGGCCCATTTTAAACTGATTAAAATCGTCTAATAGTAGCCAGAATAAAGTAAACAAAACGTCACCGATACAGAAGGGGTTAACCCGTTCACGACGAGGGCGCATTTTCCCTTTAATTCTGGCTCTTAGTAGACGATTTCTTTTAGCTTGGGAAGGGAGTGTGGGAGTAGAATTAAGTGTAATATATACTTTATCCCTTTGCTACATGGAGGGCCTTCTTAACCTGAGAAAAATCCACTAATGATAGCCAAAATAATCGGTTAAAACACCTCACAATAATCGAAAATATATAAAAATTTAAATCTCCCCTTCAATTACCCCCTAACTATCCACCCACCGCCTGTCCCCACCCCATGACGTCACAGGTACCGGGCCCATATGTCGTTCTGGTTCGCAATGGGAGGTTCATCGTCCCAAACCGGTATGCGGAACACTGGGCCGATGTACCGTTACGTTGGAGCGGGGGCCGGAGTCACACCCCAAGATACTTACGGCAACTAGCGATCGGTAAATTTGGTTCGTGACGCTATTTTGGGATTATTTTTGGATCTCTATAGGTAATTAGACTAAAATATAATCATCATAGTTGGCTGGGTTCCTGTAAAGTTTGATTCATAAGCTTCCAGTTCAGAGTTGCCGGAATATACACGCCGGAAAATGAGCGCTCGTGAGAATCGTCGCTGAGAGCGTTCGCGTGACCTGGATCTACGGTACAGTCGCGTACAATAATGGCGTTCTGACTCCATTCTTGCTACTTTAGGTATATTTATGCCTCTAGAATATATTAAATTGCATTTTTTTAGGGGAGAAATATGTTTGTAATTTATTTATAATTTATGTTTATTTTCCCATTTTATCACCTCCCTAGACCTCCATCAAGCTTAAAAAATACCCGATGACACCCCCTCCCCTCGAGTTAATGTTTGCATTATTCGGTAGATAAATGTTCCGGCCGAAGGCCAGTTCCTACTAAATTGCAGGCTCTCTCTCTCTCTTTCTCTCTCTCTCTCTCTCTCTCTCTCTCTCTCTCTCTCTCTCTCTCTCTCTCTCTCTCTCTCTCTCTCTTTCACTCTCACTCTCTCTCTCTCACTCTCTCTCTCTCTCTCTCTCAATTCGTTACCATGCTTAACAGATAATTATGTGACACACTTCTCTTTTGCTCTCTCTTCTTCTCATTACACTCTAGACTTGTATAATTACTTTACACACAGATACACACAAAGAGAGAGAGAGAGAGAGAGAGAGAGAGAGAGAGAGAGAGGGGATAATTTACTTTTTATTTTAACTTTCTTCCACCTTTTTTTCTATCACCACAAGTTTGAGGAAAGAGGGTTCACCAGGTCCCTAGTGTTTGCCCCACTACAGAAAAAGTGGGGGCTGGGGGGAGGGGGGGGGGACGGTTTATATATAAGAAGGTCAAGGTGAAGATGAACGACACTCTTCGCTGGCCTGTCTCTAATCCACCATGTCTCTCTCTCTCTCTCTCTCTCTCTCTCTCTCTCTCTCTCTCTCTCTCTCTCTCTCTCTCTCTCTCTCTCTCTCTCTCTCTCTCTCTCTCTCTCTCTCTCTCTCTCTCTCGACCAAGCTAGGGATCATCAGTAATGTTTTGAAGGATATATACAGTAAACGTAGCTTATTAACCCTTTGAAGATTATGACGCCTTTTGACAGTTTATGCTGGCTATCAATAGACAATGTTATACAGCTTAGGAAGGATCTACTGGTATTACAAGGGTAAAAACTATCTTCATTAACCCTCAGGCTTCCATATTATACCCTTCCTAATCTCAAGAAAATCGTTCAATAATAGCCAGAAAACATAAAAGAAATGCATAATCGGGTATTCAAAGGGTTAAGTTACCCACCATCTTCATACCAATATTATTAAACTCTCACACACACACACACAATCACACACACAAACTCGCACACACACCCATAATAAAGCATACAGTCTTCAAAGCACACACACTAGAACACACACACACAGATATACATGCACATACTGTACATACACAAACACACACACACATGTACACTTACACACAAATCCGGAACCAGGTGAAATTCAAGTATCAAATTTCCCATATGGCGCCCTCCAGCAACCCCCCCCCCCCCCTCCGCACACAAACACACACACACACACACACAGACGCACAAGTGTGTGCACGGGCGCACCTGAACCACCTCATATTATTTTACAATTATATTTAATTTCTTATTTTTTGTTAGACCTCCATCATACTTAAGGGGAGGCTGACCCTTCATTTGACCCCGAAGCCAATATTTCACGATTTTGTTTTGTTTGGTCTAAAATGCTTCTTTTAACATAGGAGAATAACATAGGAGGGCAAAGACACCCATATCGTATCCCTAAACCCCTCCCACACCCAACCAAATTTGACCCACCCAGCCAAAAAAATATTGTTTTGTATATTTGTCTAAAATGCTTCTTTCAACAATAGAGAATATAATATGAGGGCATAAACACCAATATGACATCCCTAACACCCCAATATAATACATTACAGTATATATGATAATTCACCCATTTGCACAACCCATAAGACTATATTATAGTATACCCTTAAAATCTCTGGCTATTATCGTTTTCTCTAACAACAACCTTGTAGAAAACGTAAATTTAGGAGTATCTACACCATTTCTCGCGAAAAATTTTGAGACAATATACCTTTTTTTTCTTTCGTCTGCGATTTCCAGAAATCATATATTGGTAACTTCAAATTGAAACTACTAAAATGCATATTGCTCTGCTTCGTTCCCATTCTACACACTATATATGGGACTATATGGCACCTGTTTGGTGTGCTCAAGCTGGCCGCTCCTCTGATATGTTCCCTGAATCGATCTATTTTATGTCGAATATTGCGCCACAAACGTATATATATATATATATATATATATATATATATATATATATATATATATATATATATATATATATATATATTATATATATTTTTTGGTAACATTCAAGGAGACTACTGCAGGACTCTTCTTCTTACCTTTGACGGGTATAGGCTATCCTAGTGTTTACTAGCCTATACCCCTTTGAAAAGACATTAGCCTAACCTAACAACCTTACCTAACCTATCCTAGTATTATAGGTGGGGGCTGCCGCCCCCACACCCCCGCTTTGACTTAGATTTTTGGTGTATTTGTCTGTGAAGTGGGTATTTTTCAATTTGTTGATAACAAAAATCCTCCATGCAGACTATATGGAGAAAAATAGGACGAATCTATTGGTGCCTATTTTCCCTAATAAATTGTTTCTCATAATGTCGCACTACTATCCTTGAATATTATCATTTTTTTCAGCACCTTCAATTATTCAATATGGGAGAGCAAGCACGCTAAGTTGTAGGTGATGATTGTAGGATAGCCATAAAAAAAAATGCGGGAAATTGGATTTTTGTTTCGATGTTTTGAATATTTGTACATATAATGTGATGAAATTCGTGCGCACGCTCGCACACAGAGTGATGAATTTTTTCAGCGAGTCTTAGCATTTCCATTGGTATTAAAATGGTATAATGCCAGGAACAAAATCTCTTATACAGGGTGAATAGGGGGTGTAAAGGTCAGCCTCCCCTTAAAGCAATCCCCCCAAGAACTCCCTTCGAGATAGATTTGCACGGCACATATTTCAGTATAAAAATGTCCAGGCCAGAGGATGGTGCCTCCTAAATATACAAGCTTCTTACCCCTCGCCAGGAAAAAAATATCGGTACCTAAATGGCACAACAAATATTAAAATTGACAGAGAAATGGGTCGAAATGCCTTACAATTGCCAAACTTATGGGGCAACCGTCTTAATATCTCAACAATAATGGGGCTAAGTATGAGGAATAAGGGGGTCCAGATAAAAACGCCCCCTCAACATCACCACAATCACCACCAAGGGGGGAGAGAGAGAGAGGGTGGGTGGGTGGGGGAGATTTACCATTTCGAAAACACAAAACCTAATCTGACAATAAAAGGAAGCACCCTATTGAAGCCAGCTCCGGGTATACCATGTCACAAACACAAAACAAACACACACGCACACACACACACACACACACACACACAGACTGTACAAACACTCGAAATAAACCAAATATTATTATTATTATTATTAGTAGTAGTAGTAGTAGTAGTACACAGAATAACACACACACACACACACACACACAGAGAGACACACACCCATAATACACAGACACTCAAACAAACACACAAATAAAACGTGCAAGAGACATCACTCCAAAAATTAAAGCTAATCCCTCTGGGTTGCAACAGCTGCATAGTGAAACACACTCAACACACTCTCTCTTCTACAGGGTTAGTTTCTCTTTAAAATAAACAGTATTCTGAGCTTATAAGGAGAGTGAAATTTGATTGTTTATTGGTTTATTTATATATTGTTATTTTAGTTTCCTACCTAGACATACATCAAGATTAAACAAATACCTCCCTTTGAGATAAATTTGCTAATGTCGTCGTTAGAAGAAAAAAAAAAAACTTCTAAATTGCAGGCTCACTATCGCTCCCCAGGAATAAATCGACACACACATGGAACGAAAGGTCCTTAAATTTACAAACAAATTGGGTAAAAGGTCTTAAAATCGCCAAACTAATGGGGCAAGCGTCTTAAATTTGCAAAATTAATGTGGCTAAGCATCAGGAAGAAGGGGGAGCATAAATATAAACGTAAAGGGGATGAACACCTATGTCAAATAAGCCCCTTGTCATTTAGTTAAGGGGAGGCAGACCGATTTTCTGGACCCCCTTCTCCCTCATGTTTAGCCCCACTAGTTTTGAAATTATAAGACCTTCGGCCCATTAGTTTGGCGATTTTAACACCTTTCGCCTCATTTCGTTGTCAATTTTAAGACCTTTCGTGCCATTTAAGTGTCGCTTATTTCCTGGCGACTGATAGCGAACCTGCAATTTTAAGAGGAACCGGCCTTCGGCCGGGAAATTTTTCTACTGAAAAATGTACAAATTTATCTTGAAGGGGGTCTAGGGGATGTTTTTCTAAGCTTGATGGAGGTCTAGCGAGGAAACTAAAAAAAAATATGAATAAATTAATTAATAGACCAAACAAACGGTCTGCCTTCCCTTAACAAGGCTATTTTCGTATTGTTGTGAATGTGTTATTTCAAGTTGATAAAACATGTCAGTGAACATTTATATCAATTAGTAGCTGTTTATTGTCTATCTCTCTATCTATCTATATGCTCAGGCCCATCTATCTTATACTTAGAGGCATTTTACCTTACCATTTTGTAGCAGTTAGTTAAAATAGGACCTCAGAGGATCTTAACCCTTCTGTATTAGTATGCCAGCGCACTGTAAGTCCAGAATAACATCAAGACTGGAGCCTCTTTTCGAGAACTCCAGTCCCTTACGAAAACTATAAATAATTAACTCTTTCAGTACCGGTGCCGTCATTTTATCTTTATTTTGCCTACTATTAGACGATTTAATTAGGTTTAACAAGGGGCTACAGTAATTTCCAGGCTTCGAACTAACTCACTTAACCCTTTGTACTACCACAGATCCTTCTTAAAATTCACAAAACCGTAGCTAAATATAGCTTGAATCAAATTAAAAAGACGTCGCCGGTACAGAAGGGGTTAAGGGGTAGTGCTAGTTTTTTTTATCAATGAATTTATATATTTATTAATGTTTTAATTTCCTCGCTAAACCTCCATCAGCTTAAAAAAACACACCCTAGACCCCCTTTCAAGATAAATTTATACATTTTTCGGTAGAAACATATCCTGACCGAAGGCCGGTTCCTTCTAAAATTACAGGCTAGGTATCACTCGCCAGGAATATATCAACAGCTAAATGACACGAAAGGTCTTAATATTTACAAATAAATGGGACAAAAAGGTCTCAAAATCGCCAAACTAATGGAACGAACGTCTTTAAACTCAAAACTAATATGCTGAACACGAGGGAGAAGGTGGTCCAGATAAAAACGACTACCTCCCCCATAAGTAAACGTGGCTAAAAACTGAAGAGGTTACTGCATAACTAGAATATTTTACGTTCGTGCTCCGGTTCCTATCGCTACTTTCTCCCTTGGCGTTGGAGTGAAAGTGACCCAGATACCTCCTTAGTCACACACACACACACACACACACACACACACACACACACACACACACACACACACACACACACACACCTGGATAGATAACTCGATAGATTGCTAGGCTGATAGATAGATAGATAGATAAATAGATAGATAGGTAGATATATGGACATTTATCTTTCAATATCCCAAATGTCCTCGTTAGTCACACACAACGGTCCGTTCGTGCACCCGGAATGTGGAGGTGATTCATTCGTGGCCATCCCCTTGGGGATCAAGACATCTAGCAATAGATATTCTCAGTGATGCACCAACATCCAGCTTATCCTAACTTAACTCTCTCAGTAACATGGTGTTTTTTCTGTTTTTTGTAACAGTAGACGCTATTTTGCATCTTAGAGAGAACCTCTGGCATTGTTTAAATATAGCTTGAATATAATTTGAAAAGATGTCACCAGTCCTGAATGATTTATATGAAACGTAGTGAGTTGAGAAATGACATGAACATACAGAAATTATAGGTTGCTTAAAATAGTGCAGCCATATACGGTATGTCATACTTGCATAGTCAATATCCATAACAAGGGTGCGCCTTCAGAGTTAACCAGCCGTACTATAATTATTAACAAAGGATCCACTCAGAATCCACAATACAATCAAGCAATTATTATTTAAATTATAAAGCCTTGGTCACTCATAGGTGGCACTCTTGGCAGTGGAAGTAGGGAGGGTAGTTCCCAGTTCCATTACAGCAGTAGTCATTTAGGAGCCCCCGGCACTTGCAGAATCTTGCTACCTCAAGGATCCATGAGTGTTGGGAGCAGATACTACTCCCAAACACAGGGCCACATAGCCTAATAACGCCTCGCATATAGAATAAGTGTAATTAATGTGTTTGTGTTGTAGTGTTGAAGAGGATTTTTTTTTTCTGAGAGCTACACGGGTTGCTCTCTTTGTTTGTGAGATACACATTAGTATGATCAGCAAGAGAGGCCAGGCAGATGAAACAGGGGTTCCAACCACTCCTTATCATGTCTGAAACCCCTATACCCAGGGTATTACCCTGATCAATTGGTTCTATACAACCTACCCCCTGCCACAAAAACAACCAAAGCACATCGAACCTAGTTCTAGTGAAAGACAATTAGGTTTTCAGTTACTTTGGTCGAGCCGCCTACACTGTATAATATTGCTTATTGATATCCAGAATAAAACTGAAGAAACTCGTCATCTCCTTTTCACACACAGTCAAGGTACAATGAGCTAGTTTATCCATTTACATAAAGGGGGTTTTCCCTTATCTCAATTATGTTTAGCCTGATTGATTTTGAGATATTAAGACTTTCGCCCCATTAGTTTAGCGAGACATAGGCCTGTTACCGGGAACTTATTTATGTAACTCTAACAAATGTGTTTTGTTTCGGTCTTTAAATGTCCCGCGAGATCAGCTGATGTCCCTTTAAACTTCCGACCAATCACAAGGTAGACTCCCGTACAGCCTCTGCCTCAGCCAATCACAGGATCCCTTAATGACAACAAAACAGGCAGGGATAATAAATTATGTATAATAACGCTGCGAGTCTATTCGCGATAATTATCATCAACCAGTGACCATTTTAACCAGTAACCTAACCTAACCTAACCTAGCTTAACCTAACTAACCTAACCTAACCTACTGGTTAGAAGATCGCTTGAGATTCGTCGCTTTGTTTAGCCTACATCCGAATGTCCAAAGTCCAATATCGAACAACTTTCAGCCAGCGGATATGGGTTGGAGCACCTTCAGGGAAAGAATCATGAAGGCAAAATTAAAATACAAGATTAGGTTAGATAAGTTGGAGAACAACACCTGGATTAGGAGAATCTATGAGTGGTCAAGGGATAGGAGTAGGTGGGGAGGGGATTGCAGGAGAAAGCTAAGGAGAATAGGGATGAGACAAGAGAGACCAGGAACAGAATGGAAAGAAATATTGGGAGGAGATACAGTTGGAGAGGGAGGAAACATTACAAAGATAGTTGAGAAGAGGGTTAATATACAGGAGATGCAACAATATAGGTAGCACATTTATAATAGTAGTTTTGGGTTCCTATCATCGTATACTTCATTTCTATATACTTTTTATCCCCCCGGGGGGGGGGGGGGGGGGGAAACCCTTGGGATTTTTTTTTTTTTTTCTTGGGATTTTTTTTTTTTGGTCATTAACCTAACCAAGAAACCTAACCTAACCTAACCTAATAGCCCCCAAATACATTTAGGTTAGGTTAGGTTAGGTTTTTTGGGTTTAATTCTAGTTTCGCTTTCACAGCATACTCATAAAAGTTTTTGGTTAGGTTAATAACAAAAATAAAAAAAGAATCCAAGAAAAACAAAAAATCCAAGATTTTTTTTTTTTTCCCCCAGGGATAAAAAGTATATAGAAATGAAGCATATGATGATAGGAACTCAAAACTACCATTATAAATTTGCTACCTATATTGTTGCGTCTCTTGTATATTGACCGAGAAGAGAATTCAGGAATGGGGGTTAAGAGAATGGAGAAGTGGAATGGATAGGAAAAAGACATCGTGTGTACTAAAATGCTTAATAATTACAGAGCCCGGCCGGCACTGATCAAGTTATAATGGAGCTGATGATGGGGACATGCCGTACATGCATCACAATGATCACACACCACCAGGAGCCAGGGGAACCAAGCAGCCCACCCTATGAGGAGAATGTTGGAGAGGGCTACCCACATCAAGAAGGTATTGTACCATAAACTGGGGTGATTTCGGACTTCTTTGGGGTGTTTTAAGTCATAACTCTGTGTAGAATTATCTGTTAGACATCAGTTTGACAACAATATATAGCTAGGGAAGAACGGTCCGTAATTTATAAAACAGCATAGGCCTAAACAAACACATAAAAATAGATATTTCCTCAATTGTTTGTAGGCCTATGAACAAATATACAACATTAATACTTTTGTACTTATTTGTGTGAAAGATATGCAACATTAATACTTTTTACCAATAAAATGGGCAAGAATGTAGTTACCGGGTGTACCGCCCGTCTTGTTTACACTACGTGGACGCTCACCATCATATTCCCGTCTATTTTGACTGCCTTTGGATACAAACATACATTACCCTAACCAAACAACCTAACCTAACCTAACCTAGTACAGTACCGGTATTATAGATTTATAAGTATTTATAGATGATTTATGTTGTATGTCGGTAGTGGTACACCCGGTAACTACATCCATCCCATAAAATGTCCCAATTCACCCCATTCCTTGGTAGAGTTAATGTATCACATTAGTAATTAAGAGGGATCAGTATATTGATATCGGTTGAAAGGCTGATCCATGTTTTACCTGGTGGCCAATCTTAATGCTGCATGTCCTTGTCAAATCCCCTAACCTTGAAATCCATTCTCAGGACCTCATCCCAGGTTTTCCTTGGTCTACCAAATGTCGTCCTATCGATCACTCCCTTACTTCTAACGTGCTTCATCCAATCATCTTCAATTGTTCATAGCAGTCTACCAATATATATCACCTCATCGACACACTGTACCAATTCACTCTCTAAACTCTGCACTTGTTGGTCCCACTCACTGCGACATTACACTTATCCTACATTTCACCATATTCATTTCAGTACACTCACGTCTTTGGCTATCATCCTCTTTAACTGCCCATGTCTTACTACCATAAAGAAGCACACTTCTCACCCGGCAGATGGATGTCAAACCGAAGCAATTTTGTGTGAAGGCTGGAATGAATCTGAGAAGGAATATAAAAAAATTAAAATTAAATAGTATTGTTTTGGCCATTTTATCACTTCTAAAGACATAATTTGAACTATAAACCATAATTCTATCTCCATATAAACAATATTAACCCTTTGGCGCACGATGACCTGGCAGCATACAGGTTTTTTTCCTATGGAGTGAGAGACCTCTCATTGTCATATTGGTCTCTTAGTATGGAGTGAGAGACCATCAATATTGGTGTACCAGTAACAATTCTGTAAGCTTCCTTCCTTCTAACTTTGGTAACCAAGCTAGCCTCTGCACCACCCCTAGTGCTGATCATGTCACTCAGGCAGCAAAGTTATTTAACACACTGCTAATGTGGACTCTTTCCACCAAGCTCAGGTTGGCAGTATCCACGGCATTTTATACAGTACAGGTATATTCTAATATATTTATTTCACTCCACACACCAAACACCTCCCAAATAAATGAATGAAAGCATGTGATCCTACCGGGATTCGAACCTGGGATACCACATCCAGATTTTAAACACTGTAACCATTACACCATCAAGGCAGTATTTAACCACAAGACACAGACCACCACCTACACAATACACCACTACACTTTATATATAAAGCACCCACCATTCAACACAACGCCTGGATATAATTGTTACCTACTCCCTTCTTACATGCATCTCATAGCCATACCCCAATCTTCACTGTAGTTCCACTATCTGCTCCTCTCTCAAAGAAGCTTGTTTTTCCTACATAAACTCTAGGACCCCTGCTTTTTACCCCCTCCTTTGGCTTTTTAATTTTCTGTATAGTGTCCTCCAAACTATCTGCAATCAACACCAGGTCATCAGCATATAGCATTTCCATTGCAAAGTCTGTTAACAGTATTTTTCCCACTCATCACTGACCCTTGATGGACCCGCACCTTTCCTGAAACTCTTCATATTCTTCATCATTCGCTCTTATAGTTGTTCTTAAATATGATCATGATCATCTTTAAGAGTAGGGTATGGTAAATTATATATATACTGGGTAGCACTTACTTTAATAAGTGTAAGTTATAAGTGACGATAGTGCGTTGTTATATGTGCAATTAGTTTGCTTGGGAAACAAATTAACTTGCTCATGTAGTGATGTGGTGAATTGTGTTCTTTTATTTCAAAATTTTATTTTATTAAGCGTTATTTCCACATAGCGATTTTGATGAGTTCTTTTGCTTTTATCTTGTATCGTCCCAGTTTTGGTTAGGTAATTTTGCAAGTTTTACGTTATAATAAAAAATAAAAGTAATGTATCAATGCTTGAAATCAGACAACAGGCTAGGCACACACTAAGACATAGACAACACAGGGTTACATTGATTTATGTATCTATTAATAGTTTTTTTTTGTTTTATTAAGTTAGCCTCTACAATGTGCTACACTACATCATAAGGTGTGCAATATATTATATCTAGAAAACTAAGTTGCTCTTTGATCACTCATTACAGTATTCAGTATAATGTAAGTTTGTACTTCTCTTTTCTTGATATTTGTTTCCTCATGCATTATGATGATGGTAGTAGAATGAAAGATACAGTATGGAAGATTTTAGTTACATAGCCTCTTTTTTCCGCAGGCTGTAGTACCAGTCCAAAAGCAAGATGTGATATAGACTGCCGTTCAGAACCTTCGTCCATCCCTACCTGCCCACCATGATGGAACTTCCCATCCTACTACTGGGAGATCTATTACGGGGCCACAGGTTAGACATTTACTGGAGAAATTATACCTACATAATGAAGGAGTATTAACAATACAATAGAACCCATCTCTTTTGTACTACTTGGGGGTGTATGTATGTGAGGTGGAAGGGCAGAGAGGGAGAGGCAGACTGAGAGTGAGATGTAGGGATGGAGTTGAGAGGTATATGAGTGAAAGTGGTGTCGGGTGAGAGGAGGGGTGTTAGTTGACAGATGACAGAGAAGCATGAAGGTTATTCATATGAGGCATAAAGAAAACATTGGAAAATTCTGACTTCATTAACAAGTAATAAATGTCCCTTGTAAATGAGCATAAAGTTTGACTTCTACTTTGTTACATTCTTTACTAGCCTGTGTGGGGTTAAGTTATGAATACAAAAAGTGTGCTAACATTTTTAATAATTGCAGAGCATACGGTGCTAGAGTAACAGTGGACCTGACGAGGAGAACATGATTCACCCAGCACCACCCCACATCCAGGAACCCGCCATCCCACCCTATGAGGAGAAGATTCAGGAGCCTAGCCATACATACATAATTTTAAGACTGAGTGTTCCACACATACGTGCAGTTTCAGTCTCTTGTCCTAATGGCGGCATTCCAGGCAACCCTGTTAAGGGCTGCTTCACTTGTCAAGTTCTTGGATTTGAGATCGGCATGAATAGTCCGATCCCAGGTCTTCCTCGGTCCACCCCTTGGTGCAGCTCCCTCCACAATCACAGACCTGCATTTTTTCACCCAATTTTGTTCATCCATTCTCTCCACATGTCCATACCATCCCAGTCTACTTGTACGCATCACCTCGCTAATACTCTTTATACCTAAACGTCTCCTCAGCTCAACATTTGTTATTCTACCCTGTAGCTTGGCCACACACATCCATCTCACCATTCTCATCTCATTACGTTCCATTCTGCTGACATCCTCTACTTTAACGGCCCATGTTTCTGAGGCATACGTCATTGCACTTCTAACACATGAGGCATACACCTTTCCCTTCAAGGGGAGAGGCATTCTTTTCAGGGTCAGGATTGGCAGCAGTTCTCTGAACTTCCCCTCGCCCCATCTAATGCTAGCAACAGTGGCAGCCTCTGCCCCCACTGGCAGAGATGGTATCTCCTAGGTAACAAAACTTGTTCACCAGCTCCAATGACTCATTTCCAAAATTCACAGCCACAGGATCATCACCTAACACAAGCTCGCCTTTGCACACTACGCACTCAAATTTCTCTATTTCTGGCTTATCCTTCGGCAGGGGTCCCTTTATTCTACTACAGCGCTTACTCCCATGGTGTACCCAACATCGACAGATGCTACATTGAATGGAGTTAACACCCACACCCTTTCCACACACTGCACATGGGTATGCACCGCTCTTTTACACATTGCCTCGTCTCAATGTACAATGCATAACCTTGGTTTTGTTAATATTGACTCTTAAACCCTTGCTCGCCATGCCCTCTCTCCATTCTCTGAATTTGGCCTCAGCATCTTGCATACTGTCAGCTATTAGGACTAAATCGTCTGCATAAAACAGTTCCAACGGGAGTCCGCCTCTAAAAACTCTAGACAGTGCCTCCAAGACCATAATAAAGAGGAGGGGGCTTAACACTGAACCCTGATGGACTCCAACACGGACTGCGAACTCATCATTCAGTACACCCTTCACCCTCACCGCACTTCGCGAGTCCTCATACATCTTCATTATCACACGCACCAGCCACTCTTCCACACCAAGTTTCCTCATAGCCCACTGCACAACATCTCTAGGCACCCTATCAAAGGCCTTCTCCAGGTCTACAAACACAAAGTAAAGATCCCTGCCTTTTAGTAAGTATCTTTCCTGTATCTGCCTGACTATGAAGATAGCATCGGTTGTACCCCGTCCTGGTAAAAAAAAAAACTGCATATCATCAATGGAGATGCTTTTCCTGATCAAACCCTCAAAGACTCTCTCACAGACCTTCATGATTTGGTCAAGCATTTTCAGGCCCCTATAATTTCCTCTATCTAGCGCATCCCCTTTTCCTTCGTATATATTTACTATTACACTTTTGAGCCAATCCTCTGGGATTTTCTCATCTTTAATAATGGTGTTTATCAACTCAGTGACTAAGTTGACACCAGTCTCCCCTGAGTCTTTTATCATCTCAGCGACAATGTCAGAACACCCTGGAGCTTTACCGTCCTTCATTTTATTGATTGCGTCGCTCACTACAGCTGGTGCTATCAAAGGAGGGGGTCCAGATTTTGTTTTTTTGATACTAAGCTGTTCCTTATCCCATTCAAACTCTACATTTAGCAATCGTTCATAGTGTGCCTTCCATGCTTCTCTGATTTCATGTTCTGCATACACGATCTTTCCATTATCGTTTCTAACACACTGTTCACCTAAAATATCCCTACTGTCATTTTTAACTCGCCTAGCTAGGTTGAAGATCCCATTGGGATTGTCAGTGTTACACACTTGTTCGAGGACCAGGTCCTTAATGCCTTTTTTTGCATTGTAAATAACTCTTTTTGGCAGTTCTTTTAGCTGCCTGGAATTCCTCCTTGCTGCCTCCTTTCTTCCATGCTTTGAAGCATCTCCTTTTCTCTTTCACAGCATGTTCTACCTCATCGTTCCACCACCAGGAGGTCTTATTCCTGGGGTGACCCTTTGTTTTCCCACAGACCTTGTCAGTGGCAGCGATAAGGCTATGCTTAAGAAAGTTCCATTGACTATTTACATCATTAGGCCTAGCTTCCTTATTTCTATTCATTTCCTCCAGTTCACTATGAAACCTATCCCTAACTTCCTTGTTCTTCAGCAGCCACACTTTCCTTTTGGGTATGTACAGTATACCTTCTTGCGCTTAGGATCTCTGTATAAGCTCATGTCGCACACAAGTGTCGCACACAAGAAAGAAAGGTACAGTAGGGGCTCACATAGAATGTGTTCGCATAGAACGAGTCGCTTATAGAACGCCGACCTAAAATATTGTTCCAAAATTTTCGTTAGGAACGAATGTGATCATATAGAACGATTTCGCCATCAAAGTAGGGCAAATCCGAGGAGTTCTCATATAGAGCGCCGAAATATCGTACAAAATATCGTACGCTCCTGACGGAAATTTACGCTTACAGTGAACATTGACGATATTGGGCCACCAAAATGCCGCGTTCACATAGAACGAAATCGCATAGAACGGCCTCGTTTATCGACCAATTTCTCGTTCTATGTGAGACCCTACTGTATTTGGATGAAACTTTAAGCAAAACCTTGTTTATGAAGTGCTCCTCCTCATATAGTGTTTAGATCAAATTATCAGTATTAGTATCGATAGAAAAGCTACTGTATGTTTTGTACAGGTATGCCTTGGTCACCTAATGACTTCTTTCCATGCTGCACAATGCCCTGCATTGTCCCTGTCAAGTCCCCGAACCTTGAGATCCTCTCACAGGACCTCGACCCAGGTTTTCCTCAATCAACTAACTGTTGTTTATCAACTATTTTCATGCTTATTATGTGCTTCATCCAGTTAATATCATCCATTCTCTCCACATAGCCAAACAACCACAGTCTGCCAGTATGCATTACAGTACAGTACTTCATAGCACACTGCATACCACACAACCAGTCAACCACTTATGCCAACAACACAAAACACACTCCTTGAGAACTTTGTGGGAAAACCCGGTTTCGACCATGGCCATGGCCTTCCTTAGGAGCTCGGGGCTGCTCTGTCAGGCAGCCTAAAGAACGGCTACTACTACTACTACAGTACTTCATGTTGTTGTTGTTGTTCCCCAAGCTGCCTGGCCGAACAGCCCCAAGGTCCCGAGCAATTCCAAGGCCATAACCGAGCGCCCCCACAGAACCCTCCCTGCCGACCACAATAAAGCCTGGGTGACCGAAGCCACTCCATGGCGGGGAGCTGAGGAGGGTGCGGAAACGCCCGGGAAACCAAAGCCCCACCCAGGGCCCTGTGCCCCTCAGCAATTATGAAGAGAACGTTGAGGGGCAAGGGAAAAATGTGACGCTTTGGCTTCCAATCTTGGTAGATTGGGAGGTCAATCCACGGAAAAGACGCCGTCACTTGAGATCTAGAAAATATATAAGTTAAAGGAACAGTCAGAGTAAGCTATGGGTATGGCAGAGATCGCTCAGTTCTCACTCTGATAGACCAGCCCATCACCACATGACTAGAACCCAATCCTCTCAGCATCAGCTAGGAAAGGCCCTAGAAAGCCGCCTTTGGCGGGGGGATAGCTTCCCTATTTCAACCCCTTTCGGGGTCGGGCACCCGCCCCTCCGGGGTCGGGCACCCGCCCGTACTTCAGTACTTCATTGATACATTCTAGATCAAGTCACACTCTCAACTCTGTTTTTCTTAGTTCCTCTCTCACTGTGACAACGCACTTTCATTATGCTCATTCAAAACACTATTTAGTACGTAGGGAGAGAACTTCTATTGTCAATAGTGGTAGCAGAAGAACTCTTTTAAACTTCTTCCACCCACTTCTGACTCTTGCATCCAAGGTAGTCTCTGCACCACCCCCAGCGCTGATCATCATCTAAGGTCACCATGGTGTTTCCCACGGTACAGTATGTCATACAGGTATACCGGAACTTGCAATCAATGTCAGTATTAGTTGCTACCCACACCCTTCTTGCATACACTGCATAACCAGACCCCACTCCTTACTACAGTACGGTACCTCCATCTACTCAAATCCACATTATCCTTTATTGTATCCACATTAACTCTAGGGCCCCTGGTTCCAGTCCCTTCCTTCACTTCACAATATTCTCATCAGCACCCTCCAAATCAATATCAGGTTGTCAGCATAAAAATACTTCCATAGCAGTCCTGTCCTAAAATCTCTTGACAGTGCTTCTAACACCATAATGAAGAGTGGATAATAATAATAAAAACTATTTGTCAACAGCCTACTGGGAATGAAGAGTAGAGGACAAAGCACCAACTCCTTGTGGACCACACATTTACTGTAATCATTTTACTTTTTTCACCATTCACTCTCACACTTGATTAAGGAGATATTTGTTCTGGACCCCATTCTCCCTCATAGTGTGCCCCCATTAGTTTTGAGATTTTAAGAGGTTTGCCCCATTAGTTTGGCTATTTTAAGACCTTTTGCCTCTTATCTTATGTCAATTTACAGACATTTCATGCCATTTAGGTCCAGTAAAAACACTCCCTTAAACCCTGTCATTGAATCACAGCACATGCCTCAGGTTCATGTCTTTCCAACTGTACACACTGAGACACAGACGACATGGGGTAGGGTAGGGGGCGGTCTGTGTTTTTTAGGCTATTTTATTTTGTGATATACAAATTGTAATTTTTTGCATATTGCAATTCTGTTAAGCTATTTTTTGTGTTGAGACTCAAGACTGCCAGATACTGTAAAGTATTGAGTCTTTCATAGTTGTGTGTTCTTTTATTTCAAATTTTTATTTTAAAGCATTATTTCTACATAGCAATTTTGATAAGTTCTTTTGTCTTTATACAGTACAGTTGGTCCTCCGGTAACGCGTGTTTTGGAAACGCGGTTTTGGTGGCATGCGGTACACCCCAAATATCCAAAATGTTGCTAACACGGTCAAAACTTACACTGGCGCGGGGTCCAGTTGGGCTCCGAACCTTTACTCCCGACTTTCGTAGCTCATATCTCTTCAAATACTGTATATGGCCTAACCAAGTGTTTATGCCTACCAGAGGTAGATATGATCGTTGGTGTGCGTTGGGTGAAGACTAGAACACCCTACATTGTGTAGTTATTGTGTGAGGTGAGATATATGATGGAGGGATTTCAGAGCTTCAATCGAAAAATGTCGGCTACTGCTGTGACTCTCTCTCCTTAGCCTAGCTGCCTAGCCTAAACGAAATATTTATTCAGAGGTAAGAGTTGTTGCAATGGGCAAATCAACTCATTGCACATGTCAAATAACCTTTATAATTGATTTAATTATTATAACATAGGCTTCTATGGAGAAAAAGTGGACTTTGTGGAAATCCCCAGAACACCAAGGTACCTTTAACATGTAAACATATGGGTTCGATAACGCGGATTTTGCTAACACGGGAGGTAACCAGAACATATTGGCCGCGTTACCGAAGGACCAACTGTACTGTATTGTGTCGTCCCTGTTTTGGTTTGTTTGTTTTGCAAGTTTTACATTATAAATTATATACAAACAGCATACCAGTAAGCCATATATACTAAACTCGAGGAAACTAGAATTTTTTACTCAGTTGGGAATCAAAGAGAGACTTATTACTGCTCGTCTCACTATTGTTGTTGTTCTTCTTGTTGGACTGGATCAGCTGAGGGAGTTGTCAGGTGGGAGATATACCAATACTAGGAAGGAGAAAGGTTTGGGGCATCTGGGTGATGGACAGCATTTGATGGAGGCCTTTGGTGCTTTGCAATGCTTGTTAATGAAGCCATTTAGCATATAGAGTTTGAGTTAGGGTGTTTATTGTATAGTATGAAATATTTAAAAAAAATACCAATACTGTAGATATATTTTTAATCACCTATCCATATTTTATTAAAGTTAGGTTCTTCCAAACCAATTGTATCACTAATCAAGAAATGGAAGGTATTGGCCTTACCCATGTTAGCATATGTTGTTGTTGTTGTTCCCCAAGTTGCCTGGCCGAACAGCCCCAAGGCCCCGAGCAGGCCAAGGCCATAACCGTGCGCCCCCATAGAACCCTCACTGCCGACCACAATAAAGCCTGGGTGACCGAAGCCACTCCATGGCGGGGAGCTGAGGAGGGTGCGGAAACGCCCACGAAACCAAAGCCCCACCCAGGGCCCTGTGCCCCTCAGCAATTATGAAGAGAAAGTTGAGGGGCAAAGGAAAAAAAATGTGACGCTTTGGCTTCCAATCTAGGTAGACTGGCATTCTTTTCATGGTCAGGATTGGCATCAGTTCTCTGAACTTCCCCCAGCCACACCTAATTCTAGCAACAGTGGCAGCCTCGGGCCCACCACCGGCAGAGATGGTATCTCCTAGGTACTAAATATACTTTAATTAAAATGTAAAACTTGCAAACTAAACAAACCAAAATTGGGACAAGGACAATATAAAGTCAAATTAAATTATCAAATTATTATTATTATTAAATTATTATAAGTTGTTCGAATCCTGGGAGAATCTCATGCTTTCATTAATTTCATGTGTGCGGTTATTGGTGTTAAGAACGATGTTAAAATATTATAAAGTTGTAAACCAGAGAAAAGTAGTGCAGAATTTCAATAAATATGGTAAAAAATAATGGCTTCACTAAAAATTGTTTCATTTAAAGTCTTGAGTTTTAGGAACGTAACTACAACTTTAAGTGAGGAATTACTGTACAGGTACTGTACTTCTTTTGGATCACTTAGTCTATAAATAGTATGTAACTATACCCTGTTTCTTTTCAAATGACGGTAAATTGCAAAGATCCCATCAAGATTTCTCAGTTATTTTGAAGATTTTGTAGTGGAATATGGTGTTAATTATATAAACTTGGTCTTAACCCTTGTCTATCGGGGCCCGACTTAAGTCCGTTAAGAGAACCAAGGCCTAAAGGGCGGGGCCCGACTTAAGTCCAATGCGATGTTGAGCACATAATCGGCTCTGAGAGAGAGTCCGAGCGGTGGGAGGAGCGCGGGTGGGCTCTGACCGTTCGGCATGGACGTTGTCCCGCCACTGACGGTTTCATCACATCCCACCACATCCCTGGTCCCGCAATACAGGGTAAAAACTGAAGAAATTACTGTATTTTAGGGATTTTCCCTTCGTGTTGCACGATTGTTGCAAGACAACCCGTGGTCGTACAAGGATGGTTCAGGTGTCATTGGAAAGCTCAATTATCGCCCTTTCACGGATACATAATTGTATTACGCTCTGGCTCTTGTTTATGCATGAAAAAGAGCATGGAATGAAGCTCGTTTAGGGTAAATCTGCCTGCTTGGCAGGTAGTAGAAGTTACAAACGGCCCCACTTTTAGGGCATTAATATGAGGCAGAGACATAGTAGTTTCATATTTTTGTATTAAGTATCAAGAAATTAACTGCTAAGGGATTCAGTTTAACGTCAGATGAAATGAAACAGAGTACAGTACTGTATAGGTATGTACAGTTGGTCAAAGTTCCAGCTGACCCACCCTCGCTCTGGGGCTCGCAGAATTAGCTGGCAATACTGGTGTACTTGCCAATCAGTGGATTTAATAACTTTAATATTTAAGCAAATCTTCGAACTTTGGCTGAATGTTCGGGATCATACATAGCGATGTATGCATTTTTATTTGAGATAGGTTTACTTTCCCTTGTTTAGTAAGTGTTCTAACAATGATATAGCCGAAATCAGATCTACCAATCCCAATCTTTGTAAGACACACCTCCTTCCTACACCAGTATTGCCAGATAATTCTGCGAGCCCCAGAGTGAGGGTGGGCCTGCGGGAACTTTGACCAACTGTACAGTAAGTCTAGTACAGTAATAATATTCTGGGTCTGGATACTCAAAATATTTATGACACTTTATCTTGCTCTGACTGTCGTATCCTAAATACCTATACCGTAATTCTAGCGTCATTTAGGCTATGTTCGAAAATAAGTCATAACTGTGTAAATAACTTATGACAGCTAATATTTCCTGAGTATGAGAAAGTTATGACGTAAGCAAGGAATGAATTATGAATTCATTGGTTTGTTATACCTCTTACATCACCCTAACTAATGGCATTTTTGAGTATCCAGCCCCTGGTAATTTATTTTGTGTTTTGTGTTCTTTTATTTCAAAATATTATTTTACTAAAGGGTTATTTCCACAGATATTTTGATAAGTTCTTTTTCTTTATATTGTGTCCCTGTTTTGGTTTGTATATTTTGCAAGTTTTACATTATATATTCTCAAAAGTGCCAGTTCTTCCAGGAGAATGAACTAATTTTCAGATCACGTTAGAAACTGCAGTTAGGTAGAAACCCTATTGTAACAAAGATCGGTCAACATCCGCCATATTGGTGCCACTGGTGTCATTAGCCTCTCTTTACACTCAAATATGTCCGTTCCCATAATAAACATTCGGCAATACTGGTACAGGATATATAGATTGATATTTGTATCTAACAGCCGTATTCTTAGACGTGTGGGGTGAGTGTCATCCAGCCTTTAATGAACGAAGCTATTGGAATTAAGTGTTAATTAATGAAAGGGAACTTGTAATCCCCCAAGTTTTAAAAGCTAACAATTTTTCTTGTCTTATTTCGTTCATTAAGGAGTAGGGTTTCACAGTGGGAAGCTTTAAGAATATGGCTGTAAATTCTACCAGATCAAAAATATAATATCTCCCTACATACATACATACAAGTTTAAAGACCGTTTTGTCCACAGAAAATGTAGTTACAGTCTCACGACCTAAATGGCAGCTTTCCAGGTGGCCCTGTCAAGGGCTGCCTCTGTTGTCAAGTTCTTTATTTTGAGATCGGACCGGAGTACCCGAGCCCACGTCATTCTAGGTCCACCCCTACGCGCATCAAAAATATAATATCTCCCTGTTGTTTGATAATTATGGCACCAAAAGAGTGTCCAAGGAAAAAGATGGTTGCTCTCTCTTACTACAGGATATCTACACTTATGCTAGAAGAACAGTAACACTATTTTTACATAAACTGCAAACTACAAAGGTGGCACCAACTCAAGTCTAGTCCTCCATCACCGTACTATACTGTACTGCTTATAAGATCATTGTTTTCAGTACGGTATGTTAAGTATTAAATTGTAAAACTTGCAAAATAAACAAACCAATACTGGGACGACACAAGATAAAGGCAAAGGAACTTATCATCAAAATCGCTATGTGGAAATAACGCTTAATAAAATAAAATTTTGAAATAAAGGAACACAATCATGCCTATTTTCATTTTATCCAGACTATCACAAAACAGTTATATGCAGTTTAGAAAGAACTTGGAGTTTAATTTGAGGGTTCTTTGAGATAGTTTTTCCCCACTAGATTAACTAGATTCCTATTGCCAGACTCCCTAATCTCCTAGGGGGTGGTCATGAATGAATCTCCTTGATGTGCCTCTGTCAGTTGGCGTCACTCCCACCCAACACCACTTTCACTCATATACCTCTCAACTCCATCCTTCCACCTCACTCTCAGTCTGCCTCCTCCTCTGCCCTGCCACCTCAATTTCATAGAGTACACTCTTTTAGTCATTCTCTCACTTGCCATATACAGTACTCCATATGACCTAACCACCTCAAGGTGTTCCTCACCACACTCTCCACTACGCCCACATCACACACCACAGCACAACACTCTCATACTTCCTATTTCGCCTGTCTATCTCTCCATGTGACTCCACACGCACTTCTCAAGTACTGTAATTCATTTCCACCCCTATTACTCTTGATTCATGTCTCTCCAAGAACGTCCAGGCTTTACTCTGTACATCAATGTTGGGATTACCACAATATCATGCAGTGACTTCTAACAAATACCTTCATACTTAATGTACGGTATTTATATATGTACAGCATGTATATA
The DNA here is from genome assembly GCA_032716605.1 of Paralithodes platypus. Lineage (NCBI taxonomy): Eukaryota > Metazoa > Arthropoda > Malacostraca > Decapoda > Lithodidae > Paralithodes > Paralithodes platypus. The sequence goes on from CM064551.1 coordinate 28,938,902, forward strand.
CGCAGGCACATACCCCATAGCTGGGGTTGGTTAACTCGAGACAGAGCCCGAACAGGGACAAAACAACACAACATAAAACACAAAATAAAACACAAAATATAGATTTAATTATAAATATAAATTCATACTTAATACCTGAGTGAAATAACCAATTCTTCTGACTGAATTTGTTTTTATCCATGTATTGCAATCAATAATTTGATATTAGCTTGTAAAATCCCCGGAATATAAGCCTACTGTATGTTACGTCACGTTTACTTTTGTCATATACCTTCCAGGAGAGGAGATGGCTGGTGTGGAGGATAATAGTGTGGACGCGGTGGTGATGACGCTGGTGCTCTGTAGTGTAAAAGAGACCGACCAGATCATGCAGCAGATTCTCAGAGTCCTGGCTCCGGTGAGTAGCATTTAACACTATACAGCATTGTATTTTTTTTTCTAGTTGATGGTAAATTGTCAGGAAGATTGTGTAGCGAAACATGTTGTTAATTGTGAAAACTGTCTTGATAGTGTAATGCTTAGTGTGCGGAATTTCGGTGTGAGTATCCTAGGTTCGAGTCCTTGGAGTACCGGTACCACATGTGTTCATTACTTTCATTGATTTCGTTAATTAGGTTTACAGTTGGTCCTCCGGTAACGCGAGTTTTAGAAACGCGGATTTGGTGGCACGCGGTACACCCCAAATATCCAAAATGTTACTAACGCGGTCAATACTTACAATGACGCGGGGTCCAGCTGGGCAGTTTTCTCTCTCCTGGGCCGGGCGAGGCTGTTCCGTCTCCCTCCCTGGTCCAGTGACGTCACTTGCGGCTCGTCCGGGTATGTTATTCCCTCCCCAGCATCCTTCCACAGTTCCACCATTGTTCGCCTCACGTACCGACCCCCCCCCCCCCCCCACCGCGTGTGTTGTAACACAGGCCGTGGTTCTCAAAGTGCCTTTTTTTCTGTGACCTAACCTCGCCGCCATGCCGCCCAAGAAGCGCCGTATCTTTACGTACGCACAGAAATATGACATCGTGAAGGAGTTAGAGAAGGGGAAGAGACAAGCTGAGTTGGCAAGACGATATGAAGTTAACGAGAGTACAATTCGCACCATTTGGAAGGACAGAGAGAAGATTGCCAACATTATGAAGGGAAACCCTGCAGAGGGTACTCAGGGGTCGATAAAAGTGGGAAATGTCATCCTAAAGAAGACAGAGAAGCTAATGGTGCGGTATTTGGCGAGGCAAAACAAGAATCATGTGCCGACAGACGGACGGATGATCAGAGAAAAAGCCAAGAAATATTATGCAGCAGTGGCTCGAATGAACAATGTGCAGAACCCCAAACCCTTTAAGGCATCTGCTGGGTGGTTGATGTCCTTCAATAAACGAAACAAAATTAAAAGTGTTCGGATAACAGGAGAGACAGCAAGCGCCGACAATGCTGCAGCCAACGAATACCCTGCTTTCTTACGGGAGGTTATTGTGGCCGATGGCTACAACTTGGATCAGATTTTTAACTGCGATGAGTCGGGAGTCAACTGGAAGAAAATGCCTAAAAGGTCTTACATTTCTCGCAAGGAGAAGGCAGCAAGGGGCTACAAAATGGCCAAAGAACGTGTAACCTTCTTGTTGACTTGCAATGCTTCCGGCACCTGCAAGATGAAGCCTCTAATCATCCATAAGGCAAAGCGGCCAAGGCCTTATCGCAATATGGACATGGCCAAGTTGAATGTGCATTGGATGAGCAACAAGAAGGCCTGGATGTCGTCAGCGTTGAGCCTCGAATGCTTCGATAATCATTTTGTGAAGGACTTGGAAACATTTTGTGCCCGCCAAAACATTGCTTTTAAAGCACTGTTATTGCTTGACAACGCACCCGGACATTCCCGATTGTTGGTTGATCGGCACCCTAACGTAAAAGTGATGTTCATGCCCCCGAATACTACGTCTCTCCTACAGCCCCTGGACCAGGAGGTGATAGCGTGCTTTAAGGGTGCGTATGCCACTAAGACTTTCCTGATGCTCGACACTGCCACTGACACCCAAGAAGAACTGCTACAGATGTCAGACGATGAATCAGTCCCTGACTCTCTCCCACCACTTGAAGAACTGTCTGCCCCAGACTCTCCCCCACCACTGAATGAGCAGGCACCAAACGCGCCTCCACCACAACAACAACAACGACCACAACACCAACAGGAACCCGCCGACGGAGCAGCTACGACAGTGCATGCCTTTTGGAAAAGGTTTCATATTAAGAATGCAGTGGATACGATGGTGGAAGCGTGGGCTGATGTGACAAGAGCTACAATCCACCATGCCTGGAGGAATGTTCTAGAGGGCTTACCTGGGCACAAGCTGGATTTACCTGATCAGCCAGTCAGGCTTGAGGCAGTGGTGGAGAGAGCAGTCGAGGTTGCCAGACGTGTGCCTGGGATGGGTGAAGTGGGGCCAGAAGATATTCAAGGTTTGATTCAGCCACCACAGGAGCCTGATGCCGAGGACCTAATGCAGGATTTGGAAGAGAAAGAGCAGGCAGAGGAAGAACATCGAGAAGAAGACGAACCCCAGGAAGAGCCGAACACTCCTGGTCTACGGAAATTTGTAGAATTGTCACAACGCCTCAGCCATCACATGAACAACTTTGATCCCAAACATGATCGTTCAGCACAGATAATAGCAAGCTTCACTGCTTCCATCCAGCCGTACTTCGACATGTTTCACGACAGGATAAATGCACGCCAGCAGACACGAATAACAGATTTCTTTCGACAACGAGCACAGCAACAGGAACAAGTGGGGTCGAGTGACTCCGACTCCGACCCTCAGCCACCAGATGATTTACTGTCGGGTGTATCAGATGCCGACTACAGTGGCTTCGAGGGCTCTGATGCTGAAGCTGGGGAGGGACCACGCCTTATCAACGAATGGCTGGCGGCGAGAGCTACCAGACCATCAACTTCATCGCAGTGACGGCGATGGATCCGGGGGGGGAGGGGAGGGGGGGGATGTAACACTTCATTTATTCAGAGGTACGGTAAGAGTTGCAATGGGCAATTCAACCCAATGCACATGTAAAATAACCTTTATAATTGAATTTATTATTATAACATAGGCTTCTATGGAGAAAAAGTGGACTTTGTGGAAATCCTCAGAACACCAAGGTACAGTAGTCCCTCGAATTTTGCGTCTTTCAAATTTGCGAAATTTCGATTTTGCGAACGGGACCCAAGATTTGACCTTTTTTGCGGGACTTGATATGTGCGATATTACTTGAGTTTTGCGGGTGGCGCCAAATGATACGGGGTTTCCGCACTAGTTTTCGGGGGGGAGGGGTAGCAGGGTCGTGACGTCGGGCCGCCCTGCGGCCCATTGTTTACTGTTTATTGATTCTCCCACGCTCCTATATGTTCTCACGCTCTCTCGCATAATCGACTACCTTGGGCAAAATTGAAGTGTTACCTGTGCCCTGGGTCCCCTGAATCTGTATTTCTGTGTTTTTCTTTATTGTAGGATGTATAATTAAGTGTATGTGTCATTATGTGTGTACAAACAAGGACGAAAATCACCAAAAAATAGGCCCTCTATGATGAGATGTCGACCATATTCAATTAATCCCATAAGGTTAGTTATTTGAAATTTGCAATTTTGAATTTTGCGGGCTGCAATGTCGACCATATTCTCGCAAAATTCGAGGGAGTACTGTACCTTTAACATGTAAACATATGGGTTCGGTAACTTACAGTTTCTTACAGTTTCTTACAGTAGACACGCGGATTTTGCTAACACGGGCGGTAACCAGAACACATTGGCCGCGTTATTGGAGGACCAACTGTATTTGTAAAGTTAATTATGTAGTGGGTTGGTGAAAACAAATATGAATTAACCTCATGAGGATTGTGTAGTTATTTCCTTTAGCCTATATTTACTATGTCACTAAAATATACCACAGAAGGAATGAAAGATACACTTGGGATAAAAATCTTATTTGTATTGCACAATATTAAAAGCCAATGTCATATGTGTGGAATGTTAAAACATAATAGTTACTGCACAGTAATTATGAGAGTTCAATGGGAAGAATGCGTAGATGTGGCACAAGTACAGAGGTGGCGGTAAGTAAATCCCAGAGCACAGGTGGCGGTGAGTAAGTCCAGAGCGTGAGTCAGGTGTGTGCGTGCACACCTGGGAGGTGCTTCGGTCACCTGGGCTTTCTTAGTGGTAAGCAGGGAGGGTTCTGTGGGGACGATCGGTCATGGCCTTGGCCTTGCTCGGGACCTTAGGGCTGTTCGGTCAGACAGCCTGGGGAACAACAACAACAACAACAAATTTACAGAACCTATTGTATCCTAATGTTTTTATATTTCGTAGTATTGTTTTGCTAAATGTTCAATGTCTTATTTCCGCATAGTGATATTGATAAGTTCTTTTGTCTTATATATTGTGTCATCCCTATTATGGTTTGTTTATTTTGCAAGTTTTACATTATAATCCAAGCTGGAGTTTACGCAGTCCTGCACCTCCAACAGTTAACACAAAATTAACAGTAATAGGAACATAAAAGTTAGTTTCATTATTCATTAGTTTCATTGATTTCATTAATTAGGATCTATTTGTAAGTTAATTGGTGGCTTGGTGAAAATATGAATTAACTGTGTTGGTGGTGTAATGGTTTAGATGCTTATGTTCTGGGTGTGGTGTCCCGAGTTGGAATCCCGGGAGGACCATATGCTTTCATTAGTTGATTCAAGTGCATTGGGGTTTGTAATTGATGATTAATGTTAAGAACGGGGTGTTACTTAGCTTAACAGAGATAACTGTGTTGCCAGGAAATTATTGAGCTTATAAAATTTACCGTAAAAGTTCCCATGTGATACATGACTAATACATGACAAATATTACAGAGTACAAAGGGCGGTGGAAGATGCTGCACTACTACGTCAATAACTTCTTTGCTCCGGTTATTACTTCCATATACATGGATGTAGAAAATGTAAGTCCATCATTAATTTAATCTTGGATACACTTTAGTCTATTTATTTCTAGCCGACGGTACGGTAATTTAAAAGTACAAATTATGTTTTGAAAGATACTGTACAGCGTTGTTTCCACATAGCGATTTTTATTAGTTCCTTTGTGTTTATCTTATGTTGTCCCAGTTTTGGTTTGTTTATTTTGCAAGTTTTATATTATAATTTGCTACTTCATAGAAGTAATTTGTTAAAACCTACTTTTGATAATGGAAGTCGAGTTTTTTCTTAATCCTCTCGCTATCCTGTGGACTCGGGGGTTGCAGTTTAGCATTCAGAAATAGAGTTCTCTTAATCTCATAATTACCTCTACAAAATTAGTTATTTGCCCACAGCTAACTCTAAGACAACTGCAGAGGTTGAAGTAACTAAACTAAAGGTTTCTAAACCCCCCTGATGGTCACAAAGGCTTTTAAGTATCCAAGAAAGGGCACAAATTGTGTCCTGTGCTTGAAAGGGTTAAATTACAAAGTAAAGAGAGTTAGTTTGGAAGGTATTATACCTTAGATAAATTGTGTTCTATTCTAACTTCTGTAAAAGTGTAAAACTGTCTTGATGGTGTAATGGTTAGAGCGTGTAAGTTCTGTATGTGATATCCTAGGTTCGAATCCTGGGAGAATCACATCCATCTATCTATTACCATATTGCCACGAACGAAACGCCCCCATGCACCTCTGTCCCCAGTCAGTCGACGCCCCTCCTCACTTGCTTGCATTAATTTCATTTGGGGGTTATTGGTGTTAAGAACGATGTTAAAAATATAATCGTATAGCAGTAACAAAAAAATAATTAAGTCCTCATTATATGTGGTTGATTGTGTTCTTTTATTTATATATTATTATATTGCTTAAGCGTTGTTTCCACATAGCGATTTTGATAAGTTGTTTTGTCTTTTTACTGTGTTCGTCTAAGTTTTGGTTTGTTTATTTTGCAAGTTTTACATTACTGTATACTGTAATATTATATTTGTTCAATTTATTCTGACTTACATTAGGCAATATTACCTCTAGTAAAAGCCTATAGCTGTAATATTAATAAAGTCTCAAGTCCTCGTACTATAGGTGGATAGTAGAATAATAGCTCTAACTACTTCTTTATTCTCTAACAAAAAAAATTATCACTGTGGTTAGTATATTAATAGCTCCAACATCACTACTCTTACGTGTCATCAAAAAACAAAATGATCACTGTGGTTAGTGCTCTACCAACATTACCTCTTATCTATTTTCTACCAACAAAACTATCACTGTGGTCTGTGGATAGTACATTAATAGCTCTAACAACACTACCTCTATATTCTCTAACAGCATAACTATCACTGAGGTTAGTACAGTACTGTTCAATAATAGCTCTAACAACACTACCTCTGTATTCTCTAACAACATAACTATCACTGGGGCATGTACATTAATAGCTTTACCAACACTACTCATATGTTTTCTGTATCAGCAAAATTATCATTATGGTTAGTACAATAATAGTTTTACGAACATTATCTCACAACCACTGTTGACAGTGGTCTGAAATGATGACATGGCGAGAAATGTCTGTGTGTCTTCACCTTCTTAGTTTGTTCACCTCTTGCCCTTCCCTATCTATTTTGACTTGATTAGATGTCCATCTTGATCTAATCCTTCGGGCCAGCCCTATCAGAGTTCTTTTTGGGAACTCAGTGGTCTGGTTAAACTATTTTATTGAAAAAAAAAAAAAAAAAAACACACACTGTCGATATACTATACCTGTACGCCTACCTGGCTCCAGTGAATTTGACAATTGATCTATACACCCTCTCGGAGCACTTGCCAGGATAAAATCAGGAGGATGGGCTGTGAGGACTTTTAAACAAACTGTCAAGTTCGTTGACGCGGGGTGTAGTACATGTACAGTCAATACAGTCATATATGTATGTATATACTCAGGCACATACCCCATTGCTAGGGGTGGCTGAATTGAGACAGAGCCCGAACAGAAACCTTTAAAGTTCCAATTTTTAGGGTTCAGGACCACTTTCGCGTTCCCTCGCCCTTTTTTCTGTCTCGTTAAGTAGGAGCATTTTACAAGGGGAGGAGGATTCCTAGGCTCCTGCCCCCCACTATACTACCGTATATAATTATTATATTCCAATAATTTCACTAGATTTTACATTGCAGGGCAGGCAAACAGAAAGTGAAGAGTTGAGCTTGAATTGTACTAAAAGTATTAAAATAAACATAGCATAGCTCATTTTCATATTCCATTTGTTGTTGTTGTTGTTCCCCAGGCTGCCTGGCCGAACAGCCCCAAGGTCCCGAGCAAGGCCAAGGCCATAGAGCGCCCCCACAAAACCCTCCCTGCTTACCACTAACAAAACCCAGGTGACCGAAGCCACTATAAGGCAGGGAGCTGAGGAGGGTGCGGAAATGCCCGGGAAACCAAAGCACCACCCAAGGCCCTGTGCCCCTCAGCAATTATGAAGGGAAAGTTGAGGGGCAAGGGAAAAATGTGACACTTTGGCTCCCAATCTTGGCAGTAGGGAGGTCAATCCACGGAAAAGACGCCGTCACTTGAGATCTAGAAGATATATAAGTAAAAGGAACAGTTAGAGTAAGCTATGGGTATGGCAGAGATCGCTCAGCTCTCACTCTGATAGACCAGCCCATCACCACTATTAATTTGTTTAATTTGCTGGTGTTGTATTCCAGAGTGGACACGCAGCAAATGAAGCGTTGAGCCTGAACATCTGGTCGGACCTTGAGCTAGACACCCACTGTCAGGACGGACTATACGATACATACATACATAAAATTTTAAGACTGAGTGTTCCACACATAAGTGCAGTTTCAGTCTCTTGTCCTAATGGACTAATGCTGTAGACGTGTGTTTCCTAACCTCACACCTCACACTACCCAAAGGCAACACACAGCAGGTCCCTCGTAACTTCTACCTCATGGGCCGACAAAAGGACGCCCCTCTCGTACATGCTCAGCTACAGGGGGGTCGTTATTTTAGCAATGGGGTATGTGACTGGGATCAGACTTTGCAGTCTGATCTTGAATCAAAGAACCTGACAAGTGAGGCAGCTCTTAACAGGGCTGCAGGAAGCGCCACCATTAGGACGTAAGACCGGAACCGCGCTTCGTGTGGAGCACTCGGTCTTTAAATTTGTGTATGTGTGTATATACAGTATATACATACATTTATTTATTTACTATCTTTACAGTGTAATGGTTGGTGTGCGGAATTTCAGTGTGAGTATCCTAGATTCAAATCCTTGGAGTACCACATGTATTCATTAGTTTCATTGATTTTATCAATTATGTATATTTGTAAGCTAATTGGTGGGTTGGTGAGAACATTAATTAAGCTTAGGAACAAAAAGTACTGAAAGCTTAGCCCCTTGGGGATTATGATGCATTTTGACAGTAAACTCTGGCTGAATTAATTAACTGTATTAGAAACGTAAGTAGGACCCTGGAAGCCACATGCAACATAGCCCTGGATATATGACTTAGCCCCTTCTGTACCGGTGACGTTTTCTTAATTTTATTGTAGCTATATTTTGAAGATTTTGTGCTGTTTAAGAAGGATCTGTGGTAGTGAAAGGGGTTAAGTGAGATACAGTAGTTCAAAGTTTGTTGATTGCTGGAGGCCTTTTGTAAACTGAATAAAATCGTTCGATAGTAGCCAGAATACAGTTAAAAAGACGTAGCCGGTACAGAAGGGGTTAAGCACTCATAAAGTTAATTGTCTGAACTCAACTATAGGCTATAAGATCGTTAGTGTGTTGTCGTTTCGATAGTTTTTAATTTTAATTAGTTTGTTATGTTAATTTGAACCGTAACTTTTGAGTTTGCTTTCAAGTTTTATATATTTGTTTTTATTATTATTCTATTCCTCTAGTCTCAGGCAGGTGTTGCCTTATGCATTTGTGTTTAATGCTAAAGTTTTGACTATACTGTACAGTACTTTCTAAGTGCTTGGCCTTGCTTTACGAGGTCAGTGCTTTGAGATCTGTGCCCCAAAAGTTCTTCTTTCCTCTCGCATAAGCAGTACACTATTCATAGTGCAGTTGGGTCCAGTACATGATTAGATCAATATCCAGTATTCGATATATGGATATTAAACGTAGTCATGTGCTGAACCTTAACTGTCTTGATGGTGTAGCCTAATGGTTAGAGCGTATAAGTTCTGTATGTGGTGTCCTGTGTTCGTATTCTGAGAGGATCACATGTTTTCATTAATTTAATTTTGGTGTTAAGAACGATATTACTTAATTCCCTTCCTAATCTGAATAAAATTGTCTAATAATTGCCAAAAAAAAAATGCATAATCAGATCTTGGAAGGGTTAATTAATAAGCTAAAGTTTTGACTATATTTTCTAAGTGTTCAACCATTATCTACCCCTAGGTGAGTGTTGTATCGGAGCCGGTAGTATCCAGCGGCAGCAACTTGACCTTTACCGTGAGCGTGACCAGCGATGCCGTGGCGCTCTTTGTGTGGCTCCAGACAGACGTGGCGGGCATCTTCTCCGACAATGGCTTCATCATGACCCAGGTTTCAACGGAGGTCCTCTTCTACGCCGACAAGGAAGCCACCAAGAGTGAACTGGAGGCTTCACTAACGGTTATGTCTCTCACCGACACATACACCACACAGGTTCAGAGGAACCAGGAGGGACTCAGAGATCGAGCCTTCCATCCTAACGACCTCAATAATGTAATTTATTTATACTAAGATTGAAATTGAAAGGTAAAACTTGCAAAACACACAGACCAAAATACACAATTATTAAACTTTGAAACATACAAACCAACATGGTACCAGGACTGACTTAGAGATCGAGCCTTCCATCCTAACGACCTCAATAATGTAATTTATTTATACTAGGATTGAAATTGAAAGGTAAAACTTGCAAAACACACAGACCAAAATACACAATTATTAAACTTTGAAACATACAAACCAACATGGTACCAGGACTGACTTAGAGATCGAACCTTCCATCCTAACGACCTCAATAATGTAATTTACTTAAACTAGGGATTAAATTGAAAGGTAAAACTTTCAAAATAAACAAATCAAAACAGGAAGTGCACAATATAAAGACAAGAAACTACCAAAATAACTACAGTATTTGGAAGTGATAGATTACAGTGGCGGCTCGTCCATGAGAGCTGTTGAGCTGCAGACCTCCCTGGCTCACAGCACTGTCAGGCAGATGATTATGATAGACACAGGAGGTTAATATTTGACAACATACATTTGAAAATACTAAGCATCTGTATACTATTCAGCAGCTTGCTATGTTAAATTGTGTTAAATTCTAACCTCAATTAAGCAGATTTCATAAGTATAACATCTAGTACCGTACAAGAGTTTTCCCAGCCGCAGTGGCGGCACCAAAAGACACTATGAGCTGCACCAGCGTCAGCCCTCACTGCCCCTCAGTCTTGTGTTGACATATGATTTATGCGTGTGCATGAAAAGCATTCTGTTAGCTACGATCGTAGCTTTGTTTCAGTGTTCTTAGTATTCACTATCATACATTTTGGTTAGTATACATGAGCATGAAGGACGCTTATGATTTATATAGACTAGGCCTACCATTAGTCTAGGAACACGATTTTATTCACTTAATTAAACACCTTGCAGGCATTCTCTTAGCCTATTTAAGACTTAATGTTTCCCTTTTTTCATAATCTGTGATTATTTTCTATGTTTCTAGCTCGGCCTACCTGGCTGTAGGCGATTTTCTTAGCTTATAAAGAAACTTCTGAAGTTTATGAGTAAATAATTTAGCAAACCTACTGAAAATGTCAGAATTATGTGGTGGTTTTGTGTTCTTATATTTCAAAAAAGTATTTTACTGAAGCGTTATTTCCACAGCAATTTTGATAAGTTATTTTGTCTTTATATTATGTCGTCCCTGTTTTAGTTAGTTTGTTTTTCAAGCTTTACATTATTATTACAAAGCTTCGATCGTGGCTTTTGGGTATTTCTAACTAGGCTATGCTGTAGCCGTCCGGCTGGCTCAGTTGATAGCGTGCCTGATTCCCACCTTGAAGGTCTGGCGTTCAATCCCCGCTCAGATTGAAAAGTTTTTCTGGGATACAGCCGGCGGTTACCATCTCCCCATGAGCAAGGGGGATGGGTAATGGTATCTGGTAGACTAAAGAAAGCCAAGCGCTTGCGAATCCTCGAAGGAGGGGAGACGGGCGCTATATAAGTAACCAGAAGATTATTATTATTATTATTATTATTATTATTATTATTATAATTATATTTTATTAATTTCACCACAACACCAAACATGATAGGTTGATTGAGCATAATGGCAAATAGTTAGATGTTTGCAAAACATTATTTTTTCTCATTTGACACTTAGCAAAAATATTGATAGGAAATTAAAACAAAAGAAAGACCTACACCATTGTTATCTTGTGAACAGTATAGGCCTACAAAGAGAATAAAGTAAGTACAGTAGTAATGTTTTAAGTTTATAACAATTTTACTGATATAGGAAATATGCAGTCCCTCCATATTATTTTATCACGAGCCGCCACTGATAGATTATATACAATTTCTCATCCCAGTTGCCTTGGCAGCTTAGATGTTGATGTTGTTGTTGTTGTTGTTGTTGTTGTTGTTGTTGTTGTTGTTGTTCCCTAAGCTGCCTGGCCGAACAGCCCCGAGTCCCTGAGGAAGGCCATGGCCACGATCGGGCTTTCCCACAGAGCTCTCATTGAGTGTAGATTGTGTTGTTGGCGTAAGTGGTTGTGTGAAATGCAGTCTTCTATGATGTGTTTAATGGTATGGGGTGCTGTGTTACATCCCGGGCAGGCGTCGACAACGGAGTCATCCAGTCTCTTCTGATAGCTCAGGAGAGCTGGATGGTGTCCGCATCTCAGCCTGGCCAGGTGGACTCTGTCCTCGCGAGGAAGGGAGGATTCGGAAGGATGGATTTCGGGAGGTCGTGCATGCAGCTGCGTGTGTCTGTGAGTGAGTGGATGGATCGGTGAGAGATATGAGTATGGATGTGCTTCTGGAAGTTGGTTCAGGGTGGGCAGGGAGGGAGAGAGGACAATAATTGTGTGTGATACCGTGTGCTGGGTGTTGTTTTTATATTTCTTGGTGTCTGTGGGTGTGTTGCCATGTAGTTTAGTGGGTAGTCTTGGTTCGTGGAGGCTGCTGCCAGGAATTGAGTGCCTCTCATGTCCAGATGGTCTTTGACTTTGAGGATTTTGGTTTCTTGATGTAGGTGATCTGTGGGTGCAGTAGCTGTGCAGCCTGTAATGATCTTCAGGGCTTTGTTTTGAATAGTCTGTAAGGTCTTATGATGTGTTTCAGCTAGGTTAGAAGCCCAGGCTGGGCTTGCGTATTCCATCACTGATCTTATGTATTGTTTATATACTGTGGTGGTAGTTTCTTTGTTGTGTCCAAATTTTGTGTGAGCAAGTGACCTGAGAGCGTTAAGTCTGGGTTTCAGTTTCTTTTTAATGTTTGTGGTGTGCTGTTTGAATGTCATATGAGTATCATATGTTACTCCTAGGATTTTGGGTGTGTGTGTATGTGTTAGGGGTGTGTTGTTTATGGTGAGTTGAGGGATGTATTCGTGTTCTCCTGTCCAGCTTGTGAGCAGGGTTGCGGTGGATTTGGCTGGGGCTAGATTAAGTCTGTTTGTAGTGCACCAGCCATGTAGTGTGTTGAGATAGGGTTGAAGGAGATCTGTTGCTCTTTTGGGTCATGGTGTGTGCATGTGAGGGTTATGTCATCTGCATAGGAGGCTAAGTTTATTTGGGGCGTATTGGGTGTTAGTTATATCGTGCATGTACAGATTGAAGAGTGCAGGCGATAGGACGGATCCTTGTGGGACTCCGTTTGGAAAGTTTCTGATTTTAGATGACTGACCGGCAAAAGATACGTGTGCACATCTGCCTGCTAGGAAGTTGGCCAGCCACCGTTTTGTGTTGTTGTGCATGTTTGTGTTGTAGATTTTGTTTGTTAGGTTGTGGCGGGGGATGGCATCGAAGGCTTTACTAATGTCGAGTGTGGCTAATAGTGATCTGTGTGGTGGTCTAGCTGAGTTGATGCCGTCAAAAGCTCTTTGTGTAAGGTCTGTGAGAAGAGTGTTTGTGGAGTGCAGTGGCCTAAAGCCATGTTGTGTTGGAGCTAGGGGTAGGTCAGGTGTAATTAGTTGTAATACTAGGTGTTCCATGACTTTGGCTGGGGAGCAAAGGAGTGTGATGGGGCGGTGCGAGGAGGGTAGCGTGGGGTCTTTGTTGGGTTTGGGGAATGTGATGATGATACCATGCTTCCAAATGTCTGGTATTGTGTTGTGTGAATAGCTGTAGTTTGATATGTTAGTGAGTGCTTGTATGCCTTGTGGTCCCAGGTGTCTGAGGTGTATGTTGCTTATGTTGTCTAGGCCACAGGCGGGTGAGTGCTTGAGATTGTTGATGATATGCTTTGTCTGGTGATTGGTGAAGGGTGTATAGTCAGGGTCTGTGGGGAATTGTCTCTTACATCGGATGACACGTCGGTCGTCTTTGTGAGGTTTTAGGTGGCTGACATGTGAGAAGTGATTGATGAGAGTGTTTGCTTGTTGTTTACATGAAGGAGTAGAGTCTGTTGTTGTGATTGCAGCATGTGATTTGTGTTGTGTTGCTGTTGGAAAGTGTGATGCTGTTTAGTGTTTTGTAGAGTTTTTTGGGGTTTGTTTTGTGATCAAGTGTTTGTAGGAAGTTATTCCAATTTAGTTTTTGTTGTTCTTGTATTTTGTTGTTAGTTTGGGTGTTGAGTGCTTGAATTTGTTGTGTGATGTCTTGTGTGTGGGGTGCTGGGGAGTGTTTCAGTATGTCGCGTTGTCTGATGAGGTATTGAATTTCTGGTGTGAAGTTGGGGTTGTGTCTTTTTCTGTTACCTCTTGGAATGTGTTTCTTGTCAGCGTTTTGGATAGTTTTATTGAGTATGTGTACAGCATTGTTGATGTTAGTGATGGGTGTACTGTTTAGAGTTGTGAAGTGTTGTTCTGTCTCATTTGTGAATGCTTCCCAGTTAGCTCTTTTATAATTGGTGTATGTGTGTTTGTGGCTAGCTGGGGTGAGTCTGGTTTTGGTGGTGATAATGATCGGGAGGTGGTCAGAGCCTAAGGTTCTGATCACCCTCCAGGATGTTGTGGGGGCGAGTTCTGGGGAGCAAAAGGTGATGTCTGGAGATGATGGGTTATAGAGGGCTTGGTGAGGAATATGGGTATGTTGATGGATGTCGTTAAGGATGATGAGGTTATCAGTTTGGTTTTGTAGTACCAGCCCTCTGTCTGTGTCGGGGTTGTCGACAAACCAGGCCGACGTCTTGGCGTTGAAGTCACCACCCAGGATGATGTGTGGGGTGTTTGTGATGTGTTGTAAGTGTGGTCTGTATTCATTTGGTACTTTAGGGGATGTTTGGGGAGGGATGTATGTGTTTATGATGGTTATGTTGGAGTTGTTGCCAGTGCGTATTTTAATTGATTGTATTTCTGTTGTGTTATCATTTGGGGGGAGGAGGGATTTGGTTTGTACACTGGTTACTATGTATGATATTTCTTTGTGTACCAGGGTGATGAGTCCACCGCCCCCGCCGACAGCCCGGTCTTGTCTGATGGTGGTGAAATTATGAAATGTGGGTGTTTTTTGTGTTGTGCGGAGTTTTGTTTCTTGTAAGATGGCAATGTGTATGTTGTGTTGTTTGATGAAGTGTGAGAGTTCGTGTTTCTTTGTGTTGATGCCATCTATGTTCAATTGAAGAATGTTAATGTTATGTGCACGATGTATGTTGGGTGCTGCTGCACGAGGATGGGGTGGGGGTGAGTGAGGGGGGGCTGGGGGTTGGGATGGGTGAGGTGGGGGTGGGGATTGGGGAGCAGGAGATGGGGGTTGGAATGGATTAGGATGGGGTGTGGTGTGTTGAGTTGAGGATGTGGATGGTGTGGGAAGGTTAGGTGGGTTAGGGAGGAGAGGTGGACGGGTTTTAGGGGGGGGAGTGGATGATATGGGAAGGCTAGGTGGGTTGGGGAGGAGAGGTGGACGGGTTTTAGGCGAGGGATTTGACTGGGAGAGGGAGGGGCATGAGGAACAGGTCCAGGTGTTCGTGTAGTGTTTCTTGGAGGCAAGTGTTGTACAGGTGAAGTGGTTTCAGTTCCTGCATGAATTGCAGAGAACTGAACCCTTACTGTGGTGACTCGAAGTGATGGGTTTTGAGCAAGTTGGACATATGTATGTGTACGTGGGTCCTGGGTTGCTCTCAATGTCTCCGGCTAGAAGAAGTCTTCGAGAAATGACAGCCGGAGAGTCATTTCTCGGTGTAGGAAAAACTGTGTGATGTGTGTGTGTGGTGTGAGAGGTGTGGAAATTCCCGGCGCGACCGAAGCCGCTCCAAGGACCCGTGCCCCCAGGGAGGGGGCAGGGGATGGTTGTGACGGTTTGGCTCCCGAAACTGCTCCCCGCGGCCGGCATCCGGTTGTCCTCCACTGGTCGTTGATCTTGTCTCCGGCCGTGGAGGGTCGGCAGCCATCCGCGGTTGGCAGCTCCGGGAGGTGGTCCTACGGCGTAGACGCCGTAATCAAAACAGGTGTAAGAAAGTAAAAATAGCTCGAATATTAACAGGAAACATTATTGATGATGAATATAGGTCTAATCTGATACGAACGATAACATGCGTTGATCGGAAAGACATAACTGACAATTGTCGATATTTACTTACAATGTGGAAGTAACGCATTGAAGATTTAGCAAAACAATTCTATGCAATATATAAAACTCAAAACTACCATAATGTATTAATTTCACAATACGGTTGTATGGCATTAACTCTGTGATAATAGTATAAATACTGTAGGAATTTCTGTGATCATTTAATTATTATACATTTTATCATTTCCAAGTGCAATTAATGCTTGTGCAATGGTCACAGCTTGCTCTACAGTATTCTGATAAAGTAGTACATAATTGTGAAGATTTTTAGCTGCATTTTATAGGAAATTGTTATATATTTATAACATATAACTTGAATGTTATTATGTATATTGAAATTTGATATAAAACAATACATTTTATTGGATGCAATATAGAGTATTCTTTATTCCCTTGAATTGTGTCTTATTACAGTATGTTAAGAAATTGTCTGCCACAGTAGCTACAAAAATAATGTACAAACAAAATATTTTCTAATATGAAGAGGTTTTTACAAGAATAATAATTATTTATGCAAGTCAACAAGTAGCTAAAGTGGCTAAGTCGTTTCATGGCATAACCATCAACTATCAGAAATCCGAAAACATATATATATTTAAATATATACCTGTATATACAGTATATCCTACATATATATATATTTTGATACAAAATATCCCCCCTGGTACTACTCTCCTTGTCGCGGTTGGGGGGCTTCGGGGCCTGCGACTTGGGCTTGATGGGAGAGGGATGTGGTTGTTTCCCTCCCTCTCCCCTCAAGCTTTCGTCCTCAACTTGACTAATTTTGAGTAGTTTTTCTTTCCTCATACTATGTTTTTCCCCTTCTATTCTTATTCTGTCCTATTCGGCTGTCCTCGGGCATCCTATATCTCATGTCTCCCTGGCCTGGCTAGGTAGCAGACTCCTGACCTGATTTGTCTCTTCGGTTGCTGATATGGCCGGACTGACTTGATTCCCTTTAGTAATGCATTTTTTGCTTCTCGATGTGATTTTTTCTACCTTCGACCTGATCTCTCATTCTTCGCCCTGATCACTTCTTGGTTGGCGTTGCGGTGTAGCAGTTCTTGCCTCATCCTTCTGCCCTGCCCTATAAGAGCTCATGTGGATGTGGAGCTCATGTGGTCCGGCTGAAATGGCGAGAAATGTCTGCGTGTCTTCACCTTCCTCGATTTGTTCCCCTAGTCCTTCCCTCTCTATCTTGACTCGTTTAGTTATATATCTTGATCGAATCCTTCGGGCCAGCCCTATGAGAGTTCTTTTTATGGAGTTCAGTGGTCTGGTTAAACTAATATAAAAAAAACAAAAAAAAACATACAAAATATGCTTAACCCTTTCAACAAGAGGAAACATTTATTTATCAAACTTATGGATATAATTAGACGATTCTACTCAATTATGCCTCTGACTCCCACAGCTCCTTCTTAAGCTGAATACAATCGTCTAATGATAGAATAAACATTTATAAGGCGTCATAATCCTCAAGGGGAATATTGCCAGGAAATAGACCAGACAGAGTAAGGGGCAAGGGAACGTGAAAGTGGTCCCAGACCCTAAGAATTGGAACTTTAAATTTTGTTTCTGTTTGAGCTCTGTCTCGAGTTGGCCACCCCCAGCTATGGGGTATGTGCCTGAGTATATACATACATACAATACAAAAGGGAAAGAAACCATGCCCGCCAGCCAAAAAAAAAAAAAAAAATTGATTTTGTGTTTTGTTTTGTTTTTCTGACGTGTTGTGATGTCCCTGTTCGGGCTCTGTCTCGAGTCGGCCACCCCCATAAAAAAAAAAAAAGGAAAACTGGGGAAGGTGCCAGAGTACATACATACTTACATACATACTTACATACATATAGTACATACATACATACATACTTATATGAATAAATGTATGTACGGTAGCCTATTATACACAGGCACATAACCCATAGCTAAGGATGGTCGACTCGAGACAGAGCCCGAATAGGGACAAAAAAAAAAAAAAAAAAAAAAACGAATAATACTAATAATAATAACAAATAATAATATATAAATAAATCACACATATCTAGGACGCCCAGGAGAAGACTCAGAGACCTAGGACTAGCCTTCTATGAGGGTCAAAATAAGATATACAAGTTGTTTACAGTAAGGTATACATAATGGAGTCTAAAAGAATAGCCTGTCATTTCCCCGATAGATGGCCCTACTTATCAGCCACTGTTATCAACACTGCAGCAGACGACGAACCCAGAACAAGTAAGTAACACCAATTTACTCAACCATTGGACCACCTCAGACCACCCAAGGGTATTATATATGGTATAGTATAACCTTAGATCATCATGGACAGCAGTGATATTGATGGTGGGCTTATATAGCATCTATAATAAGCATTTACAACTCTAAGCAAATCCAAAACTCTCTCTGACGCACGCGCAGTAGTATTTTCAGCCTGATGCCATTTTGGGGACAGATGTGTACAGTTGTCCACGGGTCCAGCTATTATGTAGCTACTTGTTATGTTATTACTTTAATTATACGTGTTGTCCCTGTTCGGGCTCTGTCTCGAGTCGTCCACCCCAAGCTATGGGGTATCTGCCTAAGTATATAGATAGATAGCTAGATACTAGATATGTATATGCGTAGAAATAATTACAAATATACCTAAAATAGACTTGAAAGATAATGTCATATAGGCCTACCTGTAAATAGCAAAAATTAAACATGATTAGCGAGGGCAATTCGCACCAAAATGGCATGAAATGGGGCGAAAGGTCTTAAAATTGCCAAACTAATTAGGCGAACCTCTTGATATGTCAAAACCGATGGGGCTAAACATGAGGGAGAAGGGGGTCCAGAAAAAGAACCCTGAAGTGAAAATCTCCCCTTAAGAATTGCCCTAGCCAACTATGCCACCTTAATATAACAGAAGGTATGATCATAATGACACATAGAGTAAACTAATGAATACTGCTAATAATTAATTAGAACTAATAAATAATCATATATAAATAAATTAATGTCGCTAATAAAAGAACGGAGATTGTAAGGCAGTTGGTGAATCAATGCATTGTGGGCGGAGTGTACTGACAAAACAGTGAGTCTTTAATGTTGTCACCAAAATCCGCCCATCCAGACTCCGCCCACTTCCTCAATAGTGGGTGGAATCTGGTGACATAAGGGACATAATTTCACCAAACTCCGCCCACTACTTCAATAGTGGGTGTAGTTTGGTGACATAATTGGCGTCACCAGTGTCACCAAACTCCGCCCACTTCCTCCAGAGTGGGGGGAATTTGGTTATGGGGAGTCAGAGGCCAATCAGAGTCACCAAACTCAGCCCACTTCCTTAATAGTGGGTGGAGTTTGGTGACATAAGAGGCGTCACCAATGTCACCAAGCTCCGCCCACCACCTCCCAGCATTGTGATAGGCCTACACTAACCCCGCCCCCTTCATACACCATATTGACCATAATATACCATAGCCATACTAACGATAATAACCCCTTCATTAATTATATTCTGGCAACTAGTAGATGATTTTACACAGCTTAGAAAGAACCTGAGGGGATATAATTGTCCCTATATTAATTGTCAGAACTCCTTCCTAAACTAAGTAAAATCGTCTACTAATAGCCAAAATATAATGTTTGTTTCAATTCGATTGTGGTGTTATTGCTTCACATTTAAACCGGTATCACACGAGAGCTTTTCTAGTCAACATTCGATGATCAACATTTTTCTGGCAACATTTCTGGAATATTTTGCACTGGTATCGGAAACTAGACTGTTGGCAGATGAACTTAGGTAACCGAAATATTGTAAATGTTGACCTCATAAGCTGCCAGACCAGTGTTGAGGATAAATGTTGAGTGAAAAAGCGTTCGTGTGATACCGGCTTTAGTATACGTCTATGTGTACATTTAATATGTTCAGGATTTTGTATTTCCTTCATATTTACCTCATTTATGAATTGATTTTTATTTTTATTTTGGGTAACATTGGAGGATTATAAGCAGTTTAGGAAGGATCTTGAGCAATCAGAGGGGTAAAAAGGATCTCAATTAACCGTTAAACGTCCTCAGATCCTTCCTAATCTTAATAAAATCGTCCAATGATAACCAGAATAATATGAGTAAGTGTGTCCTCGAATACTGAAAAAGCTAATTTATTTTATTATTCATTGCAGATGGTGTTTTTGGCGGTAACAAGGATGACGTCGGAGCATTTGGACTACAACACGTCTTTCCTCAGCTGGACACAATCGCCCTCTGCGCCCCCCCCCCCCCCCCGCCCCCCCAATCAATATACCCATATAACCCATTGCACAGCATGTTGCCCTAGAACAGCCCTCTGTGCACCCCCTACAATATCAATATACCTATATAACCCATAGCACAGCATTTTGCCCTAGAACAGCCCTCTGTGCACCCCCCACAATATCAATATACCTATATAACCCATAGCACAACATGTTGCTCTAGAACAGCCCTCTGTGCACCCCCCACAATATCAATATACCTATATAACCCATAGCACAGCATGTTGCCCTAGAACAGCCCTCTGCGTAGCCCCCCTCCTATCAATATACCTATATAACCCATAGCACAGCATGTTGCCCTAGAACAGCCCTCTGTGTAGCCCCCCCTCCTATCAATATACCCATATAACCCATCACACAGCATGTTGCTCTAGAACAGCCCTCTGCGCACCCCCCACAATATCAATATACCCATATAACCCATCACACAGCATGTTGCCCTAGAACAGCCCTCTGCGTAGCGCCCACAATATCAATATACCTATATAACCCATCACACAGCATGTTGCCCTAGAACAGCCCTCTGCCTGCCCCCCCAATATCAATATACCTATATAACCCATAGCGCAGCATGTTGCTCTAGAACAGCCCTCTGCGTACCCCCCCTCCTATCAATATACCCATATAACCCATAGCACAGCATGTTGCCCTAGAACAGCCCTCTGCGTAGCCCCCCTCCTATCAATATACCCATATAACCCATCACACAGCATGTTGCCCTAGAACAGCCCTCTGCGTAGCCCCCCTCCTATCAATATACCCATATAACCCATCACACAGCATGTTGCCCTAGAACAGCCCTCTGCGTAGCCCCCCCTCCTATCAATATACCCATATAACCCATCACACAGCATGTTGCCCTAGAACAGCCCTCTGCGTAGCCCCCCTCCTATCAATATACCCATATAACCCATAGCACAGCATGTTGCCCTAGAACAGCCCTCTGCGTAGCCCCCATAATATCAATATACCCATATAACCCATCACACACCATGTTGCTCTAGAACAGCCCTCTGCATAGCCCCCACAATATCAATATACCCATATAACCCATAGCACAGCATGTTGCTCTAGAACAGCCCTCTGCGTAGCCCCCCTCGTATCAATATACCCATATAACCCATCACACAGCATGTTGCTCTAGAACAGCCCTCTGCGTAGCCCCCACAATATCAATATACCCATATAACCCATAGCACAGCATGTTGCCCTAGAACAGCCCTCTGCGTAGCCCCCCCCCCTCCTATCAATATACCTATATAACCCATAGCACAGCATGTTGCCCTAGAACAGCCCTCTGCGTAGCCCCCCCCCCCCTCCTATCAATATACCCATATAACCCATAGCACAGCATGTTGCCCTAGAACAGCCCTCTGCGTAGCCCCCTCCTATCAATATACCTATATAACCCATAGCACAGCATGTTTCCCTAGAACAGCCCTCTGCGTAGCCCCCCTCCTATCAATATACCCATATAACCCATAGCACAGCATGTTGCCCTAGAACAGCCCTCTGCGTAGCCCCCCCCCTCCTATCAATATACCCATATAATCCATAGCACAGCATGTTGCCCTAGAACAGCCCTCTGCGTAGCCCCCCTCCTATCAATATACCCATATAACCCATAGCACAGCATGTTGCCCTAGAACAGCCCTCTGCGTAGCCCCCTCCTATCAATATACCCATATAACCCATAGCACAGCATGTTGCCCTAGAACAGCCCTCTGCATAGCCCCCTCCTATCAATATACCCATATAACCCATAGCACAGCATGTTGCCCTAGAACAGCCCTCTGCGTAGCCCCCCCTCCTATCAATATACCCATATAATCCATAGCACAGCATGTTGCCCTAGAACAGCCCTCTGCGTAGCCCCCCTCCTATCAATATACCCATATAACCCATAGCATAGCATGTTGCCCTAGAACAGCCCTCTGCGTAGCCCCCCTCCTATCAATATACCCATATAACCCATCACACAGCATGTTGCCCTAGAACAGCCCTCTACGTAGCCCCCCCCCCTATCAATATACCCATATAGCCCATAGCACAGCATGTTGCTCTAGAACAGCCCTCTGCGCACCCCCCACAATATCAATATACCGGTACCTATATAACCCATCACACAGCATGTTGCCCGAGAACAGCCCTCTGCACAGCCCCCCCCCCCCCCACACACACACACACACACACTATCAATATACTCATATAACCCATCGCACAGCATGTTGCCCGAGAACAGCCCTCTGCGTAGCCCCCCCCCCCCCCCCTCAGCCCTCATCCCCAGTGGAATAAACTGTAATACTAGACATAAAAATAAAAATAAATCTACGGGAAGCACTGCCTTTCTCGCAAAACAAAACGAATATCGCCTCGGGCAGTATTGTGACGTCAGAAAAACTTAAGTTTCAGCCAATCAGAAGCCAGCAACTTTTTCCAGGGGTCTAGAATTCATACGCTATGGCCTAAGGTAGACAGGTGGGGTTCATCCTACTCGCGCCATAATTTGCTCTGCTCTCTGTGGGTTCGGTCAAGGGCTGGCTAGTCTGTCGAAAATATGAGTTCGTAAAGTCATATAATTCTACGGGAGGAGCACTACCTTTCTTGCACTACCAGACACATATTGCCTCGGGCAGTACGATGACGTCAGACAAATCTTTCAATCTTCAGCCAATCAGAAGCCAGCAACTTTTTCCAGGGGTCTAAAATTCATACGCTATGGCCTCTAGGGTGGACGTTTGGTTCATCCTACTCTCGCCAGAACTTGCTTGGCTCTCTGTGGGTTCAGTAAAAATATGAGTTCGCCAAGGGGAAATAAAATTGCATATAATTCTACGGAAGAAGCACAACATATCTCGCAAAACCAAACGAATATCGCCTTGGGCAGTATTGTGACGTCAGAAAAACTTGCAAAGTTTCAGCCAATCAGAAGCCACCAACTTTTTTCAAGGGTCTACAATTCATACGCTATGGCCTAAGGTGGACGGGTGGGGTTCATCCTACTCGCCCCATAACTTGCTGAGCTCTCTGTGGGATTGGGCAAGGGCAGGCTAGTCTGTCGAAAATAAGAGTTCGTAAAACCAGACAAATATCGCCTCGGGCAGTATGATGACGTCAGACAAAACTTTCAATCTTCAACCAATCAGAAGCGAGCAACATTTTTCAGGGATCTAAAATTCATACGCTATGGCCTCTCGGGTGGACGTAGAGGGGGGGGGGGGGGTGTTCATCCTACTCACGCCATAACTTGCTCAGCTCTCTGGGGGGTCGGTCACGGGTTGGGTAGTTTGTTGAGAATATTAGTTCATAATGTGTTCGTATATTGGTGGTAAACCCATTTTATTCAGGATTTCAAGGTTAATCACTATCAATATACCCATATACCCACTCGTAGAGCATGTTGCCTTACAACAACCCTCTGCGCAGCCCCTCCTTCCCCTCCCCCATCAATATACCCATATACCCCATCGTATAGCATGTTGCCTTAGAACAGCCCTCTGCGCAGCCCCCCTTCCCCCCCCCATCAATATACCCATATACCCCATCGTACAGCATGTTGCCTTAGAACAGCTCTCTGCGCAGCCTCCCCCCCCCCCAACAATATACCAATATAACCCATCGCACAGCATGTTGCCCTAGAACAGCCCTCTGTGCAGCCCCCCAAATCAATATACCCAAATAACCCACCACACAGCATGTTGCCCTAGAACAGCCCTCTGCGCAGCTCCCCCCATCAATATACCCATATAACCCACCACACAGCATGTTGCCCTAGAACAGCCCTCCGCGTAGACCCCCCCCCCATCAATATACCCATATAACCCATAGCACAGCATGTTGCCCTAGAACAGCCCTCTGCGGTGCCCCCCCCCCTATAAATATACCCATATAACCCATCACACAGCATGTTGCCCTAGAACAGCCCTCTGCACAGCTCCCCCCATCAATTTACCCATATAACCCATCACACAGCATGTTGCCCTAGAACAGCCCTCTGCGTAGCCCCCTCCTATCAATATACCCATATAACCCATAGCACAGCATGTCGCCCTAGAACAGCCCTCTGGGTAGCCCCCTCTTATCAATATACCCATATAACCCATCACACAGCATGTTGCCCTAGAACAGCCCTCTGCGCAACCCCCACAATATAAATATACCTACTGTATATAACCCCTAGCACAGCATGTTCCTCAAGAACAGCCCTCTGCGTAGCCCCCCTCCTATCTATATACCTATATAACCCATAGAACAGCCCTCCGCGTAGCCCCCCCTCCTATCAATATACCCATATAACCCATAGCACAGCATGTTGCTCTAGAACAGCCCTCTGCGTAGCCCCCACAATATCAATATACCCATATAACCCATCACACAGCATGTTGCCCTAGAACAGCCCTCTGCGTAGCCCCCCACAATATCAATATACCTATATAACCCATAGCACAGCATGTTGCCCTAGAACAGCCCTCTGCGTAGCCCCCCTCCTATCAATATACCCATATAACCCATAGCACAGCATGTTGCCCTAGAACAGCCCTCTTAATAGCCCCCCTCCTATCAATATAACTATATAAACCCATAGCACAGCATGTTGCCCTAGAACAGCCCTCTGCGCAGCCCCCCCCCAATATCAATATACCTATATAACACATAGAACAGCATGTTGCCCTAGAACAGCCCTCTGCGTAGCCGCCCAATATCAATATACCCATATAACCTCATAGCACAGCATGTTTCCCTAGAACAGCCCTCTGCGCACCCCCCCAATATCAATATACCTATATAACCCTTAGAACAGCATGTTGCTCTAGAACAGCCCTCTGCGCACCCCCCACAATATCAATATACCCATATAACCCATAGCACAGCATGTTGCCCTAGAACAGCCCTCTGGAAACTCCCCACAATGACAATATACCTATATAATCCCTGGCACAGCATGTTTGCCTAGAAACAGCCCTCTGCGTAGCCCCCCACAATATCAATATACCCATTATAACCCATAGCACAGCAGTTGCCCTAGAACAGCCCTCTGCGTAGCCCCCTCCAATATCAATATACCTATATATCCCATAGCACAGCATGTTGCTCTAGAACAGCCCTCTGCGTAGCCCCTCTCCTATCAATATACCCATATAACCCATAGCACAGCATGTTGCCCTAGAACAGCCCTCTGCGTTAGCCCCCTTGTAATATCAATATACCTATATAACCCATAGCACAGCATGTTGCCCTAGAAACAGCCATCTGCGTAGCCCCCCTCCTATCAATATACCCATATAACCCATAGCACAGCATGTTGCTCTAGAACAGCCCTCTGCGTATCACCCTCTCCTATCAATATACCCATATAACCCATAGCACAGCATGTTGCCCTAGAACAGCCCTCTGCGCCGCCCCCCCACAATATCAATATACCCATATAACCCATAGCACAGCATGTTGCCCTAGAACAGCCCTCTGCGTAGCCCCCCCATCAATATACCCATATAACCCATAGCACAGCATGTTGCTCTAGAACAGCCCTCTGCGTAGCCCCCCTTCTATCAATATACCCATATAACCCATAGCACAGCATGTTGCCCTAGAACAGCCCTCTGCCTAGCTCCCACTCCTATCAATATACCTATATAACCCATAGCACAGCATGTTGCTTTAGAACAGCCCTCTGCGTAGCCCCCCCTCCTATCAATATACCCATATAACCCATAGCACAGCATGTTGCCCTAGAACAGCCCTCTGCGTAACCCCCCCCCCCTCCTAGCAATATACCCATATAACCCCTAGCACAGCATGTTGCCCTAGAACAGCCCTCTGCGTAGCCCCCCCCATCAATATACCCATATAACCCATAGCACAGCATGTTGCCCTAGAACAGCCCTCTGAATAGCCCCCTCTTATCAATATACCCATATAACCCATCACACAGCATGTTGCCCTAGAACAGCCCCTCTGTGCAGCCCCCCCTCTATCAATATACCCATATAACCCATAGCACAGCATGTTGCCCTAGAACAGCCCTATGAGTAGCCCCCCTCCTATCAATATACCCATAAAACCCATACACAGCATGTTGCCCTAGAACAGCCCTCTGCGCCCACCCCCCACAATCAATTTACCCATATAACACATAGCACAGCATGTTGCCCTAGAACAGCCCTCTGCGCAGCCCCCCCCCACCCTATCAATATACCCATATAACCCATAGCACAGCATGTTGCCCTAGAACAGCCCTCTGCGTACCTCCCCCCTCCATCAATATACCCATATAACCCATAGCACAGCATGTTGCCCTAGAACACCCCTCTGCGTAGCCCCCGCCCCAATCAATATACCATATAACCCATAGCACAGCATGTTGCCCTAGAACAGCCCTCTGCGTACCCCCCACAATATTAATATACCCATATAACCCATAGGACAGCGTGTTGCCCTAGAACAGCCCTCTGCGCCCCTGCACAGCCCCCCCACAATATCAATATACCCATATAACCATAGCACAGCATGTTGCCCTAGAACAGCCCTCTGCGTAGCCCCCCCCCCCCTTCAGCCCTGACCCCCAGATGGGAATAAACGTTAATCACTAGCCATTAAACCCCATAAAATAAACACAGCATCTACGGAGGACAGCACTACCTTTCTCCCCCGCCCGAAAAACCAAACGATATATCGCCTCGGGCAGTATTGTGACGTAAGAAAAAACTTACAAAGTTTCCAGCCAAGCAGAAGCCAGCAAACTTTTTCCAGGGGGTCTAGAATTCATACGCTCATTGGCCTAAGGTAGACAGGTGGGGTCATCCTACTCGCAGCATAATTTTCTCTGCTCTCTGTGGGTCGGTCAAGGGCTGGCTAGTCGCGAAAATATGAGTTCGGTAAAGTCATTATAGCATTCTACGAGCAGCCCTCTGCACAGCCCCCCCCCCCCAACACACTCACACACACACACACTTTCAATCTTAACCATCGCACAGCATGTTGCCCGAGAAACATCTGCGTAGCCCTCTGCCCCTACCCCCAGAACTTGCTTGGCTCTAGACATAAAAAAAAAAAAAAAAAAATCTACGGGGGAAGCACTACCTTTCTCGCAAAATCAAACGAATATCGCCTCGGGCAGTATTGTGACGT
>CM064551.1:28966154-29211154 GCA_032716605.1 Paralithodes platypus
ACCCTTTTATTTCTGGTGCCTCAATATATTCTTCTTTTTACAGATGTGCTGCCCTGCTGTGACCAGACTAAGGACCCTGGACTAATGGAGGATACGCTATTTAACAAAAAAATAAAATAAAATTTCCAATTAAAGTCTTGACTATTGATTCCAACCTGTTGATGTAATCCAATATTGTAGATCAATCTTATACATTTGTCAAAGATGGTTATTCATTTTAACTTTGAATTAATAAAACAAATGAAAGAGTTATTGTAATCCAATATCGTAGATATTTTTTAGATAATGAACAGCATATCAATAATTAATCTTAATTTTGGAATGCATAGAAAAAAAAGTTTCAATAAATGATTACCCTCGATAAATTTAAAACATATTTACAAATTCTAATAAGATTTAAATTTATATTTTGAAATATTGGAATACATTGCCAGATAATAGAAAAGGGCAAGTTCACGAAACGAACTGCAAAATAAAATGACTGGGTGAGGAGGGATGACTTTCAATACCTAATATATCTAGATTCTTGGAGAGGTAGGTAGGAAGAGTTACATGGGTTAGGGAGAAGCAGGCAAATAGCATTAGTTACATAGGATAGATATTTCTAAATAGATACATGGATAGATATACACCTAGGGAGTTATATGGAAAGAGTTGCATTATGCCTTTAATGATTAAATTATCCAAAACCTATACACCACTTGACCAACACCTCACGTAATCACCAACACCACTGAATACTGCCAACACACTAAATCACACTGCCAACATTTAGGTTCAATGATTGTCAACACATCTGCCAACAATCCACACTTTACTTTGCCAACAGTCTTACACACAACACACTAAATCACACTGCCAACAGTCTTACACACAACATACTAAATCACACTGCCAACATTTAGGTTCAATGATTGTCAACACATCTGCCAACAATCCACACTTTACTTTGCCAACAGTCTTACACACAACACACTAAATCACACTGCCAACAGTCTTACACACAACATACTAAATCACACTGCCAACATTTAGGTTCAATGATTGTCAACACATCTGCCAACAATCCACACTTTTCTTTGCCAACAGTCGTACACACATTTAATCACTTTGCCAACCCTCATACACACTTAATCAGCATATCACTACCTTCGCCTGCTTTGCCCATACACTATTAACACTTAAGCATACACCCTTAGGCACTTATTGAATATATCCCTACCCTACTTTGATCACGTACTCTGCCAACATCCACATATCACGCCACACTTTCAATACACACTTGACCACAATGCCAACTGACTTATCATTTTGCCAACATTCCTACTCTACTTAATTAACACTACACATCACACACAACAGGAAGAAACTCTTATTATAGAAACCAACCTTCCCCCAAAAGCTGCACACTATACATAAGCTAGTTTCAAAAGTAATAAACGCTACTAAATAATAAACCCAGTAGGTTAGATTATATATTCGCTAGTCTTTCTTTTCAACTGACGGTATATTGCAAAGTTCCCATCAAGATTTGTTATTTTGAAGATTTTTGAGTGAAATAAGGTGCTAAATAAATAAACTTAGTCTTGATATGATGCAGAGACATCGTAGTTTCATATTTTCCATTAATTATCGATAAATCAGCTCTCAATAGATTAAATTTACCGTCAGCTGAACAGAAACAGCATAGTTAAGACCGGCTTACCTCAGTACTGCCTGGTGGGATATAGGATAGTGGTGGTGTAGAATACTAGAGGTTAACTATCAACTGGATTATACCTGAGCAGTAAGAAATATAAAGGACCGTACACTTAAGAAAATTAAAAAGATTATAGAAGTATTCCTTAAAAGCCTTACTTAAAAGCTTGGCTATGAAATAAAAATGTTAAACTGAAATCAATAATTAAGGATAAAAATGCCAAATTGCATTGCCAATGAAACTCCATATTAAAGGCTTAAAATCCAAAAAAACAATGACGAATTACTGAAAACCCAATGGCTATTACAATATGGATAGAAGATTATAAAGAAACTTTCTATACGTAATATTGGGTAAATTATGTACTGAACAAAGTTATACCATGATCACAAAGAGTTGCAAATTAGCCAAAGACAATGTGCATTATTGTTTTCTAAAGTACTTTAGGTACGTTATTTAAAAGAAAAGACTTCATAATACATATAAGTACCTTTACTGGTATTATATAAGTATTCAAAATATATATCTGTATTCTGTAGGTACAGTGTTTTTTTGTTATATATAAAAATTTGTGTCTCTGATCAATAAAAAAACTAAGTTGATATATGCTCTTTTTAATATCCATGTTATTTTTGTTTCTCCTGTTTCAAATTCTATAAGTTCTCAAGTTTAATTTTGTCTAAGTTAATTATCTTGGTTCTCTTCATATTTTGTCAATTTTCAAGTTCATTATTTTTGTATAAGTTATAAGTATTTTTTCTTAGCATGAGGTTAAGTTTTTCAAGTATATTTTTTTTTCTAAGTGCTTTTTAGCATGGGGCTAAGTTTTTCAAGTATAGTTTTAAAGTTAATTAAATTTTATTTAAGTTCTCTTTATATTCTAAGTCAGTTTATTATTTATTTTCTGAGTTCTCTTTTATTTAGATAGAAATAAACAGAACAAAAATATGAAACTAAGTCCATATATTGGAACTTTATTTATAATTGAAAACTATTTTTCTAAGTTTTCATCAGTTATAAAAGTCATAGCTTACAATAAAGTGATCAAGAAAAGATATAAGTTCGTTTTTTTTTTATTAAGTAAAGTTCGCGTGACAAAGACGATATATAACAATATTATACGCGGTACAAAAGCGGTGTGTATACTATATCATAAGTTAACGTTAAAGCAAATACAAGAGTAATGAATTCAAGTGATGCAAATATATTATTTGACCCGGTACAATGGCGGAATATATATAAGCTACGTTAAAGGCAAACAGTCATTAAATTAAAGCAAAGGAAAATATTGAAGCTGAAGGAGGGGCGACCAACTCAGGGGGGAAGAGGGGAAGGGGGACATCATCAAAACAACAAAGCTGTGAATTAATAAGAATATCAAAGATTAGTAAAAGTAATAAAGCCCTATCTCATCTGAAAGGGA
The DNA here is from genome assembly GCA_032716605.1 of Paralithodes platypus. Taxonomy (NCBI): domain Eukaryota; kingdom Metazoa; phylum Arthropoda; class Malacostraca; order Decapoda; family Lithodidae; genus Paralithodes; species Paralithodes platypus. The sequence goes on from CM064551.1 coordinate 28,969,277, forward strand.
AAAATAGATTAGCCTAACCTAACACACACCATTCATACCATGCAACTACGACTACATACTACGACTACGACTACATACTACGACTACATACTACGACTACTACGACTACTACGACTACATACTACGACTACATACTACGACTACTACTACGACTACTACTACGACTACATACTACGACTACATACTACGACTACTACTACGACTACACCTAACCTAACCCTACCCCTACCCCTAACCTAACACGCATCATTCATACCATGCAACTACGACTACAACTACGACTACAAACTACGACTACAAACAAAACAAGAATAACACTCCCCTTGTGTCCTGATGGTGTTGCAGTCTCGTAGCATCGGCAGAGTCCACAGGGCAGTCTCGTAGCGTCGGCAGAGTCCACAGGGCAGTCTCGTAGCGTCAGCATCTACAGGGCAGTCTCGTAGCGTCGGCAGAGTCCACAGGGCAGTCTCGTAGCGTCGGCAGAGTCCACAGGGCAGTCTCGTAGCGTCGGCAGAGTCCACAGGGCAGTCTCGTAGCGTCGGCAGAGTCCACAGGCAGCAACTCAAATCCTGGAAATAAGAAATAAAAACATTAATTTGAGATCGTAAACAACATAAAAAAAAAAAAATCTATTTATACTCTGTTCACGACAAGTAGGCAAACTCTTAGATTTTAATTTTCAAATTTATTGTTTTAAGTTACAAGAGTTTCTAAGCAAGGATATACGATGCTAATTATCAAGCACTTTTAATGAAAGGTTGAAAAGATATATATTTGTATTTAATTAATTATGTTTATTTGTAAGTTAATTGGTGGGTTGGTGAAAATATGAATTAAGTAACACCCCGTTTTTAACATTAATCATTAATTACTTGAAACAAATTAATATGAACAGTATAGCAACAGAACAGAGTATAATGATATAGTATAATGAGTTGGGCAGTAACTTACCCCAGACAGTTGGTAGGTTGATGTGTGTTGCAGAGTCCATAGTTCGGGTGGTGTTGGTAGCTTCCGGTGAGTTGGCTTAGTTCGGTGATGGTGGGATACAAACACCAACTCAAATCCTGAAATAGAATAAAAGAACAAATATAAGACTAAGAAATATTTACACAGTACGAGATATAAATATATTACTATATTAATGAATTATAAACTATCTAAAATACCCAACTGAAATATTTACAAAGTATGTATCTAAAAAATATATAGATAAAACAATGTTATATCCAACTATGAATTACGTATGAAATGCGGGATATGTAAAAAGAACCGAGTTGCATTTAAACATCTACACAGAACTGGGTGGTATATATAACTCTCGCCCGCGCGTTGGTCCTGAGGCCGGCTGGCTGCCTGCCTCAGTCACCCAAAACGCCCTAAATCACCACGCCCAAATTAACGCTACGACATTCTAACCTACACCAATCGATTTACCACATCATTTTACTGTTTCTTTACACTTTTGTCTTTGCTGGACTTGTGTCAGATTGTCCAAATTCGCTTTCCCTGAGCCAGAAATCGAAATTTTCAGTCACAAATTTGAAAGTCCATTTACTTTTGCAATTGTTGAGTTACAAAGCTGAGACTTTGCCAATAGGTAGTTCAAATTATTTAGAGAAATGGATTTTCTCAGTTTATTACATTATCGAGTTTTACCAAAGATATGAACTAATTAGTGCCGCTGTATTCATAAAACGTCAAGTATAAGTAAATGTAGTTGAAATTATCTGTTCTTTCACACAATTATACATTAATTTATATATTTCGTTTTATATGAATGCTTGAAAATAATAGAAACTCGAGTAATAACCCAATAATGTAGATATTGAAGGACTTGGTGATCCACGCACTCCGGCCAAGTCTGACTGCCTGGTGCCTTATCCACCCAAAACACCCTAACTCACCGACCTATATTAACACTACAACTTGCTAACCTATTCTATTCGATTTACCGCATCATTTAACCCTTTTCAATATCGTATTTTTGTAAAAAATAGCCACGGTTATTCCCTATTCTCACTCATAAGCCCACACATCGCCTTTTCTGGTCACAAATTTCATAGTTCATTAATTTGTGCAGTATATAAAATACAAGGTTGATAATTTTACAACCTATAGTTATCCTTATGTATAGATTATGATTTGCTCAGATTTCTGTAATTATGATTATTACGAAAGATAGAAATATATTTGTGTGGCTCTATTCATAAATCGTGCATTTTAAGTTAATTTGGTTAGTTTTTCATTATATAATTCGAATGTAATTATCAATCAATAATAATGAGAGGATGATCAACTATATACTTTATTATTATCTCTATAAATATGAACAGTATAGCAACAGGACACACTATTAATGATTTATAAACAATCTACAATACTCGAATGAAATGTTTACAAAGTACCGTACGTATCTTAAAAATATATAGATAAAACCGTATAATATCTAACTATGAATTAAGTACAAAGTCCGGAATATGTTGATAGTATAAAGAACCCAGTTGCATATAAACATCAACACAGAACTGGGTGGTATATATAACTCTCGCCCGCGCGTTGGTCCTGAGGCCGGCAGGCTGCCTGGCTGAGTCACCCAAAACCGCCCAAAACGCCCAAAATCACCACGCCTAAATTAACGCTACGACATTCTAACCTACACCAATCGATTTACCGCATCATTTTACTCTTTCTTACCACTTTTTTCTTTGCTGGACTTGTGTCAGATTGTCCAAATTCGCCTTCCCTGAGCCAGAAATCGAAATTTTCAGTCACAAATTTGAAAGTCTATTAACTTTTGCATTTTTTTAGTTACAAGGCTGAGACTTTGACAATAGGTAGTTTCATTTATTTAGAGAAATGGCTTTTCTCAGATTTTAAAAATTTTGAGTTTTACGAAAGATATGAATTAATTAGTGCTGCTCTATTCATAAAACGTCAAGTATAAGTAAATGTAGTTGAAATTATCTGTTCTTTCACACAATTATACATTCATTTATATATTCCGTTTTATATGAATGCTTGAAAATAATAGAAACTCGAGTAATAACCGAATAATGTATATATTGAAGGACTGGGTAATCCACGCGCTTGGGTTCAGTCTGACTGCCTGGTGCCTTATCCACCCAATAACTTCCTAATTCACCACCTATTTTAACGTTACAACTTTCTAACCTATTCCATTCGATTTACCGCATCATTTAACCCCATCGCGGATAATTCCTTCCTATTAATCTTAAAGTTTTTATGTATCTCCATCCCTTAAACCAAAATTCGTATTTTACAGTCACAAATGTATAAGTTAGTTAATTATTTAGTGTTCTATATATCTATTGCCGGACGCCTTACTCCCCTTAACCCGTACAGTACCAGGAATGTCTTTTATATCATATTCTAGCCACTAGTATACGATTTTATTCAACTTAGGAAGGACCTCTAGCAAAAATATGGCCCCAAACTATCTCAACCAACCCTTCTATCTCAAATCCTTCCTAAGCTGCTACATAATATCGTCTAAATATAGCTAGAATACAATATAATACACGTCGCTGGCACTCAAAGGGTTATCGAGGGTGGCCATACACAAAATGCCCCCAAGCGGACCTATCCCCTATAAGAGGGATAACCCATGTCAGTTTAATGAAGGACTTAGATGATTGACCACTTAATTTAGTGTTATTGGGTGTAATTGTTGGTAAGAGTTGTATTATCGGGCGTACCACTACCGACATACAACATAAATCATCTATAAATACTTAACCTAACTAAAAGGCCTAATCTAACCTAGTATTTTTATTACTACATGAATACTAGGTTAGGTTAGGTTGTTTGGTTAGGTAAATGTTTTAGAGAGGAGTTATGTTGTATGTCGGTAGTGGTACGCCCGATAACACAACTCTTACCCAATTGTTTAGTAAGTCCTTCATTAAACTGGCATGGGTTGTCCCTCAGGAAACACCCCTCAAGTGGAAATCTCCCCTTACATTAAATGTGGCTGAAATTGGGTAATTCTTTACTTATTCGGTTGTTCTGTCCCTCCCTCGCAGTCGCAGTCGCAGTCGCAGTCTCTCTCTCTCTCTCTCTCTCTCTCTCTCTCTCTCTCTCTCTCTCTCTCTCTCTCTCTCTCTCTCTCTCTCTCTCTCTCTCTCTCTCTCTCTCTCTCTCTCTCTCTCTCTCTCTCTCTCTCTCTCTCTCTCTCTCTCTCTCTCTCTCTCTCTCTCTCTCTCTCTCTCTCTCTCTCTCTCTCTCTCTCTCTCTCTCTCTCTCTCTCTCTCTCTCAACCCCTCTAAGCCCACGTATCTTTTTCAGAAAACTGAGTTTTGAGCATAGACTAAAGAAAATGGATACAGGAGAGGTTGAGGGTAACTATATAGAAAACGTATAGCTCATATATTGGGAGTTTCTTTCTTGTATAGTTCTCCATATATTTTGATTAACTGTATATAGAAAACGCATAGCTCATATATTGGGGGTTGCTCTCTTGTTTAGTTCTCCATATATTTTGATTGACTATGTACAGTCGCGCTAATAAGTGATGTCTCGGCACCAAATATGTTATGATCAATAATTGGTATCAGGAATATCTAAGCTTCATTTCGTCATATCGAGTGAAAGATATCAACATGTTCCTACACTTACCCACCCTATTCAACATCTGACAGACATTATTACAGCACAAAGCAAGCCAAACGTTATGACAGCCGGGCCATGACTTATTAGCGCGACTGTACTATAAGCTCTGAACATTGTATAGCATGATACATGGCCTTCCGCAACAACGTTCCCCAAAGTGTTGGGGCTTGTACTGAGTGTTATATAAACAAGATAAAAACAAAGATAGGTTGACCCCCCCCCCTCCCCCCTCATGATTTATTGTAATCATTAACCCCTTGTTTACCGGGATGTCTTTTTAGTTTTATTCTAGCTACATTTAGACGATTGTGTGCAGTTTAAGCTACATTTAGACGATTGTGTGCAGTTTAAGCTACATTTAGACGATTGTGTGCCAGTTTAAGCTACATTTAGACGATTGTGTGCCAGTTTAAGCTACATTTAGACGATTGTGTGCAGTTTAAGCTACATTTAGACGATTGTGTGCAGTTTAAGCTACATTTAGACGATTGTGTGCAGTTTAAGCTACATTTAGACGATTGTGTGCAGTTTAAGCTACATTTAGACGATTGTGTGCAGTTTAAGCTACATTTAGACGATTGTGTGCAGTTTAAGAAGGATCTGTGGTAGTACAAAGGGTTAAGTGCGATAGTTCGAAGCTTCTTAATTGCTAGTTACTCATTTTAAACTTAACCCTTTCACACACATATGACGCAGAGGTTGCCAGATTAGCAATAAGAAATAGTGCTCTCACTCTTATAATTACCTCTCCAAAATTAGTTTTCTGCCCACAGCTAACTCAAAGACAACTGCAGAGGTTGAAGTAACTAAACTAAAGGTTTATAAATACCCCTGATGGTAACAAAGGTTTTAAAATATCCCCAATAGGCTCATAATCGCGTCATATGTCGGAGAGGGTTAATCATTTTAAATTAACCCTTTCACACACATAGTTGCCAGATTAGAATAAGAATATGCTCAATATAGGCGTCATATGTCGGAGAGGTTAATCAATCGTCTAATAGTTGCCGGAATTACAATTGTCAGTCACAAACACACGCTTTCACCATTTTCAGCATTAGTACGCGAGACGTCTACTTTTTATTGACTCTAGTTATATTGAGAGGATTTTATGAAGCTTGGGAAGGATCTGTGGTAGTTAAAAGGGTTAATTGAGATAGTTGGTAGCCTTTTTATTGATTCTCGTTATATTGAGAGGATTTTATGAAGCTTAGGAAGGATAGCGTAGTCTTAAAATCGCCAAACTAATTGCCCAAACGTCTTAAAATCGGAAAACCTCGGCCATGTTGAATTATGTTTAGGGGTTATGGAAAACGGGAGTGTTGGCCTCGTGCGGGGTAACTAACATAAAATAATGATAATAGTACCGGTAGCACTAACACTCAGCGCCTCCTATAAAAAAACGCTTAGCCTACACATTATCGAAATATTGACCCATCCTAACTAAAGTACGGTAAATTTGGGGGTGCGTTTTGAAGTCATATTAGTTTTTAACGGGATTTACTATTTTTAAACAATATTTCCTGACGTCCATCGACGAATTTACCTTCGGACCTACAGTACGTTTTCTGTTGACCCATTTTCTTACGATGCGCGGCAGTTTTGGGTGGTTTTTCATTCTCCCGTAGTATGTTTTAGTATTTTGACATCTACATAATTTGTTAAGAGCAGCCGGGGTCGGGGGGGGGGGGGGGGGGGGGGCAGCTCCCAAGTTAGGTAAGGTTGTTTGGTTAGGTTAATGACAATATTGTCGTTTGAAGTGCATGTGACACGTCTGCCGCGAGTGCAGCCTCCCTAACTGGCGACGGACGTGTGTCACATGACACCGGCACTTCCGATGACAATGCAGTATTGTCATTAACCCCTTCTGTACCGCGAATGTCTTTTTCATTTTATTTTAGGTAGTTTCAGACGATTTTATTCAGTTTAAAAAGGTCCTCCAGCGATTAACAGGCTTCGAACTATCTCCCTTACCCATTTTTACTACCACAGATCCTTCTTAAACTGCGGAAAATCGTCTATAGTTGAAATATTGCCACAAACATCCTCGGTAGTGAATGAGAGGGTTAACCTAACCAAACAACCTTACCTAGCCCCTGCGTATGTCAGTAGTAGGGACTAGGGCTGCCTAAATAACCTAGGATAAAAACTTACAATGACAAAACAAAAAGCAGTACGAACACGCGCGTATAAAGACCCCCCCCCCCCCCTTACAGGCTAAAGTAAGAGAGAGAGAGAATGTGCGCGTGTGCATGTAGAGGTTGTAGTAGGATGGGGGGGGAGGGGGGGAATAAGCGAGAGGGAGAGAGAATGAACGCATGTGTATGTAGGGGATGGGGGAGGGGGGGGGGGGGGGGAGGTAAGCTGGATCACTCTATGGGGCAGAGGGGGGACGCGGGAGAGGGCGGTATAGGTTATATCACTATATACGAAAGTATCTAAATCACCCCCCAAAAAAATAAAAATAAAAATAAAAATAAATAAAGGATTAGTTTTACCAAACATATGCACTGTATATATACGTAAACTAAAATCATAAATTGGGAACGAGTGGAGGTGTGGAAAGACGAAGGCAACTTGTACAAAGGAGTACAAAGGAAATCAAGCAACAACAGGTCTAGTGACCCTTCTAGGCTGCTTGTCCTCCAAAACACTGAGGATCAAGTGTCCAAACAGTGGTTTAGAGTGGGTAAGGGAACATTGGAAAGGGAACTACTGCCCTGGAACTAACGTCCGTGGCAAGATTAGGAAGTTAGTACGGGACAGATGGGTTAGTAACTGAGGGGGGGATAAAATAAAGTTATTCATTTACAAACGCAGTCGGTCGCGGGTTTGATGCGAGATATTTGTTTAAGCGGAGTTAAATGAATCAACGGTGCTGCAGTCTATAACGTCTCGGGGAAGCCCATTCCACAAGTTGACAACTCGATTGAAGAAGAAATTTTTAGATTCGTGTGAGTTAAAAGATTTACCAATAATTTTGCAAACTGGGGGGGGGAGTGTGGGGGGGGGGGTAGTTGGGTGAAGGAGAAGGGGGGAGGGGTCAGAAGAGAGAGAAAGAGAGAAGGAAGGGAAGAGGAAGAGGAGAGAAGGGGGAGGAAGAGGAGAGGAGGGGGAGGAAGAGGAGAGGAAAGGGAGGAAGAGGAGAGGAAAGGGAGGAAGAGGAGAGGAGGGAGAGGAAGAGGAGAGGAGGGAGAGGAAGAAGAGAGGAGGGAGAGGAAGAGGAGAGGAAGGAGAGGAGGGGGAGGTTGTCAGGAAGAAGCCAGGAGAGGAAGGGGGGGATTCAGAAGAGAGAAGGATAAGAGGAGAGGAAGGGAGAAAAGAGGAGGGGGAGAGAAAGGAGGAGGAGGTGGAGGAAATGAGAGAACAGGAGCGGGGTGGGGGGGGGCGAGTGCGGGGGAGTGCGGGCGAGGGAGGAAGGAGGGGGGGACAACGATATCACCCCATTCGCTAGTTTGTACCATAATTATAAGTTAACATAACCCTCTATGTTCACCGCACCTCACCAACATAATGTAAACACGGCAAATTGTTTCCGTTATGACCTAAATATCCTGGAAGTCAACGATATTCCCGTATTTACTATTTGTTAGAATATAGGCTGACGATATGGCAGACACGAACCGGCTCATTCAGCCAGAAGTCTTTAATTTCCTTGTATTAAACCAATATTTTACATCCATGACTACCTTAGCATCAATAGAATTTCAGCACACACTTATTATCTAAATATGTACACGCAAATATTCCCATACACACCTTAAATGCTGTGAAAACGCGAAGAGCCCGCGACCATACGTCCGTCTGCTGCCAGGAAATTTATAGCACTGAGTAATGACGTCACATTCAAACGCCGCTTGCCCGACCATCCACGAGTCCTGTTCGGATTTATAGATAGTTAATTAATCAACTTCCGCATTATCTTCAGGCTTAGAATGTTCCCAGAAGATAGTCTGTTTTACCTTAAGTGTCTGGAAGGTGTTGTAAGCTGCATAAAGGGCTTATAATGCACGCATATATCATTTATAAACTGAAACACTTGCATTGATACAACCTCGCCAAAAAACAGATGAAACATGCGCTAGATTCAAATTATACAATTACTATATGAACAGTACAGCTGACCTCATAAATGTAGCCTATACACATTACGTGATAGGAAAATTGGTATTAATTTTCTTTTATCTAGATTCTAGAAGGTCTGGGGGGCCGTGTTTTAGCTTGAAGGGGGTCTGTGAGGAGTCTTTTAACCCCTTATGTACCGGTGACGTCTGTTTAGTCTAATGTTAGCTATATTTAGACGATTTTGTGCAATTTAAGAAGAATCTGTGGTAGTAAACGGGGGTAAGGGAGATAGTTCGAAGCCTGGTAATTGCTGGAGGTCCTTTTTAACCTCAATAACATCGTCTAATAGTTGGCTGAATATAATCCAAAATACGTCGCCGGTACAGAAGGGCTTAAGCTCGAAGGGGGTCTAGGAGGTATTTATTAACTTGAAGGGGGTCTCTGGGGGGTGTTTTATAGCTTAAAGAGGGTCTAGGGGCCGTATTTTAGCTTGAAGGGGGCTTTGGGAGTGTTTTTTAAGATTGAAGGGGGGGGGGGGCGTGTTACAGCTTGAAGGGGGGCTGGAGGGCGTGTTACAGCTTGAAGGGGGGCTGGGGGGGTTTAATAGCTTGAAGGGGGTCTTTGGGCAATGTTTTAACTTGAAAAGGGGTCTGTGGGTATTTTAAGATTGAACGAGGTCTGGGGCCGTGTTTTAGCTTGAAGGGGGTCTGGGGGCCGTGTTTTAGCTTGAATTATTGGGTGTCATGTTTTAGCTTGAAGGGGGTCTAGAGGTGCTGTGTTTTAGCTTGAAGGAGGTATGGGAGCCGTGTTTTAGGTTGAAGGGGGTCTGGGGTGTTTAATAGTTTGAAGGGGGTCTGGGAGTGTTTAATAGCTTGAAGGGGGTCTGGGGGTGTTTAATAGCTTGAAGGGGGTCTGGGGGATGTTTGATAGCTTGAAGGGGGTTTGGGCGGTCGTGTTTTACCTTGAAGGGGGTGTGGAGGGTGTTAAATAGCTTGAAGGGGTCTAGGGGCCGTGTTTTAACTTGAAGTGGGTCTGGATGCGGTTATTTAGCTTGATGGGGGTCTGGGGGTGTTTAATAGCTTGAAGGGGGTCTGGGGGTTGTGTTTTAGCCTGGAGGGGGTATGGGAGGTATTTATTAACTTGATGGGGGTCTAGGGGCGGTGATTTAGCTTGAATGGGGTCTGGGGGTGTTTAATAGCTTGAAGTGGGTCTGGGGGTGCTTAATAGCTTGAAAGGGGTAACCCCCAGCCCCCCAGCGTCGGGTTATTGTAAAGTCTGCCCCGGAAGTGTGACAAGGGACTGAATTTCTCGAAAAGAGGCTCCAGTCCTGACGTTATTCTTGACTTACAGTGTGCTGGCTTAAATAATTCAGAAGGGCTGATAGCCTATGAAGTCCTATTTTAACTAACTAAAAATTAAGTGAGAAGCGGGTTACTTTAACTTTGGCTCGTAAAAATCCTCTATGGATGGCTTCTGACATCGAAGATGAGCTCTTAACTATCAATTCAGAGTTATATTACGTTTCACCCAATTATTTTGAACATTTTAAGATTTGGTGCTTCATTGATGATGATGATGATGCAGTTTTTACCACCATACACTCCCTGCTGAATAGCAAGGCTAGGGTGGGTGCCCTGATGAATCAGGGACTTAGTGAATAGTTGCCACAGATTGCTAGACCGCACCGTTCACCAACAGCACTGACGTCTGCCAATAACTCACTGGCTGGCCCGAGGCTCGAACCGTCAACCTCACGGTTAGCAGGCGAACGCTCTACCAATCGAGCCTGTGGGGCTTCATTAGTTGGATTAAAAGATGCTTTGCCCCATTAAAGTTCTTTTTTACTGTTAAGTGACAAAATTTGGAGGAACCGGCATGTGGCCAAACATTTCCACTCTAACTGGTCAGATGTTAGCCTGTTCCATCCCACCCAATCAAACCTTTGGATCTCATCCCTCCATCTAGTTCTGTCTGCCTCTTCCCCTAGGTTCCCACTCTGTTGCTCTAGTAGTCCGTTATCATAAGAACATAAGAAAATGGGAGTCTGCAAAACGCCGATCGGCCCATACAAGGCAGATCCCTGATCTGATATTCATCTGCTCTGAATATACAGTATGACTTGCCCACGACCATTTGCTCTTTCTATAGTACTGATAATATAAGCAATTTTTGTTAGTTCTCTTATCCAAGAGGCTTTCTTCTTGTTTCTCTAAGAGTGATCTGGGCTTGTCTATGTAACCTAACCTAAGTATATGTATTCTTCAACTGCTTCTATTTTTATTTGTTATGGTTTCACAAGATGATTAAACGTAATCTTGGTTTTCTTTCCATTTACCTTCAGTCCTACCTTAACGTTATCTCTGTTTTAATCGTTCATAATTTGTTGAAACGCTTCTGAGTAGCTGAAAAGAACTATGTCATCAACGAATTTGACAATAATTACGTATTCTCATTATTTTTCTTATTGTCCAATTCAAGATTCCTAAATGTGTCTTCCAAAAATGCTGTGATCAGTTTTGGTGAAATTGTATCGCCCTGTCTTACCCCCTGGGGAAATATAATTTCACAAGAACTGTTCACTACGTGTTTGGAAGACATAATTAGGAATCTTAGATGGGACAATAAGAGACTAAATATTAATGGAGAATACCTAACCAACCTTAGATTCGCTGATATAGTTGTTTTTAGCTACTCAGGGGAAGAGTTACCACAAATAATGGAAGAATTTAAAAAGAAAGCCTTAAGGGGAGGTTTGTAATTTGCTCCCTATACCTCCATCAAGCTTAAAAGAAAATCCCCCCCCCCCCCAGATAAACTTGTACATTTTTCGGTTGAAAAATGTCCTAGCCGAACACCGGTTCCTCCTAAATTGCAGGTTGGCTATTGCTCGCCAGGCAAATATCGACACTTAAATGCCACGAATGGTCTTAAATTTGACAAAGAAATGGGGAAAAAAATATTAAAATTGCCAAACTATTGGGGTGAACATAATATATTCTCAAAATTAATTGGACTAAACATGAGGAAGAAGGTGGTCCAGAAAAATAATAACTCCTTTAATGTAGGGCTGAATACCCATAATACTGTTACTCAAACACTTCAAAGGTATAGAAGGCAAAATACAATCATATACATAGAAAGTTAACTTTTTATTATATACAGTACACACTCGTTCAATTCTCTGTATCTGAATCTTGTTTACATCAACAAAATCAACAATAAATGGCTTGTTTTTTACATTAATGGACCGTTCTTTACTGATAAAGATCATTAACCCTTTTAGTAAACCATGACGTATTTCTAAATTGTATTCTGACTATTATTGGAAAAATTTAATCAGATTAGGAAGGGTCTGGGGAGAGTTAAATGATCAATTGAGATATCCTTTGCCCTTGCTATTATTAAATCTTTCCTAAGTTATGTAAACTCGTCTAATGTTAGCCAAAATATAATTAGAAAGGGGTCATGATACCGAGAGAGCTAATTAGTTAAGACTGAAATAATATTATTTTTTTATCCATAATTAAGCAAAGATGTCCATACTGGAAAATCATACGCTGACATTTAAAATTAGACTACAGAAATAAGGTAATTTGTTTTTGAAATATTCAAGAAATATTCTATAAACAAAGCTCTAATTATTGACGTTGTACAAATATTTGGATTAATTTTTGTAGTTATTTTTCATTATTCATAAAAACACATCAAACAATAATACACTTCAACAGTAACAGAGTTGCAACGTTACAGGCAAAACCAAAAGTCCTTAACAAATGAACACATAACATAATGATAAGGCCTGATATAGAAACTAAATGGTCATTCTAACACTAAGGGCAATTTTTTATTCAGGCACCTGTTATATATAATAATTTATTTAGTGTATAATTTATTACTTTATAGTCCAGTCAATTTGTTTTAAATATATCCCTAATCAACCTTTTTGTCTTCTTCATACACTGGAGATATTCCATTTTAAACAACCAATCTTAAATTTTGTGTTAACTTATCGTGAATTCTATAGACTATAGACAAATATAGACCTGACATCATGGTAGGCTCTTTTATCATTAATACAATATTGAATATTATGGCTCTAGAACCTAATCAAGAGATGTTGTCGAGACCAGACTATCGTTTCTCTTCCGGCCGCCTTCCTCTGTGTCCTCGTACTCAATACTAGGGCCGCCGAGGTAGCTGATGGGGTTGTTGAAGGTCCTCATGCTCTCCGATAAGAATATTGGGTTCTTCTTCACCTTGGCTATGTGCCCCTTTGGTGACCGCTGGAACTCCTGGCTTGCTTGGCTTGTGGATGGTGAGGTCTGGTTGTTCTCCTCCTGTTCTTCATTGGAGGAGTTTGTGCTTTCCCCCTCAGATGAGTTATTTTTCTCTACTGATAAACTTTTAGTAACTCCTTCTTCTTCGGAGTGTGAGAAATCATCAAGAGTCGAACCATTGCCTATAGCATTTAGATTGGCCATTCCCGAGGAAAGTTTGGATCTCAGAAGGCCCCCTGTTGGCACCCTCTCTTCATCGTCACTTTCGTCTTCTTCGCTGATTGGTTCAAGAGGCGTTTGCTCACCTCTGGTTCCTTCTGTTGTTTCTGGAAATCTGAATGGATCATCGGGGTTGACATCACTTTCGTTAATAAAGTTTACATACGTTGGGGATTCACTTTCTTCAGAGTCTGAAGTTTCACCATCAGGAGAGCCTTCATGCCCTTCTTCTTGATCTACGATGGGACCACGCTGTACTAAAGGAAGTTGCCGCATTAGTGATAAATCCTCTTCCGATAGGTCATCAGGTACCGAGTCGTCTAATAAGTAATCAACATCATCTGTGATTTCGTCCTCAATTTCTTGGAATTCAGCAGGTGGTACAGAATGATCATCTTGTTCTTCAGGCACACTGATAATGATTGTGGGCATGACAAATTTTAAGAGGTTTTCTGAATCAATTTCATCTTGGACTTTCCTACCAACAAGCTCCTCAGAATTGTGTTCACTATCGGTTTCTATTTCACTGCCTTCATCTTCACATTGATTTGACTCCTCTCCATCTTCTTGAGCTGGCTGTTTACTAAGACTATCGGTGGAGTCTCTGTGATGGACCTCTTCTACGCCTCCTACTGTTCTTTCTTCCTCCTGTTTACTAAGACTATCGGTGGAGTCTCTGTGACGATCTTCTTCTACGCCTCCTACTGTTCTTTCTTCCTCCTGTTTACTAAGACTATCGGTGGGGTCTCTGTGATGATCTTCTACGCCTCCTACTGTTCTTTCTTGCTCCCGACTGTCAACACCGCTTAGTGTCAACGTCTGCCGAGAGAGGTGAGGCACAAGGTCACAAGAGGAGCAGCAGAGAGCACCACTGAGTAGTGATTAGTTAAGCTGGAATAAGAGAGAGAGGGGAATGCAGTTAGGTACAAACACAGACGTTCAGGCACACAATAATACTTGCTAGGATATGTTATTAAAGCTCAAAAATAAGTTCATTCATGTTGAATTCAGTTAAACAAGCAAACTGCATCGTTAGTAGTGCAAATGAAGAATATGTGTGCTCTGATTTGCCTGTTTTGGTGCACTTATAATATATAAGTTATAGAGTCTAGTTTTATTACAAAATTGGCAGTTCTCCAATAATAATTTTTCTGCTCTAAAAGTCAGCATGGTAAGCGTATAGCGTTTCCATGGGAGCTTTTTCATGGCCAGATGATTTTCCTGACCCAAACTTGCATGTAATGATTTCATATGTAAGGAAATGTATTAGCTCAAGGTTTTCCTACTTTTAGATCCTCTTCTTACGAACATTTGTGCGTGAAATCCGTGTGTGGGGTAGAAAGCAATAGATTTGAATGACTTTGGTGTGGCAATTATCCATCACCTGCCAACATGAAGTACTGTATGTTCATTGATTTTAAGCTTCTAAAACACCTCTTAATTTTAAACACACCCTTCCTCAACCAATGCATTAAACACACTGATATAAGTATGGGTGAAAAGTTTAGAACCACATATGAAACCTGTCCCTTCGTCGTGGCCTTCCTTAGCTGTTCAGCCAGGCAGCCTAGGGAACAACTATTACTTGTTGTTGTTGTTGTTGTTGTTTTTCCCCAAGCTGCCTGGCCGAACAGCCCCAAGGCCAACAACAACAACAACAACTATTACTACTACTTTACAGTATGTCGGAGTTACATGGAAACTATTTTAGCCTTTGTTCTACAGAGGACCCTTTACCCCAAGGAGGAGCAGGACAGGGAGTAATCAATTTACATCATTACGCATTACATTAGCACCAGTAGTTTTAATATTCTTAGACGTTCACCCCACTAGTTTGAGATCTTAAGACCTTTGCCCCATTTCTTTGTCAATGTTATGACTTTTTGTGCCATCCAGGTGTCGAATATTTCTTAGCGAGCCTGCAATTAAGAAGAAACCGGCCTGTTCTACCTAAAAATGCACAGATTTATCTCGAAGGGGGGGATGGGGTCTTGGGGTTATACAAAAAGAAAAAATCATGAATATTGATGGAATAAAATATATGCATTTTTCCCATAACTATGTTGCTGCCAAACAAAATGCCAAAAGCCAATTGCCTTACTGACTCTTACAACCTAATATGTACAGATTTATGTGCTTATATGTACATATTTATGTGCTTATATGTACAGTAACTTGGCACATCAAGGGGAGGCAGACAATTTTTCTGGACCCCCTTCTCCCTAATGTTTAGCTCCACTAGTTTTGAGATTGTAAGACGTTCGGCCCACTAGTTTGGCGATTTTAACACCTTTCACCCCATTTCGTTGTCAATTTTAAGACGGTCGTGCCATTTAGGTGTCGATTTTTTCCTGGCGAGCGAAAGCGAGCCTGCAATTTTAAGAGGAACCGGCCTTTGGCCGGGAAATTTGTCTACGGAAAACGTACAAAGGGGGGTCTAGGGAGTGTTTTTTCTAAGCTTGATGGAGGTCTAGGGAGGAAACTAAAAAAATATATGAATAAATGAATTATAGACCAAACAGTCAGTCTCCCCTTAACACACCTATATGTATGAAAATAGTCATACCCTGTTCATTATAGATAGGCTTGAAATCCCAACCTCAACCTCTCATAACTCATAAACGACTTCAGTGATTCAGCTGTGATTCCTACCATTTGGGAAGAGTCAACCGGTACATGGGCGTGGGAAATTACAGCCCGTTTATTCCAGCCCTTCTTGAGTTACAAGAGTTTGGAGTTAAGATTTCTGGCCTAGTCCTCGTGAACAGACTATAATACACGGCAAAGCAAGCGCACCACAGTACAGTAGACCACATAAACTTCTGGCTCACACGCTCCCTAGTCCAATCATACATCATACACACGACACAAAAACAAATACAAAGATCAGAAAGTAGTCGAGCCCTATAGATTAATAACATGGAAAGATTTATGAAAGTCAGAGGGTTAATGAAGCCTTCCAAATCTTAATAATTTGCCTAATAAAGTTAACAAAAAAAAGTGTCCTGATACTGAAACCGTGAGTAGTTTTTTTATGGACACCCTTCTCCCTCAAGCTTAGCCACATTAGTTTTGATATTATAAGACGTTCGCCCCATTATTTGACGATTTTAAGACCTTTCACCCAATTGTGTTGTCAATAATAAGACCTTTCGTGCCATTTAAGTGCCGATTTTGTCCTGGTAGTGATAGAAAGCCTGTAATATAGGAGGAACGGGCCTTTGGCCGGAACATGAAAAGTGTACAAATGTATTTCGAAGTGGGGGTATTTTATATATTTTTGTATCATTATTATTATCATTATTATAATAATATTACTAGGGAGCAAACTAAAAAAAAATAATACCTAATTTGAAAATAGGAATATCGACCGGACTAATTCCTGTTTTGAGAATTATGTAGAGCACAGAAACAAACACATGAATACATGGACAATAAACTCCATACGGTAGCCCAACAGCAAAAGTCAATGCCGCCGAAAGTAAAGCCGGTGTTACACGAGCGATTTTTCCGTCAATTTTTACGGGCAATTGTAGTCTGGCAGGTTTAAGATCTAAAGTTTGTATTATTTCAGTCTCTTAACATCATATACATTCAGTCTAGTTGTTGATTCTAATACGAAAATACTAAACAATTGTATGAGAAATAACTTGCTCATCACAATTTGACTGAAAAAACGCTCGTATGACACTGGCTTAAGAGAAAAATTAAGGTTGGATCACAGGAGCGATTTATACATCAATTTTATTAAGCAATTGGTGTCTGGCAGCTTCAAAATCTCAGTTATATCAGAATTCAGCCTTCTAGAATAATCTACCTTGCCTAGATTCTGATTCCAATTTGAAAAAGCCTCAAAATATCAAGGAGAAAAATTAGCTTATTGAAAATTGCCGAAGAATGCTCTCGTGTGACACCACCTTTAATAAACCCGGAAAGGCGGGGATAAAACACAAAACAAGAAAGATAAAACAGTAAAAAGGAAATAATTAAATAATGAAAATACAAAATGAAACTCAACAAAAAGATAAAAACCCTAGAAAGGACATTGACCGATTCAGTACCGGAGACGTCCTTTTCATTATATTCTGGCCACTATTAGAGGATTTTATTCAGCTTAGGAAGGACGTCTACCAATTAAAAGGCTACACACTATCTCAATTAATCCTTTAAGCTACCACAATACCTTCCTAAGCTTCATAACATCGTCTAAATGTACCTGAAATAAAATATAAAAGACGTCGCCGGTACTGCATGGGTTAACAAAATACAAAATGAACACACACAACCGAGGAAACCGAAACAAATCTAACATGATCGCTGATAACATTGTAACATGATACCCAAGGTGAACAGTGTTACGTATTGAACGGGATGAATGATAAACGCAGTACTGGGGTTTTGTTAGATTTATTTCCGTTACAGAAAGGTTAGTAGGATGCTGTTCGAAAAGGGTTATTCGAAAAAATATTATGTTAGTTTTAGCCCCTTGACCCCTTTTAGCACGATAACACCTCTTTATCTTTGAATCAGGCTACAACTAGGCGATTTTATGAAGTTTAAGGGGGGTGACCTGTTTTTGTTCTGTCCTTTTCTATCATTCTCTGGCTTGCATCCATTGGGCCCCATTCAGCCTACTGTTTTAAGACGTTTATCCCCATCCAGGTGCCAATTTTTTACTGGTGAGCGGTAGCGAGCCAGCATATTTTTTATATTTGTTTGACAGCAGGCTAAATTTGTACATTTTTCGATAGAAAAATTTCTCCGGCGAAGCCGGATTTCTTCATAATTATAATTCTGGCTCACTATCGCTCGCCAGGAAGAAATCGACACCTAGATGGGGATAAACGTCTTAAAATAGTTGGCTGAATTGGGCCGAATGGATACAAGCCAGAGAAAGAGAGAAAAGGACAGAAATAACCAAAAACAGGTCACCCCCCCTTAAGTAGGACCTATGTTATACAGAGGGTATATTGAGATTGCCTTTACACCCCCTTGGAGGCTTTGAGTTGGATTATAAACAAAACATCGGCTACTGTTAACCAGAATATGATGAAAACTACGTCATCGTGCTGAAGGGGTTAAGGATTATGACGCATTTTGACACTATGGTGGTTATCATTAGACGAGCTTACACAATTTGGGAAGGATCTCTAGGTATTAAAGGGGTAAAAATTATCTCAATTACCTCTTCATCGCCCACAAGTCCTACCTAAGCTTAAGGGGGCCCACCTCGCTTGTTTTTTTATCTCCTTTTCTCTCTTTCTCTGGCTTGTATCCATTCGGGCCCATTTAGCCTACTGTTTTAAGACGTTTACCCCATCCAGGTGTCAATATTTTCCTGGCGAGCGGTAGCGAGCCAGCATATATATATTTTTGTTTTGACAGCAAGCTAAATTTGTAAATTTTTTCGATAGAAAAATGTCTCCGGCGAAGCCGGGTTTCTCCATAGAATACTGGCTCGCTATCGCTCGTCAGGATGAAATCGACACCTGGATGGGGATAAACGTCTTAAAACAGTTGGCTGAATGGGGCCGAATGGATACAAGTCAGAGAAAGAGAGAAAAGGAGAGAAAGATAAACAAAACCAGGTGACCCCCCTTAATAAAGCCGTCTAATGATAGCCAGGATAAACTGCCAAAACCCATCATAATCCTCAAGTGGTTAAGGGGAGATTTTCACTTAAGATTTTTTTTTCTGGATCCCCTTCTCCCACATTTTTAGCCCCATTAGGTTTGAGATTTTAACACGTTCACTCCATTAGTTTGGTGATTTTAAGACCTTCAGCCCCATTTATATAAATTTTAAGACCTTTCATACCATTTAGGTGACGATTTATCTGTAATATAGGAGGAACCGGCCTTCGGCCGAGAAATTTTTCTACCGAAAAATGTACACATTTACCTCTTTGGGGTATTTTTTTAAGCTTGATGGAGGTCTAGGGAGCAAACTAAAAACCTTCCCTTAAGTGCAGACCAACTATAATGATTAAAATAGAGTGAGGAACCATTACTAAGAAGATGTTAAAGTAAAATATGTGAATATAGTTTTCTTTCTATAATGAACACGGAAAATTCAATAAATTAGATAAAATGTGTTATGCAATTAATGATTCAATATTTATAAAATGTTATTTGAATTTAACCTGGTGGTTTATAGGGGCCTAGGTGATGAGCATGCTACTGTTAATGTTTAATCATTTCAATTGAAGCTAATGATAATCTATAATTTTTCAGCGTTCCTTTGAACAAAATAATTAGTGATTTTAGAAAATCATAATAATAATAAAGCTTTACAATATTTACAGGTTAACCCACGTACACAAAGAAAATTTCCTTCAAAAGTACGTACGCAATTTGACCATATATATACAGTATACTGTATATATATATATATATATATATAATTATTGCAAAGCAAGAAAGAATAGCAGATGAAAGAGTAAAGATATTACTTCTAGCAGTGTTTGCATCACTTACTATTCAGTAATCTACAAACGAGGGGCAATATAAATACATTTCAAATATTTTAAAGAGTAATTGTTAAATTACTTAATACATAAAGAAGTTAATATACTTATCAGTTATTTGTGATGTTTTTCTTTGGGAGGGAGAACGGGAGGAATAGACTCCTTTTTCGTCAAGTAGTATTTCTGTACATCAATATGAGTCCCAGTTTCAGAGGTCTTCCCCTTTGACGGCAGTGAAGCTTGACTTGTCCCTTGAGAGGCTATTACAGCAGATTTGACCCCAGGCAGAGTTGGCATTACCTGGTCTGACATCCTTTGAGCGGCCTGGACATCCTCACTTTCCGGACGAAACTCAACGAATTCTTCAGAATCACTCGAAGTAGTTGAAGTAGGTGAAGCGCCTCTTGGTTCCTCGGGTTTGGTCTCTGCTGGTGTGGCATCGGTCTCTGCTGGTGGTGGAGGAGGAGCTGGAAGGGAGGCATCATCATCCTCATCCTGATTTTCTGTTGGAGGTGGTGGCATATCGGGGACCTCCACTTCCACCTTCTTGTCCTCTTGTTCGGGCTCTGTTTCAGTAGGAATTGGTGGAGGTGGAGATAAGGTACTAGGATCCACTGAGTTTGTATCTTGAGATGCTTCAGTAGTATCTTTTGTCTGCTCCGGTACTTTGTGTATTTGAACTTCAGTTGTAGGCTGGGGAATGACTTGTTCGACTTCAGGCGTCTCTGCTTCCTTCTGGATCTCCTCGGCTTGTTGCGATTCATAATTTCTTGCTTCTTGCTCATCACTTGGGGCAGGGACATCCTCAGTCTTGGATTCAATCTCCTTACTGGCACTCTTCTCCAGATCATCGTCTACAATAACATACTCATTTTCATCGTCGCTCTTGATGATCTTTTGGACTTCGCCTTCCTCAAGATTCGGGGTCTGGCCTGGTCCCTCGTTTTCTGTTTCATCCTCTTTCTCCGATTCGTCTTTCCCTTCACCTTCTTGGCTCTGGGCGAATTCAGCTTCGCCAAGTGGTTGGTGTTTGATCAGCTTAGGGTCACTGCCGGACTCTGTCTCTGTGTCCAAATCCTCGTCGATGTAGAGCAGTGTGTTTGAACCTCGCTGAACTCTTGTCGACGATGGAGAAGACTCGGCAATGGATGGAGTTCCCTGAAAATATAATTCTATGTATAGAGTGGCTCACTACATCAGTTAAGATGTACTATCCTCATAAATCGTTTAATTACTTCTTTGTAACTACTGTATGTACATCCAGGATATGCTAATACTTTGCTTTCGTAATTATTTTTCTCTCTGAAATTACTTGAAGTATTGCATCAAGTCCAAAATCATAGCTTTACATAATAAATCATTTTGTATTGTGAATTGTTGAAGGACCTATCTTTTCGTCATATTCAAGTAAAGAAAATGCATCAGATTGTAATTAATGTTAATGATTATAATCATGCAAAGATTCTTTCTTTAATGAATAATCATTCAATTATTAGGAATTAACATTATGGAATTAAATTATCGACCACTATTTAACGGCGATGTTTGTGATAATTTTACATTTACTTTAGAATGTCAGTGCTCGATTCAATGTTGCGCCTGTAGTGACTGGGTGCACAAAAGGTGTAGTGGGGCGAGTGGACCTTGATGGTTAATGTATAAAACTATTGTAATTTAATCCCACTCTAAATGGTTCAACATTGGCTAGCTAGAAATAGATAAAACAGCAAACTTTCGAAAATCAAACTGATGACGAATTGTTTTTTTTTGTTTTTTTGTTTTTTCAAACATAAACCTCTACATCTTGCGTAATTGTGTTGTGATGTCGATACCTCTTAACTGATATGAAATGGTTATTCAAACAAGTCATTTTTTGTGCTTACTTTATTACTATTATAAAAAGGGCTGACAAAAGAAGCATCATTGCATAATCACAATCATCAACAAAATCTTTATATGAATAAATTATGTAGTCATTGAAAAGGTGAAAATGATCATAGTAAATTCAAATGATTAATAGTAAATCATGATAAGGTGATAACATGTTACTAAGAGGAGTTTTTCTGGACCCCCTTCTCCTTCAGGTTTAGCCCCATTAGTTTTGACTTTTAAGACGTTCGCCCCTTTAGTTTGGTGATATAAAGACCTTTTGATCCATTTCTTTGTCGATTTTAAGACCGTTATGCCTTTTAGGAGTCTATTATATCCTGGCGAGCAATAGCGAGCCTGCAATTCATGATTAACCTGCCTTTGGCCAGGATATTATTTCTACCGAAAAATTTATAAATTTATCTAGAAGGGGGATCTTGGGGGGATTACTTAAGCTTCATGGAGGTCTAGGGAGAATACTAAAAATATATATAATTAAATATATAAGTACATAAATAAATAAATAAATAAATAATGTAAATTATAAAGAAAGGCCTCCCCTTAATAGTAAATACAATATATCATAATATTTCACATGATAATTGTATGTCCTTTATGTAAAATGAGTGATTACTGATTTCAAATCATACTCTAAAAATCATTGTTATATCTGATGCAAAAAATATATCAAAACATTAATTTAAATAATGAATTGTCGTTATCACGACAATAATTACATGACTTGAATCTTAATTGATTAACTTTATCATGTAGTGATGTACACCCTATGTGGTGGTGTTGTGTTCTTTTATTTCATGTTTTTGTTATTTGATTAAAGCGTTATTTCCACATAGCGATGTTGTTAAGTTATTTTGACTTTATATTGTATCCCAGTTTTTGGTTTGTTTATTTTTCAAGTTTTACATTATAGTTGTTATTTCAAGTTTTACATTATAGTTGTTATTTTTCAAGTTTTACATTATAGTTGTTATTTTTCAAGTTTTACATTATAGTTGTTATTTTTCAAGTTTTACATTATAGTTGTTATTTTTCAAGTTTTACATTATAGTTGTTATTTTTCAAGTTTTACATTATAGTTGTTATTTTTCAAGTTTTACATTATAGTTGTTATTTTGAAAACTAATGACTATCGATATCCAAATCTATAAGGTTAGTTTAAGAAAAACTGTTTGAAATAATAACACATGCGTATTTGTACCCTATCATCTATAATATTGCCTGTTATACTAACACAAATAATTACTTAATCTACTAATACTGTTGCAAAATACTTCGGCTTATTTCCTTATGCAAAAGTTTTATTACAGTAATTCTTTCAATAATTGCAAATGAGTTTCAGTAAAAAAAGCTACAGTAAGTACAATAATTTATTGAACCTGTTTGATCTGAATTATATGTGAAG
Organism: Paralithodes platypus; assembly: GCA_032716605.1. NCBI lineage: Eukaryota > Metazoa > Arthropoda > Malacostraca > Decapoda > Lithodidae > Paralithodes > Paralithodes platypus. Next base: position 28,992,228 of record CM064551.1, read on the forward strand.
TATTTCCTGTAATATTTAATGATTCACGTATTTAATTATCCTTACATATCACAGAACATCAATTATTACAAGCGGATAATTGAAAAAGTACATCTTATATTCGATGAAGAGATACCAAACATCCTAACTATCACAGATGGCAGCAAAACCTTTACTATATTTATAGTTATACCAGCTTTAGATCACAGGATACCAAGTGACCTAACCAGCTATGTCTAAGTATCTCCCATTTACTAAGTATCTCCCATGGACCAATGGAACTAGCGGGGTACCCCAGGGATTGGTACTAGGGCCAGTTTTCTTCCTAGTTTACATTGCGATTTGGATGAGGGTCTCACCTAGACCTGTTGTTGCTTGACTTTGTACGCCTTTGTACTCTTTCCTTATTGTGTGCCAGTTTCATCTGCATTATCGTTCTGGTTTCTAGCCAGGTTCGTGGGAGATTCTAGTAACTCTTTATTATCAGTGCTTTTCTGACTATCAGTATTTGCATTGCTAGACTCCTCCAATGGTAAACGTTCAGAAAATTCTGGAATAGACGTGCTGCTACATCGACTCCAACGAAGAGTATCTATACTCGGAACAATTCTTATATCTACCTTCCGATCTAGCACTTCCATGTTAACACTTTCACTGTCAGACAAAGAGAACACATCATCATTCATAATCACATAGCTGCTTGGAACACACTCATCCACAGCTAGAGCACCATCACAGCTCAGACTCTCACCGATCATATCATTATACAACTGGTCATTCTGAGTAACATAGCGCGAAAGATCTCCGTCGAGAAGATCCTCTGTGCTACCCAAAAGATCCCCGTCCAGGTCCTCTGCGCTACCCAACGTTTCCGCAAGTACATCCCCCTCGTCATTCAACTCATCATTCCAACTAACATGATATGAAATTTCCCCATCGAGATCCACTGAGTCAGCAAGTACTTCCACACCACCCATGCTCTTCTTGCGGTAAACTGAGTCAAGGGTGGAGTGTCGAGAGCTTACCGGTGGTCTGGGGTGTGCGGGGGCACCGGCGATGTCTAGCGTACACTCGAAGGAACTCTGAGAACTGGAATCTGACCCTTCCTTGTCTTTGCCAGAGTCGCCCTGGTGGAAGAAGGAAAAGTTAAGTCACTGGTTGTAGCATAAATCGGCGTCACATGCGCAATATTAGTGGACAATTTCCATAGACACAGTATTCACTTCAAGCTAATGTAGTGGATTTAAATATGTGACCATCATAACCTGTTGGTTGCCATTGTTATTAATCTGGCTAGACTCTGACTCTGAACGTAACCCATATGATTACACACACACACACACACACACACATCAACCTACCGGTCTACCGATCGTGAGAGGAAGGTTGTCAGCCGACTTGTCCCACGAGAGGGGCCTGTCACCTCCTGGCCCTGCTGTCTCCCCCGTCCTCACCTCCAATGCCGTTGACTCCTCCTTCTTCGGCGCCGCCTTCTGTAGTTCCTCCTTCTGCACGCTCACCTTGCCTACGGTTCCGTTGGCTCCTGGGGTCGTGGGGAAAGACGCTTTGAATCTCATTTATCTCAATTAATGAATGAACAACTATATCTCGAAGTGGGGTCTTGGGGGTATTTTTTTAAGCTTGATGGAGGTCTAGGGAGGAAACTAAAAACTGCACTATAAAATATATTCATCAATAAATAAATGAATTATATATATATATATATATATATATATACATACATACGGGTTTAAAGACCGCAACCGTCCACAGTGAATGTGGCCTCCATGGGACAATCACAGTGTTGCACACAGTGCACAGCAATCATAACACGGTGGCTACAGTCTTTACTGCAGCACAGTACAACAAAGTCTTGTCACAACAACGCCCCATCATGTTATCACTTTTATATATATAATATATATATATATATATATATATATATATATATATATATATATATATATATATATATATATATATATATATATATACACAGTATACACACAGTATATATATCCCGACTGACCTTGCTGAACGCCATCTGGAGCTGACTTGAGTGGCATCATTTCTACCGCCGTGGCTGTCTCCTGCACCGCCACCACCTTGGCTCTCTGTGGGGGGGAATAGGGGCGTCAAGTAGGCATGAACTCTGTTTTTTTTTTTTACGTTGGATAGAGGCCTAAAAATAAATATTTAATAAAAATATAAACCAAAAAAATAATCCCTACCACCCTTAACACTAACCTCTATAACTCACAAACTACTAACGTAATCGAGCTTATATGCCTACCATAAAAAAAAAAAAAAAAAAAAAAAAAAATATATATATATATATATATATATATATATATATATATATATTATACTGTATATATACATTAAATTACATTAATGAAGTCAACGCACCAGGCGACAAAGGCCATATGGCACGAAATGTTTAAAGACGGGAAGGAAGTTAACTAAATATCATGGAGAACTCGAACATGATGAAGGAAGGACATAATACGGGAGATAGAAAACGAGGGAGATTCAGAAAGAAAATCAGCAAGACATGGGGGCCGGCGGAGGAAAGCCAGAAAAGGGAAGAAACGCGTGCGGGCAACGGAAAATAAGGGGCAATCGAGGAAAAGATGGGAGACAGAAAGCTGAACGGTACAGCGCGAGCAAAGAGTCGGAGGAGAACGGGACATTAAAAACGAATGGGTAAGTCTGGTGTGGCCAATGGGGAGACGGGCCAAAGCCGTCACCCATCGGCGATTACGGTGGGAGGGATCAGACCACCCAGAAACGGACGGTTTGACAGAACGAAGTTTATTAACGGAGATAGTGGACCACTGAGTCTGCCACCTCGACCAAAGAAACCTGGACAAGGCAGGGAAGAAATCAGAGGCCGGGACAGCAAGTGAGGAGTGGGTACCCCGCACGGCAGCAGAACGAGCAAGGCAATCAACCCGCTCATTACCGCAAACGCCAACGTGACTGGGAACCCAGCAAAAATGTACAAGCTTTTTGCGGACGGAAAGGCGGAAAAGCCATTCCTGAATGGCAAGAACTAAAGGGTGTAGAGCAGGGGAGGACTGTAAGATAAGTAGAGCACTGAGAGAATCAGAGAACAAAGTAAAGGACGAGAGGGGAAGGAACACATAAAACGGAGGGCAATAAAAATAGCATAAAGTTCAGCAGTTAAAATACTGGCAATGGGAGGTAAAGAATATTGATACGAGCAAGTGGGAAAAAGGACGGCAAACCCCACGCCTACCGACGTCTTGGAGCCATCAGTAAACACAGGAGTGGTTGTAGCGTGAAGAGAGAGGTGATCTAAGAAACGAGACCGAAGAACGAGGGGAGAAGTAGAGGACTTGGAACAAGGGAGGATGGAAGGGCAAACCGAAGGACGAGGGAAAAGCCAGGGGGGAAAAGAGCAAAAGCGGAAAGGGAGGACGTTAGAAACAGGGAAAGAGCACGATGCGAGCAGCGAGAGCATGCGGACAGAAAACGGAGAACCAAGACGGGGGTGAGACGAAAAAGTAGGAACGACCGAAGGGGGAAGGGAAAGATGTGAAGATGGGAATTGTTGAAGGCGAGCGTAATAACGAAGGGACAGGAGAGCCCGACGGCGATAAAGAGAAGGGAAACCAGACTCAGCATAGAGGCTTTCAACAGGCGAGGAACGAAAAGCACCAAGGGCAAGACGAAGACCATTACATTACATTAATGAAGTCAACGCACCAGGCGACAAAGGCCATATGGCACGAAATGATTAAAGACGGGAAGGGAGTTAACTAAATATCATCGAGAACTCGAACATGATGAAGGAAGGACATAATACGGGAGATAGAAAACGAGGGAGATTCAGAAAGAAAATCAGCAAGACATGGGGGCCGGCGGAGGAAAGCCAGAAAAGGGAAGAAACGCGTGCGGGCAACGGAAAATAAGGGGCAATCGAGGAAAAGATGGGAGACAGAAAGCTGAACGGCACAGCGCGAGCAAAGAGTCGGAGGAGAACGGGACATTAAAAACGAATGGGTAAGTCTGGTGTGGCCAATGCGGAGACGGGCCAAAGCCATCTCCCATCGGCGATTACGGTGGGAGGGATCAGACCACCCAGAAACGGACGGTTTGACAGAACGAAGTTTATTAACGGAGATAGTGGACCACTGAGTCTGCCACCTCGACCAAAGAAACCTGGACAAGGCAGGGAAGAAATCAGAGGCCGGGACAGCAAGTGAGGAGTGGGTACCCCGCACGGCAGCAGAACGAGCAAGGCAATCAACCCGCTCATTACCGCAAACGCCAACGTGACTGGGAACCCAGCAAAAATGTACAAGCTTTTTGCGGACGGAAAGGCGGAAAAGCCATTCCTGAATGGCAAGAACTAAAGGGTGTAGAGCAGGGGAGGACTGTAAGATAAGTAGAGCACTGAGAGAATCAGAGAACAAAGTAAAGGACGAGAGGGGAAGGAACACATAAAACGGAGGGCAATAAAAATAGCATAAAGTTCAGCAGTTAAAATACTGGCAATGGGAGGTAAAGAATATTGATACGAGCAAGTGGGAAAAAGGACGGCAAACCCCACGCCTACCGACGTCTTGGAGCCATCAGTAAACACAGGAGTGGTTGTAGCGTGAAGAGAGAGGTGATCTAAGAAACGAGACCGAAGAACGAGGGGAGAAGTAGAGGACTTGGAACAAGGGAGGATGGAAGGGCAAACCGAAGGACGAGGGAAAAGCCAGGGGGGAAAAGAGCAAAAGCGGAAAGGGAGGACGTTAGAAATAGGGAAAGAGCACGATGCGAGCAGCGAGAGCATGCGGACAGAAAACTGAGAACCAAGACGGGGGTGAGACGAAAAAACAGCAACGACCGAAGGGGGAAGGGAAAGATGTGAAGATGGGAATTGTTGAAGGCGAGCGTAATAACGAAGGGACAGGAGAGCCCGACGGCGATAAAGAGAAGGGAAACCAGACTCAGCATAGAGGCTTTCAACAGGAGAGGAACGAAAAGCACCAAGGGCAAGACGAAGACCAGAGTGATGAACAGAATCAAGAGCATGGAGAACAGAATCAGAGGCTGAAGAGTAAACTTGACAGCCATAATCCAACTTAGAGAGGACAAGAACCGTATGAAGCCGAAGAAGAAGCGCTCGATCAGCACCCCAAGTGAAGTGGGACAAGGATTGAAGAAGGCGGAGGCAGAGTAAGGCTGTATATATACAGTATATACTGTATATGGGAATGGTCGGCCCGGGAATAGGTGTGGAAATTGACAGCCCATTTACTCTAGCCCTATTTGAGTTATAGAGGTTAGGCGTCACAATGTCTGGCCTACCTGTAATAACCTTCCTAAGCTGGATAAAATCGTCTAATGATAAGGCTTGGACATTTTTAGCACATTTGCTCTTGCCGTTTTTGAGTGACAGAGGTTAGGAGTCACAATTTCCGGCCTACTTGTACTAAACTGCAATCAAGCTAACCTGGCAGAAATTGGTAACGTTGCCTTTCTAGACTTTCTATACTGCCTTTCTAAACTACTCGTGTGTTGCTGCCTTTATTTAATATTGGCTATACAAATCCATAGCAATGAATAACACACCGTTCTTAACATTAATCATCAATTACAAACCCCAATGCACTTGAATAATCTTATGAGAGCATATGGTCCTCCCGGGATTAGAACTCGGGACACCACACCCAGACCATAAGCATTTAAACCAATTTCTGCCAGGTTAGCTTGAATACACTTTAGTACAAATAGAGCAGAAATGGTCAGACTATAGCAAAACTAGTACACATCACAATAGTATATAATAGAACATAAATCAAATGTGTCAATTAGATGAAATTCATTCAGGTATATTTTTTAACTGAATTATTAATTCTGTGTAAGCAGAGTTGCATCACGCACGCAGATCTCACCCGTATATTGTGCACCACCAACTACAGTATAGTCTATTCGCTGTAAGTAGGCGAGATATCATGACCTTTATCCTCTGTTACTCAAAAAGAGCTAGAGAAAAATGGCTGTAAAATTCCACATCTATTCCTTGGCTGACTCTTCCCAAATGGTAGAAATATTACCTCGATTACTCTAGTCGTTTTTTAGTTACAGACGTTAGAGGTCATGATGTCTCGCCTACTTACAGCGAATAGACTATAGCCTGTCCGGTATCTGTCTATCCATAGTCTTTTTCTATATACATTCATACATACAGTACACAAATACAAATAAGAAATATAATCCTACATACAAATCTAAGTCACTGGTCAAGGTAAGAAAAGGTATCTTTTTGTATTACTGTAATACAAATACTCAAAATTCAAGATTCTCTATGGGTTGCTTGTTTTATACATAACATATTGATCTAATTTCATTTAAACATTCTATAAGTTAAGGTTAAAGGTCAAACCCAGAATATTAATAATAATTCCATAAACTCCTTCTAAACCATTTAATGGATTGGTACCAGATTACACAGGCACATCCAGTTGTCAATACGACTGTTAAACAAGAGTTTTGTATACTTTACTCAAAGGCCTAGGACTCTAGGTCAAAGGTCAAGGTTAAAGAATATGGTCATTATTTTATATGTTTAAGATTTTATTCAAAGTACACCATATTCACAATACTGTATACGTTTTTGTTAACATTGGTATTATGCTGACGAAATTTTGAAAATATACATTTTAATTCGCAACTTGTGCAGGCGGTTGTACATTCACTTATAAAAATTCCGAAGACACCCAACGTTTTTCTTTATGCAATTATAGCTATTTAGATTGATTTTCGGATGGATCTTCTTGTCAATAAATAATATATATAGATTTGTAGTTGATGTATAGAAAACAATGTACATTAATTCGTTTCCAGTGATATACTCGCATAAGAAAAAGACGGTGAGGGCCACAAAATTTTATGAGTGACTGTATGTACGCCTGAAAAAATATCCAACTGGTCCAGTGCTGGTTCTATATATTCTGGTTAGTCTATTTTAACCCGGGAACGGCGCCGAGACTCTTAAGAGGTTTTACTGGGTGAAGGCGACGGGACTCTTAAGAGGTTTTACTGGGTGAAGGCGACGAGACTCTTAAGAGGTTTTACTGGGTGAAGGCGACGGGACTCTTAAGAGGTTTTACTGGGTGAAGGCGACGGGACTCTTAAGAGGTTTTACTGGGTGAAGGCGACGGGACTCTTAAGAGGTTTTACTGGGTGAAGGCGACGGGACTCTTAAGAGGTTTTACTGGGTGAAGGCGACGGGACTCTTAAGAGGTTTTACTGGGTGAAGGCGACGAGACTCTTAAGAGGTTTTACTGGGTGAAGGCGACGGGACTCTTAAGAGGTTTTACTGGGTGAAGGCGACGGGACTCTTAAGAGGTTTTACTGGGTGAAGGCGACGGGACTCTTAAGAGGTTTTACTGGGTGAAGGCGATGGGACTCTTAAGAGGTTTTACTGGGTGAAGGCGACGGGACTCTTAAGATCCAAGGACTAAAAAAAGTCTTTTAAGTAGAACAATGGCAAATATAATATACAGGCTTATTCTATCCATTGGTTTGTTAGTTTTTTTTTATTTTATATTTATGCTTTATTTAGATATATATACTAATTTATTTTATTTTCTACTGGCTTACATTATTGGTAGACAGTAGCCTCCGATCCTCTGCCCCCTCCTGTCGTTGCTTGAGCTTCTTCCTGTCGATATTGGTCTTCATCTTGCACACGAAGGCCGCCAGAGAGATGGCCACGATTAATAACATCACACCACCCACGATTGGCACCACTGAAGAGATATTACACACAATAAGTAAATAGTTACATAAATACATAAATTATAAAAATATATAAAACAAAAAATAGCACAAAATATCGAATGATCTTTGCTAAAATTGACCCCGAATAGAATATTTCATTGTTCTTCGGAATTCATCACGTCCTATTTTTGTAATATGAGTGGCGACTATAGGTTTTTTAGTACAGGAAATAAATTGCATTCTTCACGCTCTATCCAACGGTGCAATTAGAATTTGTATATCATCAATGATTATTGAGTAATAAGGAAAAAACAAAACTTGCAATCATTTTGTAGTGTATGTCATGGTGGTGTGACAAAATATTTATTGTTGCTCTGTTTTAACCTATATGAATGGCATCTACTGCAATGTACCATACATCAAAAGAAAGAGGAAAGGCCATTCCATAAAATAACCAAATATAATAGCACAAAACGTCACAAGATCATAGATAATATTGATCCTGAATAAATTATATAATTGTTCTTCGGACTAAATTGTATTTTTTTTGTAATATGAGCGACGACTATACTTTTGTTTCTGATATGAAACAGGAAGTATTCTTTAGCCCTTTTGAACAGTGAAAGAATCAATCATCATTAACATGTCTCTCACCACCATCCATAGGTGTGTCTCGCTCTGGGTGTTCCGAGTTGGCCGGTACCGAGTCCACAGGTTGGCCCCGGGCTACCTGGAACGCCCACTCTGGACCCATCACCTGAGGAAAAATACATGCTGATAAGCTGATTGCGTTGTAAATAAAAAATAAAATAAGATGAAATTATAATCGAATCTGACTTTTAATATTGTTATTAGCTTATTTTTTCTGCAATCTACCACTTACACCTGAAACAATGAGTATATTTATGCTCCATACATACACATACATATAATTTTAAGACTGAGTGCTCCACACATACGTGCAGTTTCAGTCTCTTGTCCTAATGGCGGCGTTCCAGGCAACCCTGTTAAGGGCTGCTTCACTTGTCAAGTTGTTGGATTTGAGATCGGCACGTACTGTATAGTCCGATCCCAGGTCTTCCTCGGTCCACCCCTTGGTGCAGCTCCCTCCACAATCACAGACCTGCATTTTTTCACCCAATTTTTTTCATCCATTCTCTCCACATGTCCAAACCATCCCAGTCTACTTGTACACATCACCTCGCTAATACTCTTTATACATGTTAACTAGAGAAATGATGAGTGAAGAATGTTTTGCTTCAATCTACATATTTATCCTTTAAACATTGATTGATAAAGTTTTCAATCTACTGTACTGTTAGAGGGAAAACAATTAAGGAACTTAATTTAAATATTAGTAGGTGCAGTTTTACTATAGTAGCACGCCAATCAGGAGAGTTCGGCATGTCACTTTGTTTGCACGACTATTCACTATTCAGCAGGGGAATGGGGTTAGGTTAAAGCTATTTAGATTATTATGCCTTGATTTCGAAAAAAAAACAGTCAAAAATAGACATAATTAGCTCATCGCTAAATTCTCCCGATCAGCACATTTAAAAGGCAATACCGAAACTACTACTGTACTTCACGCTACTATAGTATAACAGCACCAATTGTTCTTACCGCTGAAACATTTTGCGTATCCCTGTATGACAAGATGAGACCGCGGGGAGCTTTGGTGGCGCCGAATCCAGAACAGGACCCCAGACCCGGCAGGCCCTTGTGTTCCAGGTGGCGGTCATTCTCACTGTACTCCTGCAGAGGTAACGCCGTGCCCGCGGGGTTCTTCACGCGCACGTCTGTAGGGAGAGACATTTGACGATGAAGAAGGTATTTACAGTTATTCTAAACATTTGTGAACCAGTTTTTATGCAATACAGACAATGGTATTTATATATGCATGAAATTTGGATTATAGTAAATAATATATGTTTACTATTTTGACATTTGCGATGGTAATGACATATATAGCAATGAAGTATGGTCTATAAGAAAACTACAGGACACATCAAAATCGCTGAGCCCCGTATCCAGCAAGTCGTATACTTAAACCTTAAACTGTACTAGCAGAGGGATCGTTATACTGTAGCTGCCAAAATAATGGATCAAAACGTCTTAAATTCGCCAACTAATGGAGCAAAACAAGGGGGTCCTAGATAACCTACTGGAGATGCAGCCGTAGAAGTAGTCGTAGTTGAGGAGGCGGCTGTCGATGCCGTCCTGGTAGCCCCCGAGGTAGAGACCAGTGGGAGTGGTGGTCACAGAGGGGAAAGGTTCGATCGGCCGCACGGGGGAGGCTCCATAGGTTGTGCCGTCCACCTTCAAGAAAGAGAGTAGAAAGATCTACAAGACGTCCCACTACAGGTGTGCCAAATGTAAGGATGAGGTTAAATACATAATTCTAAGCATAACATGTTCTATAAATAAAATTCCTAATTTCAACCATTATGGGCCACGTGAACTGGTTATACACAGAGTACATGTTACTTGTGCAGGCCAACCAAGAAGATAATATTTAGGTTGACAACATTGTATATAATGATGTGTTGATACATGTGATATACTGTACATGTACATTTATTTGATAGAATAATATTTGGGTCAAAGGCCCACATCTCCCAAATTACAGACTCGCTGTCGCTCGCCCAAAAAGGATCAACAACAGAATAAGGTTAGGTTACCAAACTAACAGGGTAAAACAAGAATTGCTGCACCCATCAACCCACCTGGATTGTAAGTTCTCCGGCCGTCCACTCCATGCGAATGTAGTGTCTGGGGCCTGCGATGATCGTGGGGCCCAGCGGAACCACCACCCCTAGAACATTATCACGGTCCAAGTCCTCCAGTTGGCCCTCCACCAGGATGTTCCCGAAGCCGTCAGTCCCAACCAGGAGGAAGTCGTAGGGTTTTCTGGGGAAGATACGGTGCGGTGTGGTTAGGATTGGGTGGATTTATCATAGGTTAGCTTTGGTTAAGTAGGTAGGTAGGGGTAAGATAAATTGAAGATAGATTTGGCTTGATAAGTTTGATTAGGAAGGGTAAGTTCAAATAGGTTTGGTTAAGGTAGGATTGGGCTGGTTAGTTAAGAAAAGTCAGTGTGAGATAAGTCTGGGGTCTCATGATTATCATGAAAATCAGAAGGTTAATTTAGATAGGTCAATCTTAAAGATGAACAAAGCAGCTTAGTGTTAGTCAGAAAGAAATTATATTTACTACATTATTTAATTATTTAATATAAGCAAAAATCGGACTAACTCTGGGTTGGTTGATCTGAGGAAGGCGATGAGCTGACGAGTGAATGTGTACTGCGAGACAGAGAAGGCCAGCTCCATCACCACGTCTTCCATGACGGGGGACACTGTGGCGTAGCGACTGATCCATTGGTACCCAGAGAATGTGTACGCAGTTTCTGAAATTAATTTTTAAATATAAAAATGTGTGTACATAGCAAATAAATAGGTCATGTAAATCACATGCAAAAATAACAGAAAATTGCATGTTTACAAAGAGGAATAACCTTAAGGTCATATAAAAAAAAATATTTCATGGACCATATGGAAAAGTTGAAAGACCGAGTGCTCCACACGAAGTGCGGTTCAGAGTCCCATGTCCTAATGGCGACACTCCAAGCAGCTCTGTTAAGAGCTACCTCTCTTGCCAGGTGTTTTAATTCAAAATCAGATCGTATGACTTGATCCCACGTCTTTCAAGGTCTTCCCCTTGATGCAGCTCCCTCCACGTTCACGATTTGCATCTTTTCACTCAACTTAGTTCATCCATCCTCTCCACATGCCCAACCAATCCGAGCCTGCTTGTACACATCTCATCACTGATACTCTTCATACCTAACCGTCTCCTCAGCTCTTCACTAGATATCCTATAATACAGTTTGGCCCCACAATAAAACAAATAGATTGTAGATGATAATCCTGTACTAGTGAAATGCCCTTTGTGATGGGACCGATTTTCACCCTGGGCCATGTATTATATAAGAAGGTTTCTGGACCCCCTTCTCTTTCATACCAATTAGGTATCAATTCTTTCCTGGCAAGCGATAGCGAGCCTGCAATTTTGGAGGAACCGGCCTTCGGTCGGGCATTTTTTAACGAAAAATGCACAAATTTATCTCAAAGAGGGATATTGGGGGTATTGTTTAACTTAATGCAGTTTTAGGGAGGAAACTAAAACTAAAAAATAATATATAAATAGATAATTAATTAATTAAAATATAAATCTCCCCTTAATAACTTACCGGAGTTGCAGATAGGGCCGGTGTAGGAGGTGCCCGAACAGTCACAGTGGAAGTTATTAAAGAATTGGAAGTCTTCAGTGCAGGTCCCTCCGTTCAGGCAGGGCTTCAGGTCGCAAGCCAAGGTACAGTTATGGACCACACCCTCCACTGTACAACAAAGTGAAACGTTATTATTATTAATATTTTTATTATTATCAATTTATGGGAAAAGTTCGCCAGTGTCTCATCATAGTAGTTATAAATACATACATATATACATCAATTTAACGACCGAGTTCTCCATGCAAAGTATGGTTCCGGTCTCACGTCCTAATGGCAGCACTCCAGGCACCCCTGTTCAGAGCTGCCTCACATGTCAGGTTTTCTATTTCAAGATCAGACCGTAAGGTCTTATCCAACATTGTTCTTGGTTTGCTCCTTGGTGCATCTCCCTCCACGTTAATAGACTTGCATCTTTTCACTCAACTTAATTCATCCATACTCTCCACATGTCCAAAACATCCAAGCCTGCTTGTATGCATCTCATCAATGATACTCTTGATACCTACTGTAATCGTTTCCTCAGCTATTCACTAGATATCCTATCTTGCAGTTTGGCACCACAAATCTATCTCACCATTCTTTGACAGACTACGTTATTGAATCATGTGTCATTGTGTTTCTAACACATGAAGCATCAACCTTTCCCTTCAAGTGGAGAGGAAGTCTTCTTATGGTAAGTAATGGCAGCAGTTCTCTGAACTTTCCTCAGCCGCATCTATTTCTGTCGATAGTGGCAGCCTCAGCCCTACCACCAAATATGTATGTCCACGACTGTACACTCCCATGACTTTATCTTTGGCAACATATAATCTACATTGATCCAAAAAAAATCTGTGTGTATCTACATATCTAAATGTATCTACATTTAACTATATACCGGTATCATTTAAATTTGTCTATATATCATCAACATAATATTTATCTACATACAGTATCTACATTTGTCTACATATTTCCATTTATTTACTGTACATATTATCTACATATTTCTACATCTACACATTAAATTTCCATATGAATCATTACAGTACCCACCTGAGAAGCTTGATTTGGACAACAGGTTACCAAGGGAGATCAGAGTGCTCCCAATCTTGAGGCCCCTGATGCAGCCGACCAACCCAGGTAGGTCAGAGGTCACGTCGTACTGTTCGTCATTAGCAGAACCCAGGTAGATCTGAAGGAATAATTGGTTGTTAAATAAGGAATAAAATAGGTGTGGTATAGTGGCTGTAGGTTATGGTGGAGGTAATCTAGGAGAGCTGTAAGACATAGGAACACAAATTGAAAAAAGCTAAATAAAATGTTTGAGGCAAGATACTATACCCTGTTCCAAATAGGTAGGCCAGAAGTCATGAACGCTAATCTCTATAATTCGAAAAGGCCTCGAACAAACGGGCTGTAAATTTCCATGCCTATTCTTTGGCTGACCCTTCCTAAATGGTAAACAAATTTGCTCGATTACTTTAGTCGTTAGTGAGTTATATAGGTTAATATTCATGATATCTGGCTTACTTATATGGAACAGGTTATAGTTTTGAGCGTAAGTTTACCTGCAAGAATGGCGTTGGTTTAGTGGGTGAGTGAGGGTAGTAGACCTTCTCCGGCACGGACTGACTCTCACCGAAGGGGAACTGTTCGTAGTCCTCGTCTTCCAGTAACATGAGGCCAGCATTGAGGGTGGCGTTGTAGAAGGTGCCGCGGGTGTAAACAATGAGACTGGTGGAGGTGTTGGAACGATCCACAGAGATTTGGACAGACTGACCTTCATTGAAGAGCACTGCAAGAAAGGGATTATAGATAAGTTTTTGTTGGATAGAAGAGACATAATAAATTATCTCCTACATTTTTCAGTCTGTAATTCCTCAAATAGCGAAATATGCATTAACACTTTCGGTGGGATAACTTCTATAGGGAAGCAAGAGCCACTGTGAAGTGTTTTGGCTACTGTTCGTTCTCTATAACACGCACCAGCGCAATAAGTATCCAAGCAATTGAAACGAGATAATGCTTATTGAAAAATTCAGGTCAAAATCTCTCTATAAAAGTCTAGTTCATTCATTTATGTACCATGTGGCCTTGACAGTGTTGTTGGCTATCTCCGTGTTCTGCCACCCTGGCTGGCTCAGGACCCAGCATAATGTTCCAGTCGGCATCGTCAAGTTTTATTTGCGATAACTAAAAAATATCCAGTTAGGTTAGCAAGTAATATGTTTGGAATACAGTAGGAGTTGTGGCCTGTATCATATGATCCTCACATTTGTACCTCATATGTAGCCCTCACAAATACACTTGAACATGGATCTGTTTATGCTTGTATTTCAGCTTCCAAAACCCCTTTGGCTTGCACACATAACCTTTCATTACTGAGGCTTGTATGACACCGATATTGCAAAGACAGTCAAGCCTAGAATCTTATTTTACATCTGTCAACAAGGGGACCCTGCTCAGTAATGCCAAATTCAGCCGGTAATACCCGGATGTATGGGTACGACGTCCGCAGCAAACATATTTTTTACATAGAATGTACCAGTACGTTGCCCGCAGTGAAAAGGTTAACATCTATAATACATGAACACAGATAGTTTGGTTGCTGTAATACAGGATTCTTAACAAAAGGCTATCTTAACAAATGCAATACTAACCTCCATCCTCAGCGACCACCGGCAAGACCCCGAAGTCCTTGCCGGAGTTGAACATGAGAACCACCCTGTTGGGGGCGGCCAGGTGGAGCTGCAGGAAGTTGTGCAGGTAGTCGTGGACGAAGAGGACCAGGCCAGAGTCGCTGTTGGTGCGGAAGTTGATCAGGAAGGAGTTGTTGAGCGGGTTGTGTTCTCCCAAGCTTGCGGTGTCATTCACGAAGTACTTGATCTTGGAGTCTTCGTGTTTGAAAGTCACAGCGTCTTCGTTGATATCTGGTAAATAGGAAAGAAATAGATATTATAGTCTATTAATTATAATTAGCCCAAAAAATCTTGACCACCATCACTAAAATATCATAATCTCTAGAATATATGTCACAATATGTAAGATTTTGCCGCTAGATCAAAGTAAATACCTCTAGATCTAGCGGGAAAGTAGCTAAATTGGCAACATTGAATACAAGTGTAATCATTTATGAGGTTTACTTACACGGTAAGTGATGCAACACAGATTCAAGCAAGACTACCATACCCAACAAATAATTAGCCAACTTTCATTATAACTTACTATGTTCGCAGTTCTTGCCGCACTGAGCCAGGGGATTTTTACAGACGCACTCATAGGATCCCCACATTTCGATACACTCGGCCCCATTCTGGCACGGGTTGGACTGACAGGAGGGCTGGCACTCGTCATTCACGCCCCTGGGAGCCGCCCTTATGTAACGTGTCAGGTCCACCAGGGCGTCGTTCAGGGTCAGGCCCTGGATGCAGCCGATCAGACTCTCCAGGCCATCTTGTGAACCGCCGTCTAATTGGTGTTGCCTGAAAGAGAAAAGAATTAGGTGTTGTCTCAGGATAATAATAGCATTAAAGAACATAAGAAACATTAATTACATAAAAAGAATACAGCCCAATCAGACGCTCCGGGCCCTCATGTGAACTGTGGTCTACTTAGTGTTGCCTGCCTTGGAATAATACATATTAACAAGTAAAAGAACATTATTTTCAAGGAATAAAGGATTACCATCGAAGAATCAAATACAAATTCAGGATAGCTTATGGGCCTGATCTCGAAGTATAATTAATCAATATCATCTGAGAGAGCAAAATATTATTATAAACTGCAATTATCGGCTACTAAGCTGTCAGTTGTTATTAGCTCGAAATAGTGTCCCTACAAGAATACAATGTCATGTACTATTGCCCACAATAGTTTCGTTCCTCTCCTAAAGAGTGATATGGTAGATCTGGCACCATGGTAATCTCCCCCTCTACAGCCCCTCCCTCCTTCACTCTCCTCAGATAGCTTCCGAGGTTTATGAAGCTACGCCACATTTATTAATTGGCTCTCCCGGAGAGGAACAAAACTAATTTACAGTTTAACTCGTGGTAAAAGTACATCAAATTAGTAAGTCGACTAAAATATACGCACCGAGGAATACCGCCCAAGAAGAGAGAGCCGTCGAGCACTCCCAAGTTGGCATCCTTGTCAATGTCGATCAGTTGCTGCTCGGAGTTGACAACGAGGCGCAGCTGGTGGTGGTGTATGTCGATAAGGACCTGTTGCCATTCTCCCGTGTTGAGGCGCCGGGCGGTGGACAGGACATGCCGGTGGACGATGTCGTGGAAGCTGTACATAAACTCCACCTCGTTATCTGGGAGAGGTGGAAAGAGTAGGTATTAGGAGAAGATAGAGAGAAACACATACATGAACACGCCACATACATACAGCAAGAGGGACTAAATTGAATGGTTGATACAAAACATGCCACCGCAACAACAAGGTCATATGATGCCGGACAAGCTAAAATATATGCAGAACAATTTTGCTTACCGATTTCTTGATTAAATAATGCAAAACTCTGTATCCTAAAAGGTAATGTACTTGCAAGACTTTTATTGATTAATGAATGGTAGAATTAAATCGATGAATTTTAGGCACAATGTCCAAGCACTGGGACCTAAGTAGATCATTCAGCGCATAATGAATGATGTAGAACTTTTAATACATTCCCTATTAACGTACCTCCTACAAGAGCAATCCTGAAAGAAGCGTGGCTGGGGTGGTAGGCAGGCTGGTAGGCCACGACGGCCTTCTTGGTGGTGGTCTTGAAGCTCAGGAAGAAACTACCCCTTCGCCACGCCGGCACCTCAAGGAAGTTCCCAGCATTCCTGAAGCTCACTGTCAGGCCCTTTGCTGCAGCTGCAAGATTAATGGAAATAAGTTTGCTGTTCAGAGATAACCTATTTGCTTATATGTTTAACTTTGCTGGAATATAAGATGGAAATAATTCACATTATATTACTTTATGGTATATACTGGATCATGTTGGATTAAAGTCTTACACAGCATCATTAAGTTAAGCATGATATTTCATAATGAGTCCTTGAGGGTTTGATCAGGCAAAGCATCTCTATTGATAATATGCAGTGTGGTTTTATGCCAGGACGGGTTACAACCGATGCTATCTTCATAGTCAGGCGGTTCCATGTCATCTCAACCAGTAGACCATTTCAATCAGTAGCTCTCAACCAGTGCCAAATTAACCCAGACCAACCAAACCAGTGCCAAAATATAGTACTAACCTAACCTAACCTAACCGTATTGGTTGATTTGGTACTGGTTAAGAGCTACTGGTTGAAATGGTCTACTGGTTGAGTTGACCGGTCACCAGTCAGGCAGATACAGGAAAGATACTTACTAAAAGGCAGGGATCTTTACTTTGTGTTTGTAGACCTGGAGAAGGCCTTTGATAGGGTGCCTAGAGATGTTGTGCAGTGGGCTATGAGGAAACTTGGTGTGAAGGAGTGGCTGGTACGTGTGATAATGAAGATGTATGAGGATTCGCGAAGTGCGGTGAGGGTGAAGGGTGTACTGAGTGATGAGTTCGCAGTGCGTATTGGAGTCCATCAGGGTTAAGTGTTAAGCCCCCTCCTCTTTATTATGGTCTTGGAGGCACTGTCTAGAGTTTTTAGAGGCGGACTCCCGTTGGAACTGTTTTATGCAGACGATTTAGTCCTAATAGCCGACAGTATGCAAGATGCTGAGGCCAAATTCAGAGAGTGGAGAGAGGGCATGGCGAGCAAGGGTTTAAGAGTCAATATTAACACAACCAAGGTTATGCATTGTAGATTGAGACGAGGCAATGTGGAAAAGAGCGGTGCATACCCATGTGCAGTGTGTGGAAAGGGAGTGGCGTTAACTCAATTCAATGTAGCATCTGTCGATGTCGGGTACACCATGGGAGTAAGCGCTGTAGTATAATAAAGGGACCCCTGCCGAAGGATAAGTCAGAAATAGAGAAATTTGAGTGAGTAGTGTGCAAAGGCGAGCTTGTGTTAAGTGATGATCCTGTGGCTGTGAATTTTGGAAATGAGTCTTTGGAGCTGGTGAACAAGTTTTGTTACCTAGGAGATACCATCTCTGCCGGTGGTGGGGCCGAGGCTGCCACTGTTGCTAGAATTAGGTGTGGCTGGGCATCAGTGGCATCAGTTCAGAGAACTGATGTCAATCCTGACCATGAAAAGAATGCCTCTCCCCCTGAAGGGAAAGGTGTATGCCTCATGTGTTAGAAGTGCAATGACGTATGCCTCAGAAACAAGGGCCGTTAAAGTAGAGGATGTCAACAGAATGGAGCGTAATGAGATGAGAATGGTGAGATGGATGTGTGGGGCCAGGCTACAGGATAGAATAACAAATGTTGAGCTGAGGAGACGTTTAGGTATAAAGAGTATTAGCGAGGTGATGCGTACAAGTAGACTGGGATAGTATGGACATGTGGAGAGAATGGATGAACAAAATTGGGTGAAAAAATGCAGGTCTGTGATTGTGGAGGGAGTTGCACCAACTATACGCGCCGATCTCAAATCCAAAAACTTGACAAGTGAAGCAGCCCTTAACAGGGTTGCCTGGAACGCCGCTATTAGGACAAGAGACTGAAACTGCACTTATGTGTGGAACACTGGTTTCAAATTTTATGTATGTATGTAATGACATTTGCCCGTACCTTCATTTGTACAATGGAGGGGTCATTTGCCGTACCTTCATTTGTACAATGGAGGGGTCCTTCCGTAATGATTCCATCAATGTTTTCCCCCTGTCTCTTATAGATAGATATGTGGAAATTTCATAGTAACCTTTCACATGTCTCCTTCAGTGGTCTGGTTAAAGTAATCTAGGAAAACAAAACATGTATACATCCTACCTTCTTCTGTACACTCGAGGGGTCCTATTGTGTCTTCCTACCGTCTCGTATATATAAAACTGGAGATTTAACACCATCGCTTCGCTTGTCCCTTACTTTCTTTCGTACACTCGAGGGGTCCTACGGTCATGACCCCCTCACTGTCCTCCTTCTGTCCCTTGGTGTCCTGCATGAAGACCACACCAGTGACGGGCAGGAATCTCGGGTCCCGGATGACAGCCTCGTCGGACCGTGGCATCCCGTCCGCCATGTCACAATTGCAGGCTACCTCATGGTCATCACAAGCATCAACCTCTGCCGCAGAACATATGGGGATTTAAATGTGATTACTTGTTAAATCAATAAATGAAGATGGTACTTGCTATGTGCTTAAAAACATTTGCTTGTATGTAGTATATTGTGGAAATACTCTAAGCCCAAGATGGCGTTGCGAGTCCAAAATCGCAATTTTCTGAAAAAAAATCTTATTACTGTATTAGCATATAATAGTGCATGTATTTAAATATGTAATTGGAAACTAATCACAACACAAACACAAAAATATTTACATACCATATACACGATACCTGCATTGTGCCACGGCAAAAATCACAACTCGGCAAAAAAAAACTCACAACATTAACCATCTTCCCATACTCAAACACCAATGGTCTTTCAATGAAAACATAGATAGACATAGCCTTCCTAGTGTTCATAGCAATGACCGTAACTTTCTTGTATGAACGCTAGTAAACACTAATTGAATCTCGGCTAGAGAAAAATGGTGCTTATTAAAAGACCTGAGATTTGTATCGGTAGAAGTAATAGTACTAAACATAAAGTAATTATCTGTGCACTAACCTCTGCAACGACAGAGTCCAGGCTTCTCTGAACCGAAAGTGGCAAAGAAGCTCTCCGATGGAGATGAGAACCAAGTACGTGTAGAGAGTGCCATGGGGGACCTGCGACACTCATACTGCAGCTGTAACAGTCAAACCAAAGCTATGATACATGGACTGTACAGCAGGGTTTAAAAGTTTGGAGATAATCTTGATGAGAGAAAAACACATGAATCTGACATACTGTAAAGATAAAGGAATTACTCTCAGAAATGAACCCATCCATTCCCAGCAACGTCCATTGGCTGATACCTACTTTTGTTACACACAGCCCAAGTGTCAGCCGTTGTATATCGGGTATTCTCACATTATGTATATACTCTAGTTATATGCCTCCCAAAAGACTCATAGGGGTCTCAAATTTATACACATGGTAGCTTAGGATGTGGGGCAAAGTTGGCAGCCTACAAAGACCAACCAGGGCTACTCCATTTGGTTTATTATATAAAGAAATAACAAATTTGAAACATGCCTGGGACTGGGTGTTACATAATTTGTTTTTTCAGAAGGGGTTCAATGGGTAAAAGTACGAACACCATTGTAGGCCAGCACCCACCTCTTGTGTGCAGGATTCCGACTGGGCTATGAGCGACGTGAGCATATCGTCAGTGAAGTCCCGGTATTGTAGCTTGATCTCCATGTCATCCAGGTCAGGGCCACGCACATGCTGCAACAGAGATACATACCACATATATACACCGCTTATCAAAATACACAATTCCCAAACAATCTTGATACAATTTCAGCCACAAATACAATCCCCTCATGGTTGATGTTGTTGTTGTTCCCTAAGCTGCCTGGCCGAACAGCCCCGAGTCCCTGAGGAAGGCCATGGCCACGATCGGGATTTCCCACAGAGCTCTCATTGAGTGTTGGTTGTGTTGTTGGCACAAGTGGTTGTGTGAAATGCAGTCTTCTATGATGTGTTTAATGGTATGGGGTGCTGTGTTACATCCCGGGCAGGTGTCGACGACGGAGTCATCCAGTCTTTTCTAATAGCTCAGAAGAGCTGGATGGTGTCCACATCTCAGCCTGGCCAGGTGGACTCTGTCCTCGCGAGGAAGGGAGGATTCGGAAGGATGGATTTCGGGAGGTCGTGCTTGCAGCTGCGTGTTGTCTATGAGTGAGTGGATGGATCGGCGAGAGATATGAGTATGGATGTGCTTCTGGAAGTTGGTTTGGGGTGGGCAGGGAGGGAGAGAGGACAGTATTTGTGTGTGATACCGTGTGCTGGGTGTTGTTTTGATATTTCTTGGTGTCTGTGGGTGTGTTGCCATGTAGTGTAGTGGGTGGTTTCGGTTCGTGGAGGCTGGTGCCAGGAATTGAGTGCCTCTCATGTCCAGATGGTCTTTGACTTTGAGGATTTTGGGTTTCTTGATGTAGGTGATCTGTGGGTGTAGTAGCTATGCAGCCTGTAATGATTTTTAGGGCTTTGTTTTGAATAGTCTGTAAGGTCTTATGATGTGTTTCAGCTAGGTTAGAAGCCCAGGCTGGGCTTGCGTATTCCATCACTGATCTTATGTATTGTTTATAAACTGTGGTGGTGGTTTCTTTGTTGTGTCCAAATTTTGTGTGAGCAAGTGACCTGAGGGCGTTAAGTCTGGGTGTCAGTTTCTTTTTCGTGTTTGTGGTGTGCTGTTTGAATGTCATATGAGTATCATATGTTACTCCTAGGATTTTGGGTGAGTGTGTATGTGTTAGGGGTGTGTTGTTTATGGTGAGTTGAGGAATGTATTCGTGTTCTCCTTTCCAGCTTGTGAGCAGGGTTGCGGTGGATTTGGCCGAGGCTAGATTGAGTCTGTTTGTAGTGCACCAGCCATGTAGTGTGTTGAGATAGGGTTGAAGGAGATCTGTTGCTGTGTTGGGGTCATGGTGTGTGCATGTGAGTGTTATGTCGTCTGCATAGGAGGCTAAGTTTATTTGGGGTGTATTGGGTGTAGTTATATCGTGCATGTACAGATTGAAGAGTGCGGGCGATAGGATGGATCCTTGTGGGACTCCGTTTGGAAAGTTTCTGATGCTAGATGACTGACCGGCAAAAGATACGTGTGCACATCTGCCTGCTAGGAAGTTGGCCAGCCACCTTTTTGTGTTGGTGTGCATGTTTGTGTTGTAGATTTTGTTTGCTAGGTTGTGGCGGGGGATGGCATCGAAGGCTTTACTAATGTCGAGTGTGGCTAGTAGTGATCTGTGTGGTGGTCTAGCTGAGTTGATGCCGTCAAAAGGTCTTTGTGTAAGGTCTGTGAGAAGAGTGTTTGTGGAGTGCAGTGGCCCGAAGCCATGTTGTGTTGGAGCTAGGGGTTGGTCGGGTGTAATTAGTTGTAGTACAAGGCGTTCCATGACTTTGGAGGGGGTGTAAAGGAGTGTGATGGGGCAGTGTGAGGAGGGTAGCGTGGGGTATTTGTTGGGTTTGGGGAATGTGATGAAGATACCATGCTTCCAGATGTCTGGTATTGTGTTGTGTGAATAACTGTAGCTTGATATGTTAGTGAGTGCTTGTATGCCTTGTGGTCCCAAGTGTCTGAGGTGTATGTTGCTTATGTTGTCTAGGCCACAGGCGGGTCAGTGCTTGAGATTGTTGAGGATGTGCTTTGTCTAGTGATTGGTGAAGGGTGTATAGTCAGGGTCTGTGGGGAATTGTCTCTTACGTCGGATGACTCGTCGATCGTCTTTGTGGGGTTTTAGGTGGCTGACATGTGAGAAGTGATTGATGAGAGTGTTTGCTTGTTGTTTACATGAAGGAGTAGAGCCTGTTGTTGAGATTGCAGCATGTGATTGTGTTGTGTTGCTGTTGGAAAGTGTGATGCTGTTTAGTGTTTTGTAGAGTGTCTGGGGGTTTCTTTTGTGATCAAGTGTTTGTAAGAGTTATTCCATTTTAGTTTTTGTTGTTAATGTATTTTGTTGTTAGTCTGGGTGTTGAGCGCTTGGATTTGTTGTGTGATGTCTTGTGTGTGGGGTGCTGGGGAGTGTTTCAGTATGTCGCGTTGTCTGATGAGGTTTTGAATTTATGGTGTGAAGTTGGGGTTGTGTCTTTTTCTGTTACCTCTTGGAATGTGTTTCTTGTCGGCGTTTTGGATAGTTTTATTGAGTATGTGTACAGCATTGTTGATGTTAGTGATGAGTACGCTGTTTAGAGTTGTGAAGTGTTGTTCTGTCTCATTTGTGAATGCTTCCCAGTTAGCTCTTTTATAATTGGTGTGTGTTTGTGGCTAGCTGGGGTGAGTCTGGTTTTGGTGGTGATAATCGGAAGGTGGTCAGAGCCTAAGATTCTAACCACCCTCCAGGATGTTGTGGGAGCGAGTTCTGGGGAGCAGAAGGTGATGTCTGGAGATGATGGGTTATAGAGGGCATGGTGGGGAATATGGGTATGTTGATGGATGTCGTTAAGGATGATGAGGTTATCTGTTTGGTGTTGTAGTAACAGCCCTCTGTCTGTGTCGGGGTTGTCGACAAACAATGGTTAAGTTCCATGGCAAGAAACCACCCTGATGTTAATTATGCGAGGAACACATTCTAGCTACAAAGGAAAACGAGAAACATTAAATCTAGTGATCCTTGCGAAACTGCTTGTAGCTGATTTACCCAAGCATTCTGTGAGAAAAAGGCTGCAATTTGTTTGTGAATGCAGTTAATCAAATGCTTAAACCAATACTTTGTCGTGTAGGTGATTTTTTTGTTTTTGATAATATAGCAATTAATTATATTGGCATGAGGTCCATGGTATAAGTTAACCATTCTATGGAAAAAGAAATGCTTTTTCCTCATGTCTACACAACCACTCACATATTTCCCCAGAGTCTGCACCAAAATAACTGGTTTCAAATTCGTTCTTGTAATATGCTTGACAAACTACTCATCAACTCACAAACTTCTCGAGCATATTATTCTGCACCACGGTCGTTGTCTCTCCAGTGAAGTCATTGAAGCTACATTTGACGAAGGAAGGCGGGAGGGGTCCGTTACCATCTACATCAATACGGTAGATCCCGGTGGTGTTGTAGCCGATCTGACGGTACTGCTCGCATGATTTCTTGTACACGGCTGGTTAAGGGGAGAGAGAGAGATCAGAAAGGTTAGATTTGGGTGGGTATTGGTGGGTGGTGAGTAGATATCATTGCTCGAGCTAAAACATTATGCTTAAGTGACAAATGGGTGATATTATCATGGAAGAGTTTACATATATATATATATATATATATATATATATATACTGTATATATATATTTTTTTCATCTTCTATACCGTTATATAAATGAATGAAAGGGAGAATTTTACAAGTACTGATCTTTAAAATTAATCATTAACATATCCAAAACCAAATATACTAGACAAGTAAAGTAGGCTATATGGTTACTAACAGAAGTGGCACTTGGCTCCAGTGTAGCCCGTGCCGGAACAGTCACAGTGAACACCATCAGGGGTCTCCGTACAGAGAGCTCCGTGTTCACAGGCTCCGGGACGATCACAGGGACGCATCACCTGGAACAATACCCCTGATCAGTTACCAGTCAGGAAATAATAATGTAAAACTTGCAAAATAAACAAACCAAAACCAGGATGAGACAATTTAATGGCAAAAGAACTAATCAAATTCAGAGAGGAAAAATCAATATACTGTACAGTATTACAGGTTTGATATTATTTCTTATTCAATCCGATGTTCTTTTTAACACTTTACAAACACCTTGTTATCAATTTTTAAAAGTGTCGTGTGTGAAGATGATGTTGGCTTTACCTGACATAAAAAGTACCCACCTCCTTTGATATCACCATGCAAATCACCAAAGCCAACCCTGCCATTCTGATAATACTGGAGACACAAAAATACTCCTATCTATGCTTCATCTTTATTATTTATCTAAATATTCTTATTAGTTTTGTTTATTTTGGTAGACTAGCGATTAATTGGATATGTATATAATGCACTGACTATTTTGCTTACCTGACAGTCGTCGTGAATGACGTCACGGTGTGCCAGAGGGGTGCCAACCAGGGAGCGCAGGTCGACACTCTCCCCGCCCACATCCAGACGTCGCAGGCACCCCACAAAACCTGCCCACCATTTAATAAATCTCAGTTAGGATGCCATTGTAAACTATTTGAATCATACGATGAGCTTAACCCATAGAAGAACCAATGACGTATTTATTTTCTGCTTTCTAGTCATTATTAGACGACTTTATTTAGATTAGGAAAGGTATATGGAATTTTGGAGGGTTAATTGAGGTAATCTACATAATCCCCACAGATCCTACCTAAGCTGTATACAAACGTCTAATGATAGCCAGAATATACTGTCAAAATGCGTCATAATCCTCAAGGGGTTAATAATATACTCTATAGTTGTACAGTTTATAAATTGTAAGGCACCTTGATATTAACTTATTTGAGGCAATATACTGTACATTCACAGCTTAATTAGTATTCAAATAATGATTAATAAGTGGCCTACCTGGATAGTCTGGCAGTAGAGCTTGACCAATAGTAAGGGAGGTAGCAAAGTGCATGGTACCCAGTTGTTGTGACATAGTCTCCCTGTTGACGATCATCTCCATCCGGCCCGACTCATACTTCACGTCAACCTGGAAGACCCCATACCGAACGCATTAGGAACGATATTTTACACACTACAGAGAGAGAGAGAGTGTGTGTGTGTGTGTGTGTGTGTGTGTGTGTGTGTGTGTGTGTGTGTGTGTGTGTGTGTGTGTGTGTGTGTGTGTGTGTGTGTGTGTGTGTGTGTGTGTGTGGGTGTGTGTGTGTGTGTGTGTGTGAGAGAGAGAGAGAGAGAGAGAGAGAGAGAGAGAGAGAGAGAGAGAGAGAGAGAGAGAGAGAGAGAGAGAGAGAGAGAGAGAGAGATGTGAGTGTGAGAGAGAGAGAGAGGATGTGTAACAAATACAGAGAAATGGAGAGATAATATTGCACCTGTATCAATATTTCACAGGTAAGGACAATACTAAAGGTGGCTTTACATGAATACTATCTTACAGTTACAAAATATATTTGAACATGGTCCTTACTCCATAATCTATAATCTTCTTAGGTAGCCATAAGATAGAAATGTAGAGGATATAATTATGTTGTAGTGGGAGATGTTTTGTGTGTAGGTAAGAACTAATAGAGATAACAAGGGCCTGCCTCGTATGGGCCTTTTGCATATTTCCATTTTCTCTATGTTCATATGTTCTTAAAAAATCATACATTGCACCCCAAATGAGCTATCCAAAGTAATCCATGAAGCTACTCACATACTGCCAGTGACCAATCTCTATCCTGACCCCCGGCTTGATGTTGACCAAGTTGTCGTGGACGTAGAAGTACACATGGTGGCGATCATGACGTAGCTGTAGAGTGGAGATAACAATGAGGAACATACATATACATATAGTTTAAAGACCACTTGTTCCACAGAGTGTGTGGTTTCGGTCTTACATCCTAAATGGTAGTCCTCCAGGCGACCCCTTTATGTGCTGCCTCTGTCGTGGATAATCGCAAGGGTAAAAGTAATATGTTTACACACACTGATAGCCATGATGGTCAGGCTGGAAATGCAATATTACCCCAATGAAAAATCGGGGTGCTATTAGCTCATTACGAGAGGCCTGATTATCACATAGAGAACCACATCTCTTCAACAAACTTCTATGGCGAGTAAGAGACATGAGGGAAACTATTTTTGACAACTTAAAGAGTGACCTCGATGTCGATCTTAAAAGGATGCTAGATCATCCCATTTTCGCAGAGGAGCACTACGTTCCCTCAAACAGTCTGCTGCATCAAATCACAATCAACAACTGGGAGCTTCCCGCTCATCGGTGCTACTAGCAGACTGGCGAAGACACTGAAGGTAATTCAAGGTAAGCTATATATTCTACTGTATGCCATCTGTATCTCTACTATAATAAGGTAAATTGTTTGTATGATATGACGTGTAAAACTATGGTCTGTAAATGTACCTCCCACTCGCTCCTTGTATCCATAAAATCGACGTATCCCGAGGCCAAGACACCCTCTTCATGACTGGGCCTGAAGGAGACGATGAGGTGGAAGTGGTCAGGATTTGGGTTAATCAGGCTGATGGTCGCGTTTTCTGTAGAGATCGTCACCAATTCCATGTCGCGCTGGAATAAATAAATGGTATAATCAGGCTCTATATAGAGTTAATCTTGGGTATATAAAGCCTTGATCCATAGTAGGTAGAAATCTGGAATCGCTATTACATCAGTTAAGGAATAACCCCCATATTTTAGAACCACACGTAAGTGCTTCCCTGACCCTATATCGAACGATGATGATACAGTTGAGTGCAAATTTGTGATAAAGGGCTAAATATATTTCATTACTGTAAAAAAGAAAAGCGGATTTGGCAGAATTAAAGTTGTATAAAAATAGAGTAGTCAACCTGATGAATTCGTTTTCTGTGGAGAGCGTCAGCAGTTCTATGACGTAAGTGGAAGGAAGAAAACGTTTATTTTGATGTGCTTTTTATGCCATTGTCTGTTATTTGTCATTATACACTCTTCAGCTCGTACGGTACACTTCTCAACGTAACTCTTAGAAGATCCGATGACGCATTTCTTTTCTGTTTTCTGAGTAGTATTATTAGACAATTTTACTCAGATTAGGAAAGGTATATGAAAGTCAAAGGGTTTATTGAGATAGTCTTTACCCATATAATTCCAACAGAACCTTACTAAACGGTAAAAAATCGTATATTAATAGCCAGAATAAACTGTCATAATGTGTCATTATCTTCAAAGGGTTAATATACGAATCTTTCTTCAACATCACTATCATCATCACCAATACTAACACCATCAAACCATAATCATCATTAACGTCAATCAACACCACAGCCACGACTACCTTCTCAACATTACTCACTACAATCACAATCTACACATCACAATCACATTAATCAACACATTCATCACTAACACCACATTAATCACTACAATTACAATCAACACTATCATCACCATTACTTTAATCACCACCACCTTCAACACAACAATCACCACATTAATCAATACAATCATAATCAACATCATCACATTAATCATCACAATCATCATCACTAACACCACAGCCATGACTAGTACCACTCTCACCATCAACACTACCACCACCACTATCATCACCACCATCATCATCACATTAAGGGGACAGTGGTTATTTTTTGGGGTCTATTTACTTATACATTCATATATTTTTTAATTTCCTCCCTAGACCTCCATTAAACTTAAAAAAAAAACATCCATTAGATCCCCCTACTAGATAAATTTGTACATTTTTCGGTAGCAACATTTCACGGCCGAAGGCCGGTTCCTCCACAATTGCAGGCTCGCTTTCGCTCGCCAGGAAAAAAAATTGACACCTAAAGGGCACGAAAGGTCTTAATATTGACAAAAAAATGGGGCGAAAGTTATTAAAATTGACAAACTAATGGGGGAAACGTCTTAAAATCTCAAAACTAATGGAGATAAGCATGAGGAAGAAAGGGGACCAGAAAAACAGCCCATTCCCCCTTAAATCATCACTATCTCCTCACCTTCCTACACTCTGTCCCAAGGGGCAGGTCCCTGGTCATGCCGTGGTAGGTGGTGGTTTGGTTCTGCACCTTCAGCTCGTACAGTACACTCACGTCGTTCACGTACACTTCCTTCAGGCAGCCAAGGAACGTATTGACGGAACGAAGGCCTGAGAAATAGAATGGGAATTCAGAAATAGTATAGAAACGTGTTAAGTGAATGAAAGCCTCAAAAATAGAATAGGAACGTAAGCCTGAGAAATAGAATAAGAACGTGTTGAGTGAACGTAGGCTAGAAATAGAATAGTAATATCCTATACCCCATTTATTATAAGTAGGCCAGATATGGAATGATGTAATGTTTACCACCATGCACTCCCTGCTCAAGAGTGGGGCTAGGGTGGGTGCCCTGATGTCTCTGGGATTTATGTCTCTTTCATACATATAAAGAAAAGGTGTCTATATTAATTCTGTCACCTTTCCGAGATTATATTTCACAGCTACCCATGTAGGCGTAGGGATGTGGCAACCCCATCGCCCGCCATTAGTGTGGCGCAGATAGCCCCTGGAGGTTGGCCCTGGGAGTTCTACCTCCAGAATTAACTCCCACTGATGGATCAGCAAGCCTCGGAGCTGGGCCGTTTGCCTGCAAAGGACCCAGTTCTGGTTGATCCTCCCTACCCCTTTAAGGGGAGGTTTTTAGTTTGGTCTCTGGATTTCCATCAATCTTAAGATTACACCCCCTTGAGCTCCTTTCAAGATAAATTTGTACATTTTTCGGTAGAAAAATTTCCCGGCTGAAAGCCGGTTCCTCTTAAATTACAGGCTCGCTATCGCTCGCCAGGATAAAATAGACACCTAAATTGCACGAAAGGTCTTAAAATTGACAGAAATGGGTTGAAAGTTCTTAAAATCATCAAAATAATGGGGCGAACGTCTTAAAATTAGAAAAGCAATGGGGCTAAACATGAGGGAGAAAGGAGTCAAGAAAGAACTCCCTCAAGTGGATATCTCCCCTTAAGGGAAAATGGGTTTGGCTACTGACTGACTGACTGACTGACTATGAGGTGTGTGACTTACCAGGAACCCTACAGGTGTTGATACAGGAGTCATAGTCCGGGAAGCGGTTATGGTTCCCTCCACAGCCGCTGTAGTTAAAGGGTCGGCAGGTGGCGGAGGCGGGGTGGTAGTAGTAGCTGGGCTGTTGCTCAAAGCAGTTGATCTCGTCTTGGCTCCCGTAGTTTACCTCAAGGCCGCAGTCTGATAAAAAATATAATAAAAATATATATAAACAATAATAATAATTATTATAATAATAATAATCTATCTATCTTTCTATTGCCTGACGCCGTGATCCCCGAAGGGGTAGCCACGAACTAATCGCCCCCATGCACCTCTGTCCCCAGTCTGTCGACGTCCCTCCTCCCAACTAGCACCGCCTTCATCCATATACTTCTTCACTCCATCCTTCCACCTCTCATTCGGTTTACCTCTCCCTCTGGGCGGGTGCCCAACCCCGAAAGGGGTTGAAATAGGGGAGCTATACCCCCGCCAAAGGCGGCTTTCTAGGGCCTTTCCTAGCTGATGCTGAGAGGATTGGGTTCTAGTCATGTGGTGATGGGCTGGTCTATCAGAGTGAGAACTGAGCAATCTCTGCCATACCCATAGCTTACTCTGACTGTTCCTTTTACTTATATATTTTCTAGATCTCAAGTGACGGCGTCTCTTCCGTGGATTGACCTCCCAATCTACCAAGATTGGAAGCCAAAGTGTCACATTTTTCCTTTGCCCCTCAACTTTCTCTTCATAATTGCTGAGGGGCACAGGGCCCTGGGTGGGGCTTTGGTTTCCCGGGCGTTTCCGCACCCTTCTCAGCTCCCCGCCATGGAGTGGCTTCGGTCACCCAGGCTTTATTGTGGTAGGCAGGGAGGGTTCTGTGGAGGCGCTCGGTTATGGCCTTGGCCTTGCTCGGGGCCTTGGGGCTGTTCGGCCAGGCAGTCTGGGGAACAACAACAACAACCACTCCCTCTCTATCCTTCCACCTCGTTTTTGTACACCCTCTTAGTCATTCTCTCGCTTCCCATACGTTCCATATGGCCGAACCAAATGGAACCATAATTATTTATCCACTTCTGCAGTCAATTTTTACTCTTATACTTCCTTCTGAATTTTACAAAATATTATGATATGAGATAATATTATAATTATATAAAGCATGTCAATAAGGATTGTTAAAGTTATAGTTGCCTATGAGTGATTATAAATGAGTTATGGCCTATATAAAATAATAGTTCAATACATATGAATAGATGTGATGATTTATTAAGATATTGTAGTTGGTGGTGGATCTAAAACAATAGTGAAAGAGCCCTCCTCTAACTTCTATGGGTGACTGTAGGTAGCAGTATGACTCTTACATCTGGTGATATTGGGAGCGTTGCCAATGTAGACATCCGGGTCCAGGTGGAAGTAGCGGATGATGCCCGGGACAATCAAGGTCTCCTCCAGCCGATAGTTAAGGTAGATCTGGGGGATGGAGAGTGGGAGATATCAATATTTAGATCTGGGGGATGGAGATATCAATATTTATATCAGGGGGATGGAGATATCAATATTTATATCAGGGGGATGGAGATATCAATATTTAGATCTGTGGGATGGAGATATCAATATTTAGATCTTGGGGATGGAGATATCAATATTTAGATCTGGGGGATGGAGATATCAATATTTAGATCTGGGGGATGGAGATACCAATATTTAGATCTGGGGGATGGAGATATCAATATTTAGATCTGGGGGATGGAGATATCAATATTTAGATCTGGGGGATGGAGATATCAATATTTAGATCTGGGGGATGGAGATATCAATATTTAGATCTGGGGATGGAGATATCAATATTTAGATCTGGGGGATGGAGATATCAATATTTAGATCTGGGGGATGGAGATATCAATATTTAGATCAGGGGGATGGAGATATCAATATTTAGATCTGGGGGATGGAGATATCAATATTTAGATCTGGGGGATGGAGATATCAATATTTAGATCTGGGGGATGGAGATATCAATATTTAGATCAGGGGGATGGAGATATCAATATTTAGATCTGGAGGATGGAGATATCAATATTTAGATCTGGGGGATGGAGATACCAATATTTAGATCTGGGGGATGGAGATATCAATATTTAGATCTTGGGGATGGAGATATCAATATTTAGATCTGGGGGATGGAGATATCAATATTTATATCTGGGGGATGGAGATATCAATATTTAGATCTTGGGGATGGAGATATCAATATGTAAATCTGGGGGATGGAGAGGGGGAGATATCAATATTTAGATCAGGGGGATGGAGATATCAATATTTGGATCTGGGGGATGGAGATATCAATATTTAGATCTGGGGGATGGAGATATCAATATTTATGTGTGAGCCTGGGTTGATATAGCATACACCCACCAGGTACTCCCAACGGCTTTAAGCAAATCTTGTCCAGAGTTTTATAGTTACTGCTTTATAAAAAAAATATAAAAATAAAAAATAAATATAAATAAAACGCTCCCTTAAATGACATTGACGGGCTTCCACAAGATTTTGAATGGTCATGATGGTGGAATTAATATCTATAATTTATGACTGGCCAAAACACACACCGTAAGCACACCTTTGTTGTGCCCATTACATTAATAATGCATCAAAAACTCCAATGTCTAAGAAATACTGAAGAAGAAGTACCTGAATCCTGTCGTGCTGGTGAATAAGGGTGAGGGTGTCAAGTCAATCAAAGTTTGTATTAGCCAAAATCAGGTTACAACTAAACATTTGATAATATAATATGTACAAGGCTGAGTCCATTAAGGGGAGATTTTCACTTGAGGGATTTTTTTTCTTGACCCCTTTCTCCCTCATGGTTAGCCCCATTGCTTTTGATATTTGAAGACGTTCGCCCCATTAGTTTGGCGATTATAAGAACTTTCACCCCCTTTCTGTCAATTTTAAGACTTTGTGTGCCATTTAGGTGTCGATTTTTTCCTGGCGAGCGATAGCGAGCCTGTAATTTAAGAGGAACCGGCCTTCGGCCGGGAAATTTTTCTACCGAAAAATGTACAAATTTATCTTCAAAGGGGTTCTAAGGCCTGTAATGTTAAGCTTGATGGAGGTCTAGCGAACTAACTAAAAACCTCCCCTTAATGGGCTTTAGGAAAACAATCAATATATCGAGGTCAATGGCATGGCTAAAAATAAGATAGTAAACAAATCCTACTCAGAGAATCGTAGTTACTGCTATATAAGTATCCTAACCCTCTGACCTGAATCCTGTCGTGTTGGTGTATAAGAGTGATTGTTTGCCAGGTTTCCGAGTTCAGCATATAGCCTACTTCCGTGCCTACAGGTCCGGCTCCCAGGTTAGCCTCTACGTGTATGGTGCCTGCGTCAGTCAGCGTCAGCCCCAGGTACTGACGCTCGGGGTACTCGGCGGAGGCGTAGAACAAGATGGAGTTGCCGAATCGGGTCTAGTAGGAAAATATATATATATAAATAAGTAAATAAGTAAATAAATATATAAATAATAAATACATGCATAAATAGATAAGTAATCGATGTTGGATAGGCTCGTTAGGGGAAAAAAATAGACACCTAAATGACATGAAAGGTCTTAAATTTGACAAAGAACTTAGGTGTAAGGTCTTAAAACAGCCAAACTAATGGAGCGAATGTCTTAAAAGTTTCAAAACTAATTGGGCTAATCATGAGGTACAGGGGGGTTCAGATATAAAAACTTAACAAAAGTATACAATAAGTTACTTGTATACTATGATCTCTAACTAACATCGGATACATTACATTTAACGTATACAAAAGTTGCTTCTATAATATAATCTCAGACTAACCTTAAATGATATATAATAAGTTGTTTCTATAATATGATCTCTGACTAGACTTAACAGTATATAACAAGTTGATTTTCTGACTCACCTTAAACTGGAGGGAGACCAGATTGACGTAGGACTGAACCCGGTCCATCCACTCGTACAGGCGGTGAACCACGTACCCATCACTGCTCAGGCTCAGGATAGGGATGTCTGGAAGGAGGTGGAGGGGGGAGGGGTATTAGTGGGTTATTGTATTTATCAACCCTCAGAAGACTATGACGAATTTGGACAGTTTATTCTGGCTATCAGTAGACGATTTTATACTGCTGAGGAAGGATCTGTGGGAAATAAGAGGGTACATTCTACCTCAATTCACCCTCTGACTTCCATATACCCTTCCTAATCTGAATAAAATAACCTAATAATGGCCAGAAAACAGAAACGTAATGCATCATCATATCTGCTAAGGGTAAATACTGGTTTCTCTGTATCGGCGGTGTTATTACCCTCTCGATTCTCTGATTCTTATCTGTACTGTAGCTTGTCTTTAGATGTTGGCTTATGGTTTTGAAATTCGTTGGTTAGAGTGTGTGTTTTTGTTTGTTTTTTATCGTTAAAACTAAAAATACGAATAAATTAAAATTAAAATTGACCACTTGCAAAACCAAAACCAAAACAGGAACCGCACAATATAAACAAAAAATAAATTATCAAAATCACTTAGTGGAAATAACGCATTGAAGAATTTTAGCCAAACAATACTATTATGTTATGTTAGAAGCATTGCTAAGAATGCCTCTAAAAAACTGGGACTCCTGTACAGAGTTCGAGAATTCTTCACTGACGAGCAGTTGGCCGTAATATATAAAAGTCATGTGCGTTCTCAGATGGATTACTGTTCACCTCTGTGGAGTGGAAGTGGAGTGGTTGCATTGAGGCAGTTGGACAAAATTCAAAATAAAGCTATTAGATTAATCCATAACCCTGCAATCACACAGGACCTTCCTACATTATCCATACGAAGAAACATTGCATCCCTTGCATTATTCTACAGATATTTTCACAGCAATTGTTCCGAGGAACTTGCTTCAATTGTGCCGCCTCTCCACATCTTTCCCCATAGAACTAGGGCAGCTGAGAGCGCCCATGAATTTACACTTTCTCCTCTACAATGCAGAACTTCTGCTTATCAGAATTCATTTATCCCCAGAGCTACTACTCTTTGGAATTCACTTCCCTCGAATTGCTTTCCACAAACTTACAATTTACAAATGTTTAAATCCAGTTGTTACAAACATTTTATGAATGGAGGATGCCTTTAGGCACATGGACATTTTTGTTTTATCTGTGTTTTTCCTTCCTCCGTTCATTGTCTCTTAAAAAAAAAAAAAAAAAAAAAAATATATGACATAAATCAAACACCAAACCTAAAATGTCCGTGATATTAAGTTATTGAAATGGGACTTAAGAGGATATCAACCCTTCTGAATTATTAATCTATTGTATTAATTTCACTCCAACACCAAACACCTCCCAACGAAATTATTGAAAGCATGTGATTATTAAGCCAGCACACTAAGTCAAGAACAGCGTCAGGAATAGAACCCCTTTTCGAGAACTCCAGTCCCTTGTCCGTGATCGTACCTGGATCTGTGCACCGCCTGCCGTCCTTGCCACTGTTGAAGCAGTTGCAGGTGCTGTGGTCGAAGTGCTCTACACAGTGAGAGGAGATGGAACACAGGTCATGGTAGCGGTCGGCACAGCTGGGGAGGAGAGAGGTGGATAAGTTGGTTAACCCCTTCTGTGCCGGCGTCATCCTTTTAACTTTATTCTAGCTACTATTAGACGATTTTAGTCGGCTCCAGCAATTATAAGGCTTCAAACTATCTCACTTAACCCTTTTTGCTACCACAGATCCTTCCTAAACTGCACAAAATAGTCTAAATATAGCTAGAATAAAGTTAGAAAGACATCGCCGGTACAGAAGGGGTTAATAGGAGATCCTTTATGAATTTATGTATGTATTTATTATTTCTTTATATATTTATCTATTCTTTATATACAATATATATTTTCATAGTTTCCTCCCTAGACCTTCCATCATGGGGGGATTGCATTTGTGGCTAGGATTGGTATCTAGACTGTTGGGGAGTTAACTGTTCATTTTGATAAGCGTTATGTATGTATATGTGTAAACATAATGAATACTCACTTGCTGCCACACTTCTCAGCCACACCACAATAGTGAGCCGATTTAAGGGGCTTCATCCTGACCATGGTGGCTGAAGTCTGGCCACTCATAAGGCCGATCTTCTTCAGGCACCCGTGGAAGTGGATCATCCCCGCCGTCACCTCCTCCTCCTCCAGGCTAGTCTTGTAGATCCCTGGAGTCACCAGAAAATAATAACATTGAAGCAAAAAGAAAAAAAAAATCAAAATAAATATATAAAATATTCATAAATCAATAAATCAATAAATCAACAACTAGGCATAAACAATTAAATATATGTTTATATAAACAAATAAATAAACATAATATTTATAAATTATAATAAAAATTATAATAATACTAATACTAATAATAATATCTAACATATCAATAATAATAATAATAATAATAATAATGTATTTCCATTAGTTTTTCAGAGGGGGTAGGTATCAGAGGGGGTAATTATAATAAAACAAAAAATTAAAACAAAATTTAAAAAAAAAAGGAATGAAACAAAAAATATCGTACCTCCAATCCAAACGCTGGTGAGTCCCTGATAGTAATAGTTGGTATGGTAGGATGGGTTGTCCCGAAGGCTGGTGACAGTAAAGTGTTCCGTACTGGCATCCACCTCCATGACTATCTCACCGGTGCCAGAATTCACCTTCACCAGACCTGAGTGCCAATTGCCGCCTTGCATACCTCCTGAAATCATTGTGTTATTGGTTGTAGAAATAGTAATTGTAGTAGTAGTAGTAATAGTTGTACTTGTATATTATTGGGTGTAGAAGAAGTAATAATTATAGTAGTAGAATTAGAAGTAATAGTAGTAGTGGTAGTAGTGGTAGTGGTAGTAGTAGTAGTAGTAGTAGTAGTAGTAGTAGTAGTAGTAGTAGTAGTAGTAGTAGTAGTAGAGTATAAACATTATATATAAAATATACCACCCTCAACTTACTGGTAAAAAATAATAGATTAGATATAATAGCAAAACATGTAAAACTAAAGAAAAATTAATTAACTAATGGGAATAACCATAGTAATGTCGCTTATGAAGTGGCGTTGTTGACATAACTACAGTAAAGGGATTTTCTACAGCTCAGGAAGGTTTACACTGACCTTTCTTCATGAGGAATGTTTCGATGTTCTGGCCGTAGACGTGAGTGATTCCCAGGCGGCCTCTCCTCAGGTAGACGTACAGGTGAACTCGGGTACCTTCTAGCTCTGGTGGTACCCAGTTCTGTTCAGGGGGAGTAATGCCAGTATCACACCAGAGCTTTTATAGTCAAAATTCGATGATCAACATTTTTCTGGCAACATTTCTGGACTATTTTGCGCTGGTATCGGACACTAGACTGATGGTAGATGAATTTAGGCAATCGAAATATTGTATATGTTGACCACGTAAGCTGCCAGACTAGTGTTGAGAATAATTGCTGAGTGAAAAATCTCTCGTGGGATACCGACTTTAGATACAGTTAGAGTGAGGTAGATAAATAGACAGAGAGAAAAAGAGTGTGTGTGATGAGAAGATAGACGTATATGTATAATCGGGTGCTCTCTAACTCTGATGGCACCCTGTTCTGTGCAAGGAGAGTTTGAAGGTCAATGTTGGCATGGATGTGATAAATAGAGATAGGGGAATTGTGTGTGTGTGAATGATATAATGAGTATGTTAGTGGGTCAGCCAGAGATAGAGAGAGAGTGAGAGCGAAAATGTGTGTGTGAGAAAGACAACGAGTATGTGTGTGCGAGAGAACTTTGTCGTTGTGTGGGTGGGTAGGTATCGTTAACACACAATCCAGACAAAGCTTTATATAGTCAAGTTTTGTTCACTTTTCTTGGCGAGTTATTGTTTCCCATATATCAAGAGATGAAACCTGAACCTGGGATGAGGCCCGAAAGTCAAAATTTCATTTTTTTTTTCTTTTTCTAAAATGCTTCTTACAACATAGGAGAATAGCATAGGAGGGAAAAAAAACATATCGCATCCATAACCCCCCGGGGCGGGGGTTCGCCAACGCCCCCAAAAAACATTTTTTTTTTTCAGTTCAGCCCCAAAAAGATTTTGTTTGTGTTATTTGTCTAAAAGGCTTCTGTAATCAATAGAAATTATCATATGAGGGCATAAACACCCATATGACATCCCTAGCCCCCTCCCCCTGTGGGCCCCAAATCATAGATTTTGTTAGAAATATTTCGTATAAATTATTTCTCAATTCAGAATAAGAGATGTTTTAAAATAGTTTACCATAAAAACTGCGTTTTCTCTAACAGCTTAATATTAGAAAACGTTTCTGGGAGGCCAAACTTATTTATTCTCCCCCAATGTTTCAGGGAATGTTTTGTTTGTTTGTTTTTGTAGATGTTTAGGTGACAATCACCACGGTCGATCTGGGGATCCGCCGCTGATGAGCTCGTCCTGGAATCTTTACGACTCTGAATCTTACGATTCTGTACAGGACTGAACATGCCATTTTTATCGGCAATAGCTCAGAGAAGAGTGTTGAGAGGGGAGAAGGGGTGTTGGAGAGAGAGGAAGGTGTTGGAGTGGCTTTGTTATGTGTGTTTTGTCTGTATACGTCGTCAGGATGTCCCCTGACTGGGTGCAAGCATGTGAAACATGCTAGGACGTACTACCGCACCCACTAAATGTCCGCCGTGGCAGGGATTCGATCCCGGGTCTTTCAGAATGGTTGAATATTTTAGAATTACGATTGCCAGAGATCATATATTGGCACTTCCAAGTCACACTACACTTTTTTGTATTGCTCAAATTCGTTCCCCGGTAGCATTCAAGGAGGTTACTGCAGGACTCTTCTTCTTCTTCTTCTTCTTACCTCTGACCGGGTATAGGCTATCCTAGTGTTTACTAGCCTATACCCCTTTGAAAGGACATTTGCCTACCCTAACAACCTTACCTAACCTATCCTAGTATTATAGGTGGGGGCTGCCGCCCCCACACCCCCGTTTTGACTTAGATTGTTGGTGTATTTGTCTGTGAAGTGGGTATTTTTCAATTTGTTGATAACGAAAAGCCTCCATGCGGACTATATGGAGAAAAATATGACGAATCTATTGGTGCCTATTTTCCCTAATAAATTGTTTCTAATAAGGCAATGTAGTGTCCTTGAAGATTATCCATTCCCCTTCTACACACTATATATAGGACTATATAGCAACGCTTGTACGTTGAAATAATGGCCGTTTTGCCAAAATTTTCCGAGATTCGACCATTTTCATGTCGAAATTTGCTCTAACCAAAAAATATATATGTTATATATTTTTTTTCAGCACCTTCTATTATTCAATATGGGAAAACTTTAACAGACAGCTGTAGGGGATGCTTGTAGGATGCGCCATAAAAAAAATGCGGGAAATTTGAACAATTTTCAATGTGTAGAATGATTTTTGCTATAGTGCAATGAAATTCTTGTGCGCGCGCACATGAAGAGCTGATTTTTTTCAGCGAGTCCTAGAATTTCCATTGGTATTAAGATGGTATAGTGCCAGAAACAAACTCTCTTATACAGGGTGAATTGGGGGTGTAAGGTTTAGCCTCCCCTAAGCTGTGGAAGTGGTACCCCCCTTTTTTTTTTTTTTTTTTTTTTTTTTTTTTTTTAGGCTGTACACTTGAAGGAGAAAAAATAAAGGAAATCGTAGATAAACTTTAAGAAACTCCACAACATAACTTGATTTTGGTTCTAGATTGAAAGGCTGTCTGGGCAGGCCCAATAAAACCTGCCACAGTCAACAACATAACTGAAATGCATGATAAACACAGCAAACAATAACAATAATGCCAACGTAAGTATACCTGACGAAGGAAGGCGATGAGGCCGTGGGGAGAGTCGGTCCTGAATACAAACTCCAACTGGTACACTTTACTGTGGGTCAGGAATAGTTAAATTAGTTTATCATGTAATACAGTCTATTCAGTATAATTAGGCCAAACACATTGAACATTAACCTTTATAACTGCAAAACGAGTAATCAAGCTAATGTGTCTATCATGAATATATATATATATCATGGATGAACAACATAATGAATAAACGAACAAAAATTGAATAGAAGAGAAAAGATAATTTGGAAAATTAAGATAAGTTATAAACAAGAACACTAAAAACTATTTAGTAGGAGAGATCAGAGCAGGTAGAAAGATCAGACCACTCAAGAACCACCCACCTCATAGAGAACTCAGACAGGGCCAGGTCGTCCACTTTGAGAGCTGCATCATGTCCTGGGAAGTTCAGATGGTAGTTGTCTGATCCGTCGTGCAGTGTGAGGTAGTCCCCTTTTGTGGCTACGTTGGAACCTGGGGTGGATGAAAATATATCTAAGATCATGCATTCGATCAATAGAAATTATCATATGAGGGCATAAACACCCATATGACATCCCTAGCCCCCTCTCCCTGTGGGCCCCAATATCATGGATTTTGTTAGAAATATTTTGTATAAATGATTTCTCAAGTCAGAATAAGAGATGTTTTAAAATAGTTTACCATTAAAACTGCGTTTTCTCTAACAGCTTAATATTAGAAAACATTTCTGGGAGGCCAAACTTATTTATTCTCCCCCAATGTTTCAGGGAATGGTTGAATATTTTAAAATTACGATTGCCAGAGATCATATATTGGCACTTCCAAGTCACACTACACTTTTTTGTATTGCTCAAATTCGTTCCCCGGTAGCATTCAAGGAGATTACTGCAGGACTCTTCTTCTTCTTCTTCTTACCTCTGACCGGGTATAGGCTATCCTAGTGTTTACTAGCCTATAACCCTTTGAAAGGACATTTGCCTACCGTAACAACCTTACCTAACCTATCCTAGTATTATAGGTGGGGGCTGCCGCCCCCACACCCCCGTTTTGACTTAGATTGTTGGTGTATTTGTATTCGATTACATTATCACTTTTTGAGCTGTGTATGTCAACTCAAACAGTTGATCATTTTAACCAGTAGACCATTTAAATCGGTAGACCATTTCAACCAGTAGATAATTTAAACACAAACAAAAACTTAACAGGAATGTGGAGCTGCAGCTATGCGACCTTAGATGGCCGCATAATTGTGTTGCATATACAGTACATAATTCACGGTTTTACAGGTCATATATTTTATCCTTATGGAGGCCAAGTCTCCTTTCTCACATTTGCCACCCAGGGACAGCTAAATTGGGGCTATATTTGTCACCGATGACCCGACAGCTAATCAAGGCATGGGCACTATATCTAGAGGTCAACTCCAAACCTCTGGAGTATCACATGTTATATTAATCTATCTTTATTTTTAACTATTTTAACTTACGCGTGAGTCCGGCCGGGTAGCAGTTGGAGTAGCAGTCAGCCGAGGACTTGTAAACATTGACCGATCCGCTGCACCCTCCGTACACGAACTGTCTACAGGTACGGGTCTGGGGGTCGAAGTAGAACATGGGGAAGTAGCCGCGACAGGTACCAGCATCGGGGGGCACGGTGCAGCTCTCTAGGGGGCGGAGGGGTCAGGTTAGTTGGGTTAAAATGCCAAAAAACTCTAAGCCACTACATAGTTTTGACGACCCTTTATTAGGCTTAGAATTATGGCATAGAATTAACAAGACTCGTGTCGGATCCCATGGAAAATTCAAAAGCAGTTATTTGTATCATAGTGTATATTGATACACACACAAACACACACACACACACAAACACACACACACATCTCTCCCTCAATCTGTCCTTCCCTCATCCTACAACTTAAGCTGCTTCAAGCTCCGTGTGTCCAGACAGCTTGACTCTAACCTACCGTTTACTGTACATATGCTGTTCCTCAATATCTCAGTAAGTTCGTAATTTTGGCAGCGACGCACCCCCCTCCCTCACTCCACCTCCTACCTTCCGGGAGGTGGAGTAGGGAGGGGGGTGCGGCACTGTCAAAATTACCAACTAACTGGGATATCGAGGCACGGAATATGTGCGATAACTTGACCTTGAATTTGGCTCTCTACCACTCTTTCAACTTTGGGGTAGACACTTGTTACAGGCAGCTTTGCATTTGTCTCCTTCATACATATAGATAAAAGTACACTTACCCCCGAGCTTTAGAAGGGGAGGAAGAGGGCCCTGTGCTCTTGGTGTAACGGGATTCTGTTGTTGATTTGCCTTTACCTCTGCAAGCTTGGAATCTGTTGAGTCGTCACCTAGATCGGTCATGAAGTTTAGTCCAGATGAAAACTTCTTTAACAAGTGATGGGAAGCAAAGCTGATGAGGAATTTTGGCGCGATTGCAATTGCTGAGCGTACGTGTATCGGAATAGCGTGAAAAGCCGATTTTTTTTTGCTTTTTAATAGCGGCCTTCTCTCTAGCTGACTTTGTATCCGAAACATGGGATCGACAGGTAGACACCAAAACACAGGAGTCCATCAAAGCCATCCAAGAGCCTATCGGCAAGCTCACGTGTGGTGTTGTGAAACAATGATCCTATAATGCGCCTCAAGGAGCCTCATGGTGTTCACCAGTCTTTTTTTTGTTATTGGTTCTTTGCTAAATTACTAATTCAAAGGCTAATCAATTACTAAATGAATCAATTACCAAGACAGTAGCTTCTGCTGTATCTCATAAGGGGCAGCTCAAGAGGCTTCTCTTCCTGAGAAGCTATGGTCTTATAAGCAGTTGTAACTGAACCCCTTGCGGATCATGATGAGTTTTGACAGTTTACTCCAGCTATCATTAGACGGTATTCGGCAGCTTTGGAAGGATCTGTGGTAAATATAAGTGTAAAGACTATCTCAATTAACCCTCTGACTTCAAGATCCTCAAGGGGTTAAGATTACAGAATTAGTTTAGTGCCACCTTTGCTGTTGCAGTTTGTGTCACTGTTCCTGAAATTACAGCATTGTACCGTGATCCGAGTGCAAGTGAACTCCTGTGGAAGAACTGGTGCTTTTGAAAGTATAACCAAATTATTGTTACTATTATCGATTTCTATATTTTTTTTTTTTTTTTTTTAAGAGACAATGAACGGAGGAAGGAAAAACACAGATAAAACAAAAAGGTCCATGTGCCTAAAGGCATCCTCCATTCATAAAATGTTTGTAACAACTGGATTTAAACATTTGTTGATTGTAAGTTTGTGGAAAGCAATTCGAGGGAAGTGAATTCCAAAGAGTAGTAGCTCTGGGGATAAATGAATTCTGATAAGCAGAAGTTCTGCATTGTGGAGGAGAAAGTGTAAATTCATGGGCGCTCTCAGCTGCCCTAGTTCTACGGGGAAAGATGTGGAGAGGCGGCACAATTGAAGCAAGTTCCTCGGAACAATTGCTGTGAAAATATCTGTAGAATAATGCAAGGGATGCAATGTTTCTTCGTATGGCTAATGTAGGAAGGTCCTGTGTGATTGCAGGGTTATTGATTAATCTAATAGCTTTATTTTGAATTTTGTCCAACTGCCTCAATGCAACCACTCCACTTCCACCCCACAGAGGTGAACAGTAATCCATCTGAGAGCGCACATGACTTTTATATATTACGGCCAACTGCTCGTCAGTGAAGAATTCTCGAACTCTGTACAGGAGTCCCAGTTTTTTAGAGGCATTCTTAGCAATGCTTCTAACATAATGTGTCCAGCTCAAGTTAGTAGTTAATGTTACACCGAGAATGTCAATACTAGGGGAAGTGGGAATATTTACATCATTAAAAAATATATGGGAGTCAGTGAGATTCTGTCGGTTAGAAAATTGAATGTACTTGGTTTTCTGTGCATTAAAGGAAACTAGATTCTCTTGTCCCCATTCATTAATTCTAGAAAGGTCCTGGTTCAGAGAAATTGCAGTGTTTATTTTTGAATTTATAAGATCGGGTTGGGTGAAAGAATTGAG
This sequence comes from Paralithodes platypus, assembly GCA_032716605.1. Classification (NCBI taxonomy): domain Eukaryota; kingdom Metazoa; phylum Arthropoda; class Malacostraca; order Decapoda; family Lithodidae; genus Paralithodes; species Paralithodes platypus. Next base: position 29,035,452 of record CM064551.1, read on the forward strand.
TCATCTGCGTAGGAATGTATTGGATTATGAGTGGTAGATATGAGATCATTGATATGAATGAGGAACAGAGTTGGGGCCAAAACTGATCCCTGGGGAACACCAGCATTTATTGAGTGAAATTGAGAATAAAGGCCATCTACCATTACACGTATTTTTCTGTTATGAAGATAAGAAGAAATTAGTGGAACTAATGATGCAAGGCCGTAGTGTGACATCTTCGACAATAAGGATTGATGCCAGACTCTATCAAATGCCTTTGATATATCCAGTGCTATTGTATGTGTTTCACCATGTTGGTCTGTAGCTTGGTTGATTTGATGCGTAAGAAGGCAAAGAATGTCTGCAGTTGATCGACATCGTCTAAAACCATATTACCTATCACTGATTAATTTATTATTCTCAAGATGCTTAATTATGTGATTATTTAATATAATTTCAAAAACTTTGCCAAGAGTGGAAGTTATAGCTATTGGTCTGTAGTTTGATGGATCTGAAGAGGCACCTTTTTTAGGAACTGGATGGATGTTTGCTTCTTTCCAGGGTACTGGGAAGCATGAGGTATGAGTACACAGACGGAAAAATTTTGCCAATACAGGAGCGAGCACCAAGGAGCAATTCTTAAGTACTATTGGAGGAATTTCATCTGGACCAAGAGCCTTATCTACTGAGAGATTCTGCAAAATAGTTTTGACATGTCTGGTGTGGATCTTAAGTGAGGGAATTTCAGGTGAATTAAAATTAAGTACAGGGACATCTTGATTTATGTCATCTAAGGTTGAGTTGGTGGAGAAAATATCTGCAAGAAGGTTAGCTTTACCTCGTGGGTCACTTACAAGATTGCCAGTCGGAGATTTTAATGGTGGAATGGATGAAGCAGTAGTGAAGTTGGATTTGAATGAGTTAAGAGTAGACCAAAATATTTTGTTATCATTTGGATTATTTAGAAGTTTATTTGCCTGCTTATGGAGAAAGTTTGATTTAGTTAGGTTTAATACAGTTTTGGCATGATTTCTGATGTTTCTAAAGTAATTAAAGGCTTCATGTGTTTTTGATCTTGTGTATGCATTGTAGGCTATTGCTTTTTGTTCAGTTACTCTAGCACAATTATGGTCAAACCATTTAGGTGAATTAGATATGTCTGTCTAGGATGGCTTGGATGGGACCCTTGTATTGGTCTATTGCACGTTTCACACAAGATATCAGGCAGCGTTAAGGGGAAATTTTTAGTTTGTTCCCTAGACCTTCTATCAAGCTTAAAATTACATCCCCTAGACCCCCTTTCAAGATTAATTTCTGAATTTTTCGGTAGAAACAAATTCCCGGCCGAAGGCCGATTCCTCTTAAATTACAGGCTCACTATCGCTCACCAGGAAAAAATCAATAAAAAATGGCACGAAAGGTCTTAAAATTGACAGAAATGGGGCGAAAGTTCTTAAAATCGCCAAAATAATGGGCGAACGTCTTAAAATCTCAAAAGCAAATGGGCTAACATGAGGGAGCAAGGGGTCCAGAACAAAAATCCTCAAGTGGAAATATCCCCTTTAAACACCTATTCGTCAAGCAAAGCCTTAATAATGCGAGAAACTACACTATATTTGCACATTACCTGGTCCAGTTGCGAATATAATTGGAAAGCGTGGTGGCGGGCGCTGCTAAAATCAACACAACACAAACCAACTCTAGCCATTCTATTAACTCATCTATCTCAGTTTACTCATCCATTTTTGACAGCACAATCAAATCAATCCTTTCACGTCATCCATTTCAGCTAACTCATCAAATTTAGGAAGCGAAAGTAACCAAATCAACTCCTATCATTTTCATCAACAAAAGCAAATAAAACAATTAAGAATCACTCCATTAACCTCTAGTAATATATATTTTCTTCCAATGCAAGGTATTGGAACCAGAAAAGAATCACACAAATTGCAGAAGGTAAAGAAATAACTTACTTGTTTTATATACAGGCATATTGTGAATTGCTCAATCAATTAGATACTTTAAGATTTGTTTTTTTAATCAGCTAAGCGGTAGTAATCAAAGTCTGCGATAATGAGATGTAAAATATGAAACAGTACACCTATTTTTTTAAATAAATTATATTCAATATTATAGCATAAAACAGTGTGCCAATATCCCTATTTTGTACACTATTCAATTAAACTTTTTCTACCAATCAAATCAAAATTGTAGTATTTTATCTTTATTTGTGAAGGAAATAATGATATTATTAATGTATATAAATCATTAATCCTAATTCATTGAATATTCATAGAGAGAGAGAGAGAGAGAGAGAGAGAGAGAGAGAGAGAGAGAGAGAGAGAGAGAGAGAGAGAGAGAGAGAGCCATTACTCACTAGGTATCTCAACAGGTGGAGGTGCGGGTGCTGGTGGTATCACGGACTCTTCCTCAGATTCCAGGGACACTTCCGACTCAGATTCCAGGGACACTTCCGGCTCAGGCACCGGGTCATGCTGGTGGGTATCGTCAGCCACTTCTTCAGGTAACTGTGTCGGACGGTACTATTACTGATGGGGTTTATTATATTAGTGCACCATCAATTTATTAAGGGGAGGTTTTTAGTGTGTTTCCTAGACTTCCATCAAGCTTGAAATTACACCCCCATGACCCCCTTTCAAGATAAATTTGTAAATTTTTCGGTAGAAAAATGTCCCGGCCGAAGGCCGGTTCCTCTTAAATTACAGGCTCGCTATCGCTCGCCAGGAAAAAATCGACACCTAAATGGGACGAAAGGTCTTAAAAGTGACATAAATGGGGTGAAAGTTCTTAAAATCGCCAAACTAATGGGGCGAACGTCTTAAAATCTCAAAAGCAATGGGGCTAAACATGAGGGAGAAAGGGGTAAAGAAAAAAATCCCTCAAGTGGAAATCTCCCCTTAAAGGGAGTTTTATAAATCCATTTATTTATTTATTTTTAAAGTTTATTTTGATATCCATAATATATTTTATAGATTTAGTTTTTACTTATTTTGTTTTCTAATGTGTTGTACTATTCTTCCAAGACCTCCACCTAGCTTAGAAATAATACCCCCAAGACCTATCATCGAGATAAACTTGTACAGTACATTAGCCGGTTCCTGCTAAATTGCACCTAGGTTTTAGTATTAGTTTTTGTTTATTGTTAAATGTATTATTAAAATAAATATTATTATTAGTATTATTACTATTATTTGTATTATTATTATTATTATTATTATTATTATTATTATTATTATTATCATTATTATTATTATTATTATTAGGTGTACTCAATTTTCTGATTTTGTATGTATTTGTTTTTATTACTATAATTATTATTTTACTTTCTTTGTCTCATTGACAAAGAAATATTGGAACTTTGAAGGTTTCTGTTCGGGCTCTGTCTCGAGTCGGCCACCCTAAGTATATACATACTTATACATTATTTTACTTCGGTTCTTACCAATTCCGGTAGTGGTTCTGGTTCTGGTTCTGGTTGCACTCCATGGTCGTGGTGAGTGTCGTCATCGTAGTCTTCATAGCTGTAGTAGTCGTAGTCGTCGTCTTCTTGGGGTATGGGGCTGGTCGTGGCGAGGTGAGCGACTACCCCCATCAGGAGCAGTAGCGCCAGGCCCGTCTTCTTCATCGTGGCTCTACCTTCCTTATAGCCTGAAACTCGCAATTGGTCAATTAACTTACACAAACCTAATTTAATGAATTCAATGAAACTAATGAAAATGAGAAGTAATACAAGAAAATTACTATGAAATGGCATTGTTTTGGTCATTGTAATTAATGAAGTCAATGAAACTAATGGATATGAGAAGTAATACAAGAAAATGACTATGAAATGGCCATGTTATCACCTCCCAAGCCACAATTCGAACAATACACCATGATGTTATCCCTGCACATACAATAATAAAGACTAAACATAATGGACTTGACTTTCGTTTGATACCCTGCTATTTAAGGGAGCCCACCTCGCTTTTTTTTTATCTTTCTCTTCCTCTCTCTTTGGCTTGTATCCATTCGGCTCCATTCAGCCCACTGTTTTAAGACGTTTACCCCCATCTAGGTGTCAATATTTTCCAGGCGAGTGGTAGCGAGCCAGCATATATATATTTTTGTTTTGACAGCAAGCTAAATTTGTACATTTTTCGATAGAAAAATTTCTTCGGCGAATCCGGATCTCTCCACACAATGCTGGCTCGATATCGCTCGCCAGGAAGAAATCGACACCTGAATGGGGATAAACGTCTTAAAACAGTTGGCTGAATGGGGCCGAATGGATACAAACCAGGGAAAGAGAGAAAAGGAGAGAAAGATAAAACAAAAAAAACAGTGATCCCCCTTAAGTATACCATGACTCCATCCACCCCCATCAGGAGGAGTAGCGCCAGTTAGTTAGTTAAAATTGGACTTCAGAGGCTATCAACCCTTCTGGATTATTTAGCCAGCACACTGTAAAGCCCCGTCTACACGATCGAGCAGTGTCCGGCGGGCTATGCCCCTTCACCGGGCAAAGTCTGTTAAACACGCTTGCGGTGTTGTCCACGTGGCAGCCAGGCAGTGATTGGCCAGTCAAAGTCTGCCAGTGGTCAGAGTAGGAGCTCGGCAGAGCTGGGTCAGTGGGTCCGGTATGATCACCATGGTCCCCAACAACAATAATCACAGGACAGTTATACAACCTATATATCCAAGTAGATGCCAATAGGAGGGAGTGTATATCGGCAGAAGCTCGACTGGAGGCAACACCTCATGTTTGTTTCAAATGGATGCAGCTACACTTATTTGCAGTATAGGCCTACTAAAAGATTATCCAAGCATAGTTTGTCTCTCATTATTCCTGAAACTTGTCGAGCAATATACGAAGTACTCAATCAAGAGTGCTTGCAAGTGAGATATATAGTGAGACGATCCAACCTAAGTTTACATAAAATTAATTAAATAATGCAATTGCGGATGGTATATTTGAAATCGTCTCGTCGTTGCGATTCCATCGGTATATACATATTTTAATTTTGACCAATTTTTAGACCCAATAGGCCTATTTTAAAGATTAAAAACTCCATAGACGAGTTATCTATGTGTGGATTTTGTTCAAATTTTAACCATAAATTCACTTTGACACGCTGAATCGAATGGCGCAAACAGAATTGAAATCGGACAATTAATGTAGGATTTCGTATATGACTTGGGCTCCCAGAAGGGCCCAAATGACCAGTTTTTGGACTTTAAAGTCCTCCGTAGCCCAAACTATAAGTCCTAGGGAATTCTACTTGGTGTCATTCGATTTTTTTCGACGAGTTGCTTCCATACATGGTCTTATATTTCATTTTCGCCAAGCCATTCGCCCAGAATCGAAAATATTTTGGTCCAAAATCCCTGCCCAGGAAATTTGTTTGCACTTGGCGGGCGACTTTTGAATTTCGAGTTTTCATGGGTATATAATTATGGATTCGTCTCGTCATTACAATTCCAACGGTATATGATTTTTTTAATTTTGACCAATTTTTAGGCCCAATAGGCCTATTTTATAGTTTAATAAACACTGTCCCCTACATGATGGCTGTCTAAGTCAGAGAACAAGCTGTTGGAGTGGCTTTGTTGAGTGTGTTATTAGTTAGAGAAGGGTATATAATTAAAGCTCTTTCCTGTGTCTTCCTTCCACCCAATCTACCCACTTATTATAATGGAGCAGCCACGTAAGTGATATGTTATGTTCAAATAGTATAGTTAGCCATACAATATTTAACACGGGATTGTTTTCTTTCCACAATCTTTACAGAAAACGATAGCTTAAATGGGTAACTAGTATATTTTATTAGAACGAGGTACAGTATCAGTACTTACGTAGTTATCTATATAAGGATAATGTTCAAATTTATACACAAAGTACACTTTGACACGCTGAATCGAATGGCGCACACAGAATTGAAATCGGACAATTAGTTTAGGATTTCGAATTTGACTTGGCCTCCCAGAAGGGCCCAAAATGACCAGTTTTTGGACATTAAAAGTCCTCTGTAGCGCAAACTATACGTCCTAGGGAATTCTACCTGGTGTCATTCGATTTCTCTTGTCCGACAGCTTCCATACATGGTCGTAGATTTAATTTTCGACAAGCCATTCTCCCATAATCGAAAAATATTTGTTCAAAAATGCCTGAGTTTTATTTTAGCCCATGAAAATGTTTGCACTTGGCGGGTGATTTTCGATTTTCGAGTTTTTAAGGGTATATCTGGATTCGTCACGTTGCAATTCCAACGGTACATGGATTTTTTAATTTTGACAATTTTTTTTAGGCCCAATAGGCCTATTTTAAAGTTTAAAAACCCCATAGACGTGTTATCTATTTATGGATATTGTTCAAATGTATACCACAAGAAGCCTACACTTTGACACGCTGAATCGAATGGCGCAGACAGAATTGAAATCGGACCATTAGTTTAGAATTTCGAATTTGTCATGTCCTCCCAGAACGGCCCAAATGACCAGTTTTTGGACTTTAAAAAGTCCGGTGTAGCCCAAACTATAAGTCCTAGGGAATTCTACCTGGTGTCATTCGATTTCTCTCGACCGACAGCTTCCATAAATGGTCGTAGATTTCATTTTCGACCAGCCATTCTCCCATAATCTAAAACATTTGTTCAAAAATGCCTGGGTTTAATTAAGCCCAGGAAAATCGATGATTTTGGTCTGATTTTGACTATTCAAGATTATGGTATATTTGGAATCGTCTCGTCGTTGCGATTCCAACGATTTTTTTAAGATAAATGTATTTCATCATACTTATAGGAATAATCTTAATAAAATATTCATAATATTGTTAATAATAACTTATCAATATTAATGAGGACGCGCCCCATACTTTATTCTGAAGCTAACATTAAAGTCATACCATCAGTGACATTTAATAAGTGATTGCACACATTACATCTTGTTTACCTTCCACCAAATTTTTCCTGATTGATACCCGTATAATAGAAGGATAATATATATATATATTTATTAACCCCTTCTGTACCGGCGAAGTATTTTTGTATTTGTTTTGAGCTACATTTAGACGATTGCATTAAGATTAAAAGGATATATGATGGCTAAAGTGATTAATTGAGATCGTCTGTAGCCTCCTAATGGGTAGATGTCCTTCCTAAGCCGTGTAAAAACTTATTATAATTGCCAGAATATAATAAAATGGATGTTACCGGTATTAAATGGGTTAAAGATCAAGCTACACATTTATTTCCCTCCTTCCACGGGCCCCTTTATCCCCATCCCCCCGGCAAACTGCCGGGCAGTTCGACTTGACCTTCCTGGAGGGCCCAAATGACCAAATGACCGCCGGCAATCTGCCGGACAGTGCCTGGTGATTTAGCTCAACTGCGTGCACGGGCATATCCCTGGTTTGCCCGCTGAATTTGCCCCATATCGAACATTTCCCTTGTGCCCGACGGGCAGTGCTCGATCGTGTGGACGGGGCTTTAGACAAGTACATTTTTAGGACTGGAGCCCCTTTTCGAGCCCTCCAGTCCCTTGCCGCGCCAGGGCCAAGGAAACAGGGAATCAAAGTGAACTTATGATCCCTTCAGCACGATGACGACATTTTCATCATATTCTGGTCACCATTAGACGATTTTCTTTAGCTTCTACTCTGCCTTCATGACTCAAAGAGATGTATACGACCTGAATCAACCTTCTGAATAACATAGGTCCTTCTGAAACTACATAATATCGTCTAATTTTACCCAGCATCAGAGATAAAAAGGCATCATCGCCACATTTTTTTATTTTGCATGGTATGACATACTACATTGACGCTGTATAGGTTAAGATAATGCTATACACGATTGGAAAATCATACTGACGTGCTCATAAGAACGGGAGACCATTGTAACAAATGAAAAAGGAAAAACAAATTGTTATACTATTCATTCCGATCCTGAGACCACGAGGTTATCCGCCATAGATGTGGCTGACATATATACAGTATATATATACATATATAGTCTTGTTTTGGTTCTCTCATCAGAAGTTTACAAAAATCCCCGGGAAATATTCACTTTGGAACCCCTTAATCATCCCCAGAGTCTGCCAGATCCCACATATCATTTAAACCCCTAAAGCCTCACAAGACTCCCTGATAAGATAGCCCCCAATATGTCACAATACACATCCTGATAAAGCCTCTTCATCCCCACCGTTATAGAAGCTTGAACCCCTTAAGAGGGGGATGGTTCACTTTTTGGCCGATTTGTGCATGTATTCATTATTTTTCTAGTTTCCTCCCTAGACCTTCATCAAATTTAAAAAAAAAAAAACATCCATTAGATCCCCATTCTAAATTATTTGTACATTTTTCGGTAGAAAAATGTCCCGGCCGAAGGCCGATTCTTCCAACATTACAGGCTCACTACCGTTCGCCAGGGAAAAAATCGACACATAAATAGCACGAAAGGTCGAAATATTGACGAAGAAATGGGGCGAAAGGTCTTAAAATCGACTAACTAATGAGGCAAACATCTTAACATCTGAAAACTAATGGGGCTAAACATGAGGGAGAAAGTGGTCCAGAAAAACGGCCCATCCCCCCTTAAAACACCTAGTCTTAAGGATAGTGTATAGATAGATAGATATACTGTAGATATAGATAGATATAGATAGATATAGATAGATAGATAGATAGATAGATACGTTTGCTTCCTACACCTCCATCAAGCTTGAAAAATATATCCCAAAGAACCCCTTTGGAGATATATTTGCACATTTATCGGTAACAAAAATAATAATAATCCTAAATTTCAGGCTCACTCTCGCTCGCCAGGATAAATTCGACACCTAAGTGGCAGGAAAGGTCTTAAAATTCACAAAGAAAATTAGGGCCAAAAGTCTTGTATGTATGTATGTGTGTACTCAGGCCCATTCCCATTTTTCATTTTTTTTCCGGGGGTAGCCGACTCGAGACAGAGCCCGAACAGGGACAACACAACACAACATAAAACAATGAACACAAACAAACAAAACACAAATGCACACACATCTAGGTCTTAAAATAGCCAAACTAACGAGGGGAACGTCTTAAAATAGCCAAACTAACGAGGGGAACGTCTTAAAATAGCCAAACTAACGAGGGGAAACTCTTAAAATAGCCAAACTAACGAGGGGAAACTCTTAAAATAGCCAAACTAACGAGGGGAACGTCTTAAAATAGCCAAACTAACGAGGGGAAACTCTTAAAATAGCCAAACTAACGAGGGGAACGTCTTAAAATAGCCAAACTAACGAGGGGAACGTCTTAAAATAGCCAAACTAACGAGGGGAAACTCTTAAAATAGCCAAACTAACGAGGGGAAACTCTTAAAATAGCCAAACTAACGAGGGGAACGTCTTAAAATAGCCAAACTAACGAGGGGAAACTCTTAAAATAGCCAAACTAACGAGGGGAAACTCTTAAAATCTCAGAAATAATGCGGCTAAACATGAGGGAGAAGGGGTGTCCAGAAGAAACACACACCCTTTAGAGTAACCAGGGTGTAATGTATGTGGTGTGCCATAATGAGTCTCTTGTGTGTTTAGCGACACACCACACCTGTAATCTGTCACCTTCGGGTACTCTGCCACATGGAAAAGACAGGAATGAGGCTAAGCATGAGGGAGAAGGGGGTCCAAAAGCAACACATCCCCTTTAGAGTAACCATGGAATGTACAGTATGTGATCAGTCATAATGTACATACCTCCCGTTTAGCGACACACACCCGCCTGCACTCTGTCGCAATTTCTTTATATTAGTTATATGCTTTATAATAAAACAGTTTTGATATTTTTAAGCTCACATGTCTAAAGGTTACACGTTCCTGGCATTATATTGTTAAGTTATAAACAGTTCTATTGTGCCCATGTGATGCAGCGACCAGTGTTGTGAGGCTGTGACAGGATTTAATGTTCTCCCCCAGAGCTGTTTATAGTTGGAAGGTGAATGGGGTTGGTTAAGTCATGTGTTCCTTGGTGCTAAACTATAGAGTAGCAGCGAGAAGGGTATTACCACAGAGAGAGAGCGAGAGAGACCGGCCGGCTGAGCCCTTCAAGTCTTGTCGATTACGTGTAAGACAAAATATCTGGGTTTTATAGATAAGCCACCACCCACGGATCTGTTTCTAGGTTGACCCCCCTCTCTCTCCCTCTCTCCCTCCTCGAACCCCCCCCCCCCCCCACTACCCCTCCATGTTGCCTTACAACTCTTGGATGGATTAGCATGTATATCTCTGCAAGGGCACGCAGGTTTTCATGCATAAATATATATATGTATATATTTTCATTGTATGTACAGCTGCTGACAAATGTTCGTGAGCTCTTGCGGTTTTCTTTATGCAAGTATAATTATTAATTTAAATTTATATTCAGATCCAATAGCTATATACAAATACATATTAAGTTGTTAGATATATAGCTGATTTGATCTGAACATCAATCTAAATGGATATATTTGCATAGAGAAAATTGGAAAAGCTTACAAACATTTGTCAGTAGCTGTACATAAATAGATGGATTTTATGTTGTAATATATATATATATATATATATATATATATATATGAAAACCAACTCTCTGACTAACATCATTATTGAGCAACGTTTCGACACCCGTCGTTTTCAAGCCTAAAATTTAGAACATTCAATAATAAACTATTTATAAGCTAAAGTTTAAGAGTATAATAAAATACAACATTTTCAGCAACTAATTATGGAACTCAACCGAACAATCCTAATTAAAGGCTAACATAAAAGAAGTACATGAAATTTACAAACTAAAAGAAGAAAGAGTAATCATATTTACATACCATTAGAAGCGTAACACTGAGATATAGAAGTCCTGTGTACCCAGAGTGGGTTTATGGCACTGGGTTGAAAGTAACTCTGCTAATTGATGTGTAACATTTTTATTATTATTAAAATGGGACTTTATAGGCTATCAACCCTTTAGGATTATTAAGCCAGCACACTGCAAGTACAGGATGGCGTCAAGACTGGAGTCCCTTTTCAAGACCTCCGGTCCCTTGTGTGTAACATCGTCAGTGGTTGTGTATAGAATGGAGAACTTCTTAATGAAATGGTCTGCTGCTTCAAAGTGGTCCCGAACCGCCGAATGAGACTGTTTCGTGAGTGGTGAGCCCTTCCTAAACGATCTACCCCTCTGTTCAGTGATCCTGGTTCATAGATGGCGCTTTGTTTAACCCTCTCAATATACGATGGCGCACTTATCTGTTTTCTGGCTAGTATTGATGATTGAATTCAGATTAAGAAGGGTATGTGGAACTCCGAGGGTTAATTGAAAAATGGTTTACCCTCACAAGACCTACAGATCCTTCCTAAGCCGAACACAATTGTATGGACAGAAACATAGTGTGGGGTTGACTTGCAAGAATAATTTGCTATAACACCATTAACCCCTTCTGTACCGGCGACGCGTTTATATTATACTCTAGTTATATTTAGACGATGTTGTGCAGTGTTAAGGGGAGGTCTCCACTTGAGGGATTTTTTTCTTGACCCCTTTCTCCCTCATGGTTAGCCCCATTGTTTTGAGATTTTAAGACGTTTGCCCCCATAAGTTTGGTGATTTTAAGAATTTCCGCCCCATTCTGTCAATTTTAAGACCTTTCGTGCAATTTAGGTGTCGATTTTATCCTGGCGAGCGATAGCGAGCCTGTAATTTAAGAGGAACCGGCCTTCGGCCGGGAAATTTTTCTACCGAAAAATGTACAAATTTATCTTGAAAGGGGGTCAAGGGGGTGACATTTTAAGATTGCTGGAGGAGTAGGAAACAAACTAGAAACCTCCCCTTAAGAAGTATCTGTGGTAATAAAGAGGATTTAGTGAGATATTGCGTAGCTTGTTAATTGCTGGAGGCCTTTTTTAAACTGCATAAAATCATGTATTAGTAACTAGAATACAGGTAAAAGACGTCGTCGGTACAGAAGGGGTTAATGGGTCACATTGTTTAAGGGGATATTGCCACTTGAGGGATTTTTTGCTTTACCCCTTTCTCCCTCATGTTTAGCCCCATTGCTTTTGAGATTTTAAGACGTTCGCCCCATTAGTTTGGCGATTTTAAGAACTTTCACCCCCTTCATGTCACTTTTAAGACCTTTTGTCCCATTTAGGTGTCGATTTTTTCCTGGCGAGCGATAGCGAGCCTGTAATTTAAGAGGAACCGGCCTTCTGCCGGGACATTTTTCTACCGAAAAATGTAAAAAATTTATCTTGAAAGGGGGTCAAGGGGGTGTAATTTCAAGCTTGATATAAATCTAGGAAACACACTAAAAACCTCCCCTTAACGATTGCATAAATATACACCTCGAATTGCATAAACATACACCTCGAATTGCATAAACATACACCTCGAATTGCATAAACATACACCTCGAATTGCATAAACATACACCTCGAATTGCATAAACATGCACCTCGAATTGCATAAACATACACCTCGAATTGCATAAACATACACCTCGAATTGCATAAACATACACCTCGAATTGCATAAACATGCACCTCAAATTGCATAAACATACACCTCGAATTGCATAAACATACACCTCGAATTGCATAAACATACACCTCGAATTGCATAAACATACACCTCGAATTGCATAAACATACACCTCGAATTGCATAAACATACACCTCGAATTCAACCATACTAATGTTCTCTCTATACATAACAACATGGAGGGCATCCAAATTAATGTGGCCAATTATACACATTAAAAGCTACCCCACTTATTATTGGCAAACCACCGAGGCCTGTAGAGAAGCAGCGAGGGAGAGAGAGAGAGAGAGAGAGAGAGAGAGAGAGAGAGAGAGAATATATATAAATACTGTTTGATCAATTTATAGATTCGTGGACAGACATTCAGGCAGAATTTATTTGGCTTTAATTATTATTCACATAAACACATAGCGTCATCTACATTAATGCGAGAAATGCAAGACTATCATGCAGAACACACCAAAAAAGTTACTAAAAACTAAAATTGCTGGCCAGATCCGTCGTGTGTCTCCATTTTTCTACCATGATAACAGTAATGTCATTAGCCTTATAGTGAACAGTGGGAGACAATCGGGTATTAACCTGAGATAGCAGGGCCGTCGTCAGTCTCATTCAAACTCGATGATTTTCTCACATTTGTCTTCGATTAAAATTTATAGAAGTGTTATTATCTTGTGTTATCCCCAAACGCGATTCTTGTTTTCTTCCCTATGTTGTATTAACTGGATTCTGCTCCCAACACTAACACAAGAGACTGGAGTTCTCGAAAAGGGGCTCCAGTTCTGACGCAATTCTTGACTTACAGTGTGCTGGCTGAATAATCCAGAAAGGTTAATAGCCTCTAAAGTCCTATTTTAACTAACTTGCCAACACTAATATAATTCTAAAGGTAGAGCAATAGATAATGAATAATAGAGCAAGAGGCTAACACATTATAATTAACCATTTGCGAGTTTTAGCCTATAAGGAAGTTGGAGCTTTAAATATCGATATGCAATACTAATGTGGGTTCCTGATGGGTAGAAAGCATGTTTAATTTGGTTTTATGTATTCATAAATGTACTACAACCGTATTTGAGCTGGTAATTCTGCTAGATAACGATGTATATACCTTCAACTTCCTTTTAACCTGAAACTCGCAAGTGGCCAAGCCAAATGCTGAGTTGGGATTCCCTTCTTGGTTTTCACTGCCATTGATGCCTTCATCTCTGAATGAACAAGGTTCTCACATGCATACAATTCATGTAATTAATGATATATCAAAAGGTTTTAAATTGACCCATTCATGCACCAGGGGTTGCCGTTTAGTATTCAGAAAAATAATTATATTTACCTCATAATTACCTCTCCAAAATTAGTTTTCAGCCCACAGGTCGCTCAGAGACAACTGCAGAGGTTTAAGTTACTAAACTAAAGGTTTGTAAACAATACTGATGGTCACAACGGATTTTAAGTACCCTAGAAAGTGTACAAATCGCCTACTAGTGCGCAACAGGATTAAACTGTTACATTTGTTTTGGATTCTGAGCAGATACTCTGCTAAGATGTGTTCCTAGCCTGGCTAATTTTGGCCAAACGCGGCTTACATATGTGGTTGGGATTGTATGAAAATTGGCAATGAGATAATTATGTATTACATATACTGCAGCTTATTCTGATTTACCATATGCTGATCTTGCCGTAACGTAACAGCTTAACCCATGCAGTACCGGTGGCGTCCTTTTCACTTTATTCTGGCCAATATTAGACTATTTTATTCAGCTTAAAAAGGGCATCCAGCGATTAACAGGCTTTGAACCATCTCCCTTAACCCTTTTAATACCACAAATCCCTCTTAACTTGCACAAAATCTTCTTAATATAGCTAGACTGCAATTATAAAGACGTCGCCGGTACAGTTGGGGTTAAAAATCGGTATATTGACTATGAAGGAACAATTGCATACACCGAGGCCTCTGGATGTTACTTTACTGATAACACAAAACACGCCTTGGCTATCAGTTGATACCTTATCACCACCACAGCTCCAACTTAACCCCCACACACAACACATACACCTTCATTCTCTTTCTCTTTCAGGAACAATTACTCTATTCAAATAATATAATCTTATGTTCATATTCTTAAGTCACAAGGGATTGGAGATCTCAAAATAAGGCTCTAGTCCTGACGCTGTTCTTGACTTACAGTGTGCTGGCTTAATTAAGGGAGCCCACCTCGCTTTTTTTCTCTTTCTTTCCCTCTCTCTTTGGTTTGTATCCATTCGGCTCCATTCAGCCTACTGTTTTAAGACGTTTACCCCCATCCAGGTGGCAATATTTTCCTGGCGAGCGGTAACGAGCAAGCATTTATATATTTTTGTTTTGACAGCAAGCTAAATTTGTACATTTTTCGATAGAAAAATTTCTCCGGCGAAGCCGGATTCTTTATACAATGCTGGCTCGCTATCGCTCGCCAGGAAGAAATCGACACCTGGATGGGGATAAACGTCTTAAAACAGTTGGCTGAATGGGGACCGAATGGATACAAGCCAAGGAAAGAGAGAAAAGGAGGAAAAGATAAAAAAAAGCCGATGACCCCCCTCAATAGACCAGAATGGTTGATAGCCTCTGAAGTCCTATCTTAACAAACACATTCTTAAGCATTCTAAATAATAATTATAGCATTTAGAGTATTTGGGAATGACTGGCAATGAAACCTTCAGTGAGTGAGTAACTTTCAAATACCCCAATGTCATCCCCATCATTTTATCCTGTTAAGGGGAGGTTTTTAGTGTGTTTCCTAGACTTCCATCAAGCTTGAAATTACACCCCCTAGACCCCCTTTCAAGATGAATTTGTAAATTTTTCGGTAGAAAAATGTCCCGGCCGAAGGCCGGTTCCTCTTAAATTACAGGCTCGCTATCGCTCGCCAGGAAAAAATCGACACCTAAATGGCACGAAAGGTCTTAATAGTGACATAAATGGGGTGAAAGTTCTTAAAATCGCCAAACTAATTGGGCGAACGTCTTAAAATCTAAAAAATAATGGGGCTAAACATGAGGGAGAAAGGGGTAAAGAAAAAAAAATCCCTCCAGTGGAAATCTCCCCTTAACAGGTACTGGGTCTGGTACCGGCATACGCGTCTGTCATTGTTAATTCACTCCTCCAAATGTCGTAGCATTATGGTAAGGGGAGATCTCCACTTGAGGGATTGTTTTCTTGACCCCTTTCTCCCTCATGTTTAGCCCCGTTGCTTTTGATATTATAAAACGTTTTCCCCATTAGTTTAGCGATTTTAAGAACTTTCACCCCATATTAAGACCTTTCGTGCAATTC
This sequence comes from Paralithodes platypus, assembly GCA_032716605.1. NCBI lineage: Eukaryota > Metazoa > Arthropoda > Malacostraca > Decapoda > Lithodidae > Paralithodes > Paralithodes platypus. Next base: position 29,051,300 of record CM064551.1, read on the forward strand.
AGATGTCGATTTTATCCTAGCGAGCGATAGCGAGCCTGTAATTTAAAAGGAGCCGGCCTTCGGCCGGGACATTTTTCTACCGAAAAATGTACAAATTTATCTTGAAAAGGACTCAAGGGGGTGTAATTTTAAGCTTGATGGAGGTATAGGGAACAAACTAAATACCTCCTCTTAAGTTAGGTTGTCTAGAAGATGCAATACCCATTCTTCAATCTGATCTTCACCTATCTACAGTATGTTCAAGTAATCTCTATTTATTACATTAATAAAAGGAAAAAACCCAGACACAGATGCTTAGGATAGATTAGGTGCCAAAGATTTATATTAGGTGCCAAAGATTTATATTAGGTGCCAAAGATTTATGTGTGAGCAGCAAGATTTAAAGTGTTGTAAATCCTGCGTCTGATCCCTAAATAAAGGTTATCATCAGCCCGGAGATCTGGCTTCTGGGCTGGGGAAGTTGATCGATCGTTATATATCTGGAAAGTTCCGTCTGTGTGAGAAAAAAAGAGAGAGAGAGAAAGATAGATAGAGAGAGAGAGAGAGAGAATGAGTGTATGTGTGTGTGCTTGTCTTTATCTCTCAAGTCAATGTGTAGCGGTAAAAACTATTCTCGATGGTTAAATGTAATCCCCTTGCAGTGTAGGGGTTATACCACTTAACAATTGATATTACTATATATATTTGTTGTTCTTGCTATCGTTCTTAACACCAATAATCCCCCAAAATATATTCATGTATGCAATTTTCCAAAAATTCGAACCCTGGATGCCACATACAGAACTTCCATGCTCTAACCATTACACCATGAAGACTGTTGATGAGTTAAAGGTACAGCACTTAACCACGATTAGTATCCATTTGTCGAATACTGCATAATTATCAATCTAATCATGTACTGGACCCAACTGCACTATGATCAGCTTAATGTTTATGTATTATAAACATACACACATACACGAACACACCGGTACACGTATACCGGTACACACACACACACACACACACACACACACACACACACATTAACCCCTTCTGTACCGGCGACGTCTTATTAACTATATTCTGGCTACTATTGAACGATTTAACTCGGTTTCAAAATGGCCTCCAGTAATTAACAGACTTCGAACTATCTCACTTAACCCTTTTTATTACCACAGATCCTTAATAAACTACATACAATCCTCTAAATCGAGCTACAATAAAATGATAAGACGTCGTCGGTACAGAAGGGGTTAAGAGGCTTAATTAAGGGGGATGGTTCACTTTTTGGGCGATTTTTGCATGTATTCATTATTTTTCTAGTTTCCTCCCTAAACTTCCATCAAATTTTAAAAAACACTCATTAGATCCCCCTTCTAGATTAATTTGTACATTTTTCGGTAGACAAATTTCACGGCCGAAGGCCGGTTCTTCCAACATTACAGGCTCACTATCGTTCGCCAGGGAAAAATTCGACACATAAATAGCACGAAAGGTCTAAATATTGACGAAGAAATGAAGCGAAAGGTCTTACAATCGACTAACTAATGTGGCAAACATCTTAACATATGAAAACTAATGGAGCTAAATATGAGGGAGAAAGTGGTCCAGAAAACCGGCCCATCCCCCCTTAATCAACACAGTTACAGTCTGATAAGCGTTGAAGAACCCTAGTCATTGCTCAACTAAGGTTTAACCCTATTTATGAGATTGGTATAACGAAAAATATGGCATGGCTTTCCTCTGCATATTGTTAGCTCTCTTCAACTCTAGCTTGGGGTTTTCGTTTTCTATACCATTGATGTTATTATTATCATCATTATTATTATTAGTAGTAGTAGTAGTAGTAGTAGTAGTAGTAGTAGTTGTATTAGTAGTAGTAGTAGTATTAGTAGTAGTAGTAATAGTATTATTATTAGTAGTAGTAGTATTATTATTATTATTATTATTATTATTTATTTATGTTTTGTCCCTGTGCATAATTACCTAGATCTACCCTTAGTTTTTGGTGCTTGTCAATCATTGTTTGTTAATTATGAGAACTTGGTGTAATTAAGAAGCAGGCATAGCAGTTTATTTATTCTTCCATTAAGTATCGATAAATCAGGCGATATGAGATTGAAATTTCCATCAAGTTACAAACAAATCAACTATAGCTGTGAATGGGCATATTTGTGGTTAATGTTCCTTTGTCAAATTATAAAACTTTATCATTTACATACCGGTTATCCAAACTTTCTCAATTTAACCCTTTCAGTACCGGTGCCGTCCTTTTAACTTTATTCTTGCTACTATTAGACGATTATTTCAGTTTAATAAAGTCCTCCAGCAATTAACTAGCTTAGAACTATCTCACACAATTTTACTGCCACAGAACCTTCTTAAACTGCCTAAAATCGTCTAAATATAGCTAGAATATATTTAAAAGGACGTCGCCGGTACAGAAGGGGTTAATGAAGGAATAAACAATAACCAAACTTTCATTTGTTTCTCATAATTTACTTATTCGTCGCTCACTTATTTTGTCTTTCTATGTGAGTGAGGGTGACAAAAGGCAGAACTGCTTGTATCGAGTGCCTCCCCCAGAGTTGATGGAGTGACAGGGCCAAAATCAAGGGACGTTCGAGCCAAACACCTGTATCACATGACTGTTTTTCCGACAATTTTCGATGAGCAAGATTTGTTCCTTACTATTTTGAGGCTCTTCAACATTGGAATCCGAATCTAGATCGAAGGTAGGCTATGATAGGGGGCTGATTTATGATAACACTTAGATTATGATAGGGGGCTGATTTATGATAACACTTAGATTATGATAGGGGGCTGATTTATGATAACACTTAGATTATGATAGGGGGCTGATTTATGATAACACTTAGATTATGATAGGGGGCTGATTTATGATAACACTTAGATTATGATAGGGGGCTGATTTATGATAACACTTAGATTTCGACCTTCACCCTCATGTTTATCCCCATTAGTTTTGAAATTTCGTAATATTTGCCCTGTTAGCTTAGCGATTTTTAAAACTTTCGTGCCATTTTGGTGTCGCTTATTTCTTGGCAAGCGATAGCTAGCTTGCAATTCAGGAGGAACCGGACTTAGGCCCGTGCATTTTTCTACCGAAAATTCACAAATTTATATGGAAGAGACTCTTGGGGGTATTTGTTTTAATTAACGAAGAAATGGGCCGAAGGGTCTTAAAATCACCAAAGTAATGGGGTGAACGTCTTCAAATCTCAAAACCAATGGGCTAAGCATGAGGAAGAAAGGGGTCCAGAAAAACACACACCCTTAAGTGAAAGTATACCCTTCAGTAATGTTGATAATGTTTGCATAGCGTTGAAATGAGGCCTATCATATAAGATAGTCATACTGCAATAAAACTACTACCGTATTCTGAAGCATTACTAAAGGACTGTTACTGTCTCATATTGAACTAACGCAACTATCTTAATTATTTATTAAATATTTTTTTTTTTTTTTTTTGTTATGGAAGAGAACGTGATATCGCTGACTTTTTTTATATATGGAGTTTATTTTGCCTTTCTCCAATATTCAAGTAAATTATATATACTGTACATAACCGCAATCATACCTACAGTATCTATCATATTTTTGTATCAACCATTTTTCCGAATGGCTCTATTATTTGTGTAGGTTTAAGGGGAGGTATTTAGTTTGTTCCCTAAGTTTTCATCAAGCTTAAAATTACACCCCCTAGACCCCCTTTCAAGATAAATTTGTACATTTTTCGGTAGAAAAATGTCCAGGCCGGAGGCCGGTTGCTCTTAAATTACAGGCTCGCTATCGCTCGCCAGGAAAAAATCGACACCTTAATGGCACGAAAGGTCTTAAAATTGACAGAAATGGGGCAAAGTGTCTTAAAATGTCCAAACTACTAGGGCGAACGTCTTAAAATCTCAAAAGCATTGGGGTTAAATATGAGGGAGAAAAGGGGCCAGAAAAAATCCCTCAAGTGGAAATCTGCCCTTAATCCTCATAGCCTGTAACTCTCCAAGACTCCGAGGTTATTTGCAGGTGAAAAGATGACGTGAGGCAATTTATTCATTCATTATATAACATGCCAATAGCTGAATAGGATTGGAAGCTGCAACTTAATGTAGTGTGTATGTTTTGGGATAACTCTTGCAGTTATAGTGGATTGGAGAAGGCGAGGGTGTTTTAAAGGCTTGTCGCTGGAATGTTCTAAACGGCACGAATTGAACCCCGGTAATAGCTCAACATATATTGGAATTCAAAATCCGGTCTCATAGTTTTAACAACTCAACCTCCCCTCTCTACTGGGGATGTCTGTTGTTATGTTTCAACTATACTTAGACGATTTTATGCAGTTTAGGAAGGATCTGTGATAGTGAAACGGGTTAGCTGTGATATTGTGTAGCCTTTTAATTGCTACACGTCCGACCTGAATAAAACCGCCCAATAATTACCTGAATATAATTAAAATTACGCCACCGGCACTGAATGGGTTAAGCTAAAGTTGCAAATTTGTCTTACCTTCACAAGCTGGGTTCAAAGGCTGTTCGTGACGTAATGAGAGGTCCAGGTGAGGTCGTTGGAGGTGAGGTCGTTGGAGGTGAGGTCGTTAGAGGTGAGGTCGTTGGAGGTGAGGTCGTTGGAGGTGAGGTGGTTAGAGGTGAGGTCGTTGGAGGTGAGGTCGTTGGAGGTGAGGTCGTTATAGGTTAGGTCAGTGGTCCCAGGGCGGTCAGAGTGCCTGAAGGATGTCAACACCGCCCCACCACCATAGGCACCACTGTCAAGGGTAGACTGCCGGAGGGCCACTCAGACGCCGGTGAAGTGCCACCTTGGGTATACACTGGCCTAGGTACAGAAGGTGTTTAGGGTCAATGTTAATCAGTGTAAGTGGGAATTTCGACCAACTGTACACTGGCCTAGGTGGAGAAGGTGTTTAGGGTCACTGTTAATCAATTTAGGTGGGATTTTCAACCAACTGGCTCTTATCTTAGACGATGCCATGATAAGATATACCACATATTGTATTTAAACAGGCGCATGGGGAGGTGGTTGTTTTGGGTTGTAATATATCGATTCGAACGTGATTTTCGACCAAATGTGTCCCTTATCTTAGACTATCAATCATTTCCTCGATGATATCAGTTAGAAAAGGGCCACTTAGGGCATACACTGGCGAATCGGGTGGAGGTTCTTTGGGGCCTTGACTTTAGCATTTATAGATAGGAATTTCGACCATTCGGCTTATATTATAGTCAGCCTCACATTTCCCAGGATAAACAGGCGTATATGTAGTGAGCCGATTGAGGCTTTATTATATCACTTTAGATGGGGAGTTTCGACCATGTGTTTGTTTATCTTACGCGATGCCACGCCGGGGAGTGCCACCTATAGGAAATACACTGGCGTATGGAGAAGGGGTTATTTGGGGTCAGAGTTTATCAGTTTATATAAGAATTTCGACCGAGTGCTCCTCATCCAAGTCTTTCTCACGTCGTCTTGATTATGCCAGGACAGAAAGGTGGCACTGGCAGGATAAACAGGCGTATGGGGAGATGGCGTTTAGGGCGAGAGTTTATACATTTTAAAGGGGAATTTAAACCTAGTGGATCTTGCATTTGGCTTCCTCACGTTGTTTAGACGATTGGTGATTTAAGACCTTTTACCCCATTTCTTTGTCACTATTAAGGCTGTTCGTGTCATTTAGGTGTCGATATTTTCCTGGCGAGCGAAAGCGAGCCTGTAATTTAAGAGGAGCCCGCCTTTGGCCAGGACATTTTTCTATCTAAAAATGTACAAATTCATATTGGGGGTGTTTTAGTAAGCTTGGTGGAGGTCTAGGGAGGAAATTATAAAAATGATAAACAAATATATAAATGAGGAAATATAATTATACAGGTGAGATGTTCAACTAAGTGGATAGATATTGTCTTCAACTACCAAACATTGCTTCATATATGCCAGGCCAGGGAGGCACGCTCTTGGACATACATCGTGGTCTTAAGTTTAGGAAGCCAGCCCGAACTGAATCGAATCTTCCCATTAATTCCTTACTAAGTATTTACATTAAGGGGAAATGGGCCGTATTTCTGGTCCCCCCTTTCTTCCTCATGCTTAGCCCCATTAGTTTTGAGATTTTAAGACGTTTGCCCCATTAGTTTGTCGATTTTAAGACTTTTTGTCCCATTTCTTTGTCAAGATTAAGACCTTTCGTGTCCTTTAGGTGTCGATTTCATTCTCGGCGAGCGATAGCGAGCTTGTAATTGTGCAGGAACCGCGGCTTTGGGCCGTGACATTTTTCTACCGAAAAATGAACAAATTAATCTTGAAGGGGGATTTAATGGATGTTTTTTTTTAAAGTTTGATGGAGGTCTAGGGAGGAAACTTGATAGCCTAATGCTTAGCGTGCGGAATTTGGGTGTTAGTATCCTAGGTTCGAGTCCTTGGAGTACCACATGTATTCATTACTGTCATTGATTGCATTAGTTGGATTTATTTGTAAATTAATTGGTGGGTTGGTGAAAACGAACATGAATATCTCAATAAATAGACCCCAAAAAAATACACACTGTCCCAACATGTCGGTACAGTCGCGCTAATAAGTGATGTCTCGGCACCAAGTATGTTTTGATCAATAATTGGTATCAGCAATATCTAAGCTTTATTTCTTCATATCGAGTGAAATATACAAACACCTTCCGACACTTACCCACCCTATTCAACCTCTGATAGACATTAATACAGCTCAGAGCAAGCCAAACGTAATGACAGCTGGGACATGACTCTTTAGCGCGGCCGTACTTGTCCAATCTCTTTTTTTCGGAAGGCTCCTTAGTCGTGTCCAATCATAACACAGCATGATGGAGAATACGATGATCTGATTGGCTGACGGCGATAACTAGGGCACTGAGAGAGAGAGAGAGAGAGAGAGAGAGAGAGAGCTTGATGGAGGTCTAGGGCGGAAACTGAGAAAAAATTATACATATATATATATATACAGTACTAGCAAATAAAGAGAGAGGGAGAGAGAGAGAGAGAGAGAGAGAGAGAGAGAGAGAGAGAGAGATAAGGTTGGCCCTAACTGATATAAACCATAGCCTTATCTCAGTAACCGGTGAGAGATAGCACACACATTGACAACCACTGGGCGGTTAAGAGTATTAAACATATCCATTACATACACGATATTCATTTTCCTCTAAATATAATGTATTCTAAGATAACATACATACATACATACATACAGTACATACATACATACAGTACATACATACAGTACATACATTATTTGAATATGTAAATTATAATTATTATGTTCACTTAACTAACTACTAATCGGTATATGTGTTCCATTTAACAAAGTACCACTACAAATGATATGTCTTTAGTAACAGACCTCTCTCTCCTACTTGATGTTAATAAATAAAAGTGTCCACAACATGGTATAGGTAGCGCCAACGAACTTTACAACAATCTTCACCCCTTTACTTCTTATAACTCAAAATGAATGAAAGCAATCGGGCTGAAATTCCTCTCATTTGGGAAGAGTCCACCAGGTAATAGAGGTTGATAATTACAGCCAGTTTGCTCTAGTCCCTTTTGAGTTACGAAGAGGTCAGGGATCGAAATTCTTGTCAAGATCGTTGGCGCTACCTATACCTGTATATAGAATAGAGGAAGTCAGATTTTTCTAGAAGGTCAAGTTAACCCTTTTATTAGCGGTGATATAAGTTCTAGCAAATATTTTACTTTTTATTCAGCTTAGGAAGGATGTCTACCAATTATAAGGCTACAGACTAGCCCAATGAATCTATTTACCTACCACATATCCTTCCGAAGCTTCATAAACTCGTCTAAAGGAAGCTGAAATCAAACAACAAGACATCCCCGGTGGTGAAAGAGTTAAAGGTGACACAGACTTTATTAACTGGTGCAATTAGTCTTATTCCAACGCCCCATACAAGACGAAACAAGAGGGAAGAACAGTAAGTAGCAGGCTGGTTTAGGCAATCTTAAGGAGAGATTTCCACTTGAGGGATTTTTTTCTTCACCCCTATCTCCCTCATGTTTATCCCCATTGCTTTTGAGATTTTAAAACGTTTGCCCCATTAATTTGGCGATTTTAAGAACTTTCACCCCATTTATGTCACTTTTAAGACCTTTCGTCCCATTTAGGTGTCGATTTTTCCCTGGCGAGCGATAGCGAGCCTGTATTTTAAGAGGCATCGGCCTTCGGCCGGGACATTTTCCTACCGAAAAATGTACAAATTTATCTTGAAAGGGGGTCTAGGGGGTGTAATTTTAAGCTTGATGGAGGTCTACGGAACACACTAAAAACCTCCCCTCGCATTTAAGGGTAGATTTCCACTTGAAGGACATATTTATTGACCCTGGTTTGGCGATTGTATGAACTGTCGCCCCCATGTATGTTAATCTTAAGACCTTTTTGCCATTTAGGTGTCGATAGCGATCCTGTAATTTAAGAGGAACCGCCTTCGGCTGGGACATTTTTCTACCGAAAAATGTACAAATACATCATGAAGAGGGGTCTAGGGGGTGTTATTATATGCTTGATGGAAGTCTAGGGAACAAACTAACACCTCCCTTTAAGACTCCACATACATGTAAACTTCCAGAAATTATTACATTATACAGTACGAATCTGTTATTGTGATTAACCCCTTGGGGATTATGACGCGCTATAGCAGTTTATTCTAGCTATCAGTAGACGATTTTTGTTTAGAGTAGGAAGGGTATATGGAAGTCATCAGGGAGTTAATTGGTACAGCCTTTACCATATCATTTCCCACAGATTCCTTCGAAGCTGCACAAAATCGTCTATTGATAGCCAGAATTAACTCTCAAAACACGCCATAATCCTGGAGGGATTAATACAATTATATCAAGAATACTCGTATATTAGAGATACGAGTCGATTTCAAGTGATGCAACTCCCTATGAGAGAGCCGGGTTGAGAAATATCCGCTATCAGTTGTACAGGCACATTCAAAAGTTCTGCCATTTAAGGGGATATGGGCCGTTTATTTGTCTTTTTAATTATCTTCTTATGATTCTCTTAGTTTGCTCCCTATACCTCCATCAAGCTTAAAAAAAACATCCATTAGATCCCCATTCTAGATTAATTTGTACATTTTTCGGTACAAAACCGGTTTTTCCAACATTACAGGCTCACTATCGTTCGCCAGGGAAAACATCGACACCTATATAGCACGAAAGGTCTAAATGTTGACGAAGAAATGGGGAGAAAAGTCTTAAAATCGACTAACTAATGGGGCAAACATCTTAACATCTGAAAAATAATGGGGCTAAACATGAGGGAGAAAGTGGTCCAGAAAACCGGCCCATGTCCCCTTAACCCTCTCAGTATCTTAGGACGCACTACTTTTCTTATTTTTAGCAATTGTTAGACGATTGCATTCATGTTAGGAAGGGTATATGACAGTCAGAGGGTTGATTGAGATAGTATTGGACCCTTTCAACTCCCACGGATCCTTTCGAAGCTGTATTAAATCGTCTAAAGATAGCCAGGAAAAAACTGTTAACACGCGTCATAATCCTTAGGGGTTACGCTTTCATTATATCTCAAATGAAACCAAGATATTTTTAACATAGATAATTAATCAAAGTCGTTATTTCCACGACTGGATTTGTGTCTATGATGAATACGCCTATTATATTTAATCATGAGGGGAAAGCAAGGTTGAAATTGTATTGGTTTACGAGTGTTGAACGCTACTGTACATCAGCTCACCTATAGGACTTAACCCCTGTATTCTTAAACAATTAGGGAAGGGTGCTAACAATGCTATATCGAACTAAAAAATGAAAACCGAGTGTTAATTTGTGATGTGTAAATATTATATGCAGGTAAAGCTATAGTAAGTCAGTCAGTCAGTAGCCAGGGTATAAAGAGAACTGAGAACTGAGTGTTAAATTGTAATGTTTAAATATTATATGCAGACAATGGTGGGCGGGCACTGTGGTGTGCTCCGCTGTGTGTCTGCCTGCTGAGACCGGAACTTCTCCGGGAGGTTGGGGGCTGGGGGAGTGCTGGAGTGCCCTTAGTGATCCCTGGTCTCTGGGTCTTCTCCTGGGCGACCTAGATGTGTGTGAATTTGTATTTTGTATGTTTGTGTTGTGTTCTGTTGTCCCTGTTTGGGCTCTGTCTCGAGTTGGCCACCTCCAGCTATGGGTTATGTGCCTGAGTATATACATACATACATACATACATACATACAAACATAGAAAAGCTACAATAAAGCTAAATATACCCTATCAAATTGCCCTCTAGATTCCTGGATTGATATAGCTAAGTCCCTCCTGCCTGACACAACTTTCACAGGTTCTAAGAGGCTTCACAGAGAACTTAGTAAGGCATCATATACTAGGCTATTATTGGAGATTTGATTTGGTAATATTTAGTGGTATCAATGTTTACGTTATCATTGCTGGATTTTCATACTTTCATATATATCTTAATCTCTTGAGAATTAAGACACATTTCAGCAGTTTGTTTTGGCTATCATTAGACGATATTACAGTTTAAGAAGGAATTTTGAATGGTTAATTACAACAAATTTGACTCCCATACTTCTTAGAGATCCTTCCCAAACTGCATAAAATCGTCTAATGATAGCCATAATATACTGTACAAAATGTGTCATAGTTCTCAAGAGGTTGATGGTTTTATTGCCAACTATTTAATCGTTCACAATGTACCTTACAGATGCATTATTTCTTGTGAATCTAGTGTAGCTATCCTCTCTGGTGTCTTTTCTTATGAACATGAATGATTAAATTGTTATTGACAATTATTATAATATATATACAGTATATACAGGTATATATATATATATATATATATATATATATATATATATATATATATATATATATATATATATATACCTGTATATACTGTATACCATGATTTCAATTTTGTCCTATGTGTATGAAAGAGACAAATGGCAGGCTGCCTGCAACGAGTGTCTCTCCCAGAGCCAGAAACGTGACAGAGCCAAATTCAAGGGACGTAGGGGTCAAAATGCCTGGATGGACACACAGTTTAAAGCAGTTTAAGTCATAGGTCCATAGGATGAAGGAAATCTTGATTAAGGGAGAGAGTTCCAGAGTTCACTTGTTTAGTAAAATAAAGACTGAGAAAATGTGTCAAAGTACATCCTTTATCCAATAAATATTTGGTTCCTATACTTTCCTTCTACTGCACTATACTTTCCTTCTACTGTACTATACTTTCCTTCTACTGTACTATACTTTCCTTCTACTGTACTATACTTTCCTTCTACTGTACTATACTTTCCTTCTACTGTACTATACTTTCCTTCTACTGCACTATACTTTCCTTCTACTGCACTATACTTTCCTTCTACTGCACTATACTTTCCTTCTACTGTACTATACTTTCCTTCTACTGCACTATACTTTCCTTCTACTGTACTATACTTTCCTTCTACTGCACTATACTTTCCTTCTACTGTACTATACTTTCCTTCTACTGGACTATACTTTCCTTCTACTGCACTATACTTTCCTTCTACTGGACTATACTTTCCTTCTACTGTACTATACTTTCCTTCTACTGCACTATACTTTCCTTCTACTGGACTATACTTTCCTTCTACTGGACTATACTTTCCTTCTACTGGACTATACTTTCCTTCTACTGCACTATACTTTCCTTCTACTGTACTATACTTTCCTTCTACTGCACTATACTTTCCTTCTACTGCACTATACTTTCCTTCTACTGCACTATACTTTCCTTCTACTGTACTATACTTAAATTGCAATTACTGTTTGTTCGAGATTCATGCTAAATTACTTCCAACATACATCCTGATTTGTTGGCATCCTTTTACTCACTCATATAGAAGTTTCTATTACTGGCTGTTAGAGGCTTATGATAAACTACTTCCACCATATCTTGGGTCTTTAGTTTCCTTTTTACTCAATCATGCATGAATTATATTACAATCTGTTCTAGGTTCATACTAATGTATTGTCAACAGATCCTGATTTCTTAGCATTCTTTTACGCAGTCATGCATGGAAGTTCCAATCACTGTCTGTTCGAGGTGCTCACTAAACTGTTTCTTTAATTTTCCTTTATTCAATTATATTAGAATCCCAATGACTGTCTGTTCCAGGGCCATGCAAAACACTACTTCCACCATATCCTGATTTCTTTAACTTTCCTTTGTGTGTTAGAAAGTCTGCCACTGGCCACTTTCCCCGAGAATATCTAGTGGTAGTGGGAGGAAGGACAGTTTGGTCATGCGCGTCATGCCCTGCCCCACTGTCCGACATCTTTAGGTTATCTAGTTCAGCATGGCAAGAGGTGTAGGTGTACAGGTGCGCTCGGAAGTACTGTTGACTGATCCATTTCAAAGACGTTTCGCCCCATCCACGTGACAGTATCAGGAAGCAGCACCAAGTAGCCATGAACCATAATGTGTAAATTTGTCGGGATATTTGTGTTCTAATTGTTGGCTTGTTGTCGCTTGACGAGAAAAAATCACACCTGACTTTATTTATTTTTATTTAATCTATTTATTTAATTTTATTATTTTTTTGTTTACTTTTTTTTTTTTTGGGGGGGGGGAGCCTAGGGGACAAACTAAAATACATTGCTCCAAAATGGCGAAAACAAGCAAAATCCTCAACCTTTACGAAACAATATATATCACAATAACCCATATACTGTATATATATATATATATATATATATATATATATATATATATATATATATATATATATATATATATATATATATATATATATATATATATATGTTATATAGTTGTTTGTATTATCCCACTAGGTTACCCCGGAAGGAGAGCCACCATAGATTCTATCCCTATGAGCCTAATCTGTCAGAACCCCTAGTACAGGTATCTAGGTCACCTGTTCCTTAACCCCTTATGCACCGGTCAGGACCTTCTTGATATATTCTGGCAACTATTAGGTGATTTTATTGAGCTTAACAAGGACGTCCACCAATTCAAAGGCCACAGATTATCTCAATTAATCCCTTAGGTATTATTTATCATTCCTAGGCTTCATAAAATCGTATAAATGCAGTTGATATAAAACAAAAAGACATCACTTGTCTTTTTAACAATTTATTCCCGCTGTATTTAGACGATATTGTGTAGCTCAAGAAGGATTTGTGGTGGTAAAAACCGTTGAGTGAGTTACTTCGAAGCCTGTTAATTGCTGGAGGCTCTTTCTAAACTGAATTAAATCGTCTAACAGTAGCCAGAAGAGAGTTAAAAAGACGGCACTGGTACTGAAAGGGTTAACCCTCTCAGTTACAGTGTGGCAACTATTAGACGATTCTATTCAGCTTAGGAAGGACGTCTACCCATTAAATACTACAGACTACCTCAATCAATCCTTTTAGCTACCATATATCATTCCTAAACAGATATTAGACGATTCTATTCAGCTTAGGAAGGACGTCTACCCATTAAATTCTACAGACTACCTCAATCAATCCTTCTTAAGGAGGGATGGTTCACGTTTTGGGCGATTTTTGCATGTATTCATTATTTTTCTAGTTTCCTCCCTAGACCTCCACCAAATTAAATAAAAACTCCATTACATCCCCCTTCTAGATTAATTTGTACATTTTTCGGTAGCCAAATGTCCCGGCCGAAGGCTGGTTCTTCCAACATTACAGGCTCACTATCGTTCGCCAGGGAAAATATCGACACCTATATAGCACGAAAGGTCTAAATATTGACGAAGAAATGGGGCGAAAGGTCTTAAAATCGACTAAATAAAGGGGCAAACATCTTAACATCCGAAAACTAATGGGGCTAAACATGAGGGAGAACGTGGTCCCGAAAAGCGGCCCATGTCCCCTTAAGTTGAATACAATCGTCTGAATGTAGCTGAAACCAAATACAAAATGACGTCACCGGTACTAAGAGGCCTAATAATTAACCCTATCTAGTCCGACCTCTCGAGTGTTATTAATTTATTATGATATCTGGTTTGATTATAATGGAGGATTTTGCCTGCTTTTGCCATTTTCGAGCCGTGTATTTATAGTTTGGATCTTGAATGGCCTGTTTCTTCTCAACTGACGGTAAATTGCAAAGTTTCGATCGAGATTTCTCAGTTGTTTTGAAGGTTTTGCAGTGAAATAGGATGCTAATTATATAAACTCGGTCTTTAATATGCTGCAGAGACATGGTAGTTTCTTATTAGTCCATTAAAATTACGTGTGTTTGCCGCTTTAATGCCTAGAGATCCTTACTAAACTGCTTAAATAAACCGAAGTAATAGCAGGTCCATTGGCTTGGCGATGTTTAGACCTTTCGCCCCTTTTCTGTGTCAATATTAAGACTTTTCGTGCCATTTAGGTGTCGATTTTTTCCTGGCGAGCGACAGCGAGCCTGTATTTTAGGAGGAACCGGCTTTTGGCCGGGACATTTTTCTACCGAAAAATGTACAAATATATCTTGAAGGGGAATCCTGGGGTTGTTATTTTAAGTTTGATGGAGGTCTAGGGAGGAAATTAAAAGAATGATAAAAATATATATGAATGAGCAAATTAATAGGCCCATATCCCCGCTTAAAGAATATATACACCGGTCTGAGAGAATATATACACCGGTCTGAGAGAATATATACACCGGTCTGAGAGAATATATACACCGGTCTGAGAGAATATATACACCGGTCTGAGAGAATATATACACCGGTCTGAGAGAATATATACACCAGTCTGAGAGAATATATACACCGGTCTGAGAGAATATATACACCGGTCTGAGAGAATATATACACCGGTCTGAGAGAATAAACCAAAGTGGTATCAGGCGGGTAGGGTAGGGTAGGGTGAGAGAGAGAGAGGGGGTCATGCCTTTCTAACGGTCCATAACAGGCCTACTCTGTCTGCATTGTTTACAGATTCCTATTAAGATTACATGAACATAATAGGCCCTATCACAGGAATGAATTACACAGAAGAAATTTTGTCTTGAGTGTTCATTATTTCGTTGAATTATGTATATACTGTCATAGATAACAGGAGAGCTATGATACTGTATATACTGTATATATATATATATATATAGAGAGAGAGAGAGAGCGAGATAAATAGCTAGATAGATGGTTAGATAGATAGCTCTAGATAAAATGACTAAAGAAGATACTATAATACTATAGCTGTAGGTATAACATTTGTAACATTCACCTAGGAGACAGTGGATGTGGCTAGCTCTCTAGTATTTGCATGATAGTGATACCAACGGACTCATGAGCGCTCATGCTAAGTGGGTTGAGGGCTTTTGTCTGGATTCCCTTCTCCCTCATGCTTAACCCCATTGGTATTGAGATCTTAAGACGTTTGCTCTATTGTTTCAAGACCTCAAGATCCTCAAATTCCATATACAAACAGTGTCTTAACCCTTAAAAGATACAATGACGCATTATTTTCTATTCCAATTTCTGGGTCTTAAGGGGAGGTCTCCACTTGAGGGATTTTTGTCTTGACCCCTTTCTGCCTCATGGTTAGCCCCATTGTTTTTGAGATTTTAAGACGTTTGCCCCATTAGTTTGGTGATTTTAAGAATTTCCGCCCCATTCTGTCAATTTTAAGACCTTTCGTGCAATTTAGGTGTCGATTTTATCCTGGCGAGCGATAGCGAGACTGTAATTTAAGAGTAACCGGCCTTCGGCCGGGACATTTTTCTACCGAAAAATGTACAAATTTATCTTGAAAGGGGGTCAAGGGGCTGACATTTTAAGATTGCTGGAGGAGTAAGAAACAAACTAGAAACCTCCCCTTAACGGACGATTTTATTCAGATTAGTAAGGGTATATGGAAGTCAGAGGGTTAATTGATAGAGTCTTTAACCTTTTCTTTCCCACAGATCCTTCCTAAACTGTATAGACTCTTCCAATGATAGCCAGAATATACTGCGTCAAAATCGTCAGAGGGTTAAAATCCTTGTATATGTGGGTCCCCTGAGACTAACGGAGCGGTGGGAGAGAGAGAGAGAGATAGTGTGTGTGTGTTGTTTGTGTGTGTGTGTGTGTGTGTGTGTGTGTGTGTCGTCTGGTACTGGTATTATATTATTCTAGGTCGGTACAGTACTGGCTCGGCATATATAATGATGGCTCTCTCTCTCTCTCTCTCTCTCTCTTACTTGTGTTAAGTTCGCCACACTTCTAGCGGCACCGAGGAGCGCGCCGCCCCTCGTTATGGGTGGTGATTTGGTGCAGCAGACTGTCTCTCTCTCTCTCTCTCTCTGTCTCTCTCTCTCTCTCTCTCTCTCCATATATATTGTGTTTGTTTTCCCGAATGTTAATGGCGGATTCTGTTATAGTTACATATGGACGAATTAATTATATCTATAGGTAGGATCTGTGGAGAAGTCATGCGGAAGCTAGATACTATTGTTCAGCAGTAGACAACATATTAACCCTCTCTGTACCGGCGACGCCCTTTCAATTCTATTCAAGCTACATTTAGACAATTTAATGAAGCTTAGGAAGGATATAGGGTAGTTAGAAGGAGTAATTGAGATAGTCTGTAGCTTTATAATTGGGCGACGACATCCTTCCTAAGCTGAACATAATCGTCTAATAGTCGCCAGGATATAGTGTAAAGGATGTCACCTGTAGAGGAGGCCTTAAGGGGGGTCACCGGCTTTTTTTTTATCTTTCTCTCCTTTCCTCTCTTTCCCTGGCTTGTATCCTTTCGGCCTCATTCAGCCAACTGTTTTAAGACGTTTATCCCCATCAAGGTGTCGATTTATTCTTGGCGAGCGATAGCGAGCCGCCATTGTATGGAGAAATCCGGCTTCGCCGGAGAAATTTTTCTATCGAAAAATGTAAAATTTTTAGCTTGCTGCCAAAACAATAATATATATATGCTGGCTCGCTACCGCTCACCAGGAAAATATTGACACCTGGATGGGGGTAAACGTTTTAAAACAGTAGGCTGAATGGGGCCGAATGAATACAACCCAAAGAGAGACGGAGAGAGAGAACATAAAATCGAGGTGGGCCCCCTTAAGACTGTGGTCAATTAGCTCCCAGATCAGGACAGCCCATCAATCTCATGTAGGGGTAACAGGAGGGGGTAGAGTGGGGGGGGGGGGGGGGGGCGGAGGAGGGAGGGGGGCTGGGGAGGCTGAATGAAGGCCTCCCCAGCATTCCTCCTCTCTCATGACGGTCAGGAGAAAATGGGGCCCGGACCGTGACCTGGGTTTGAATCCCGACTGTGGCCCCATTTACTTACCATTCCGATTTATTTTCTTCTCTCTCTCTCTCTCTCTCTCTCTCTCTCTCTCTCTCTCTCTCTCTCTCTCTCTCTCTCTCTCTCTAGATGTCCTTCCTTTTAGCCTTTAAATAATCTTATTACGCATCACTTCCCCGGTGTTCTGACAAGTATTAGACGACTTTAATCAGATTAGGAAAGGTCTAAGGAAGTCAGAAGGTTAATTGAGATCGTCAGTATAATTGTAATTCCCATAGGTCTTTCCTAAGTTGCATAAATTCGTCTATTGACAGCTAGAATACACTGTCAAAATGCGTCACAATCTTCAAAGGGTTAAGGGGAGATTTCCACTTCAGGGATTTTTTTCTTGACTCCTTTCTCCCTCATGTTTAGCCCCATTGTTTTTCTAATTTTAAGACGTTCGCTCCATTATTTTGACGATTTTAAGAACTTTCGACCCATTTCTGTCACTTTTAAGACCTTTCGTGCCATTTAGGTGTCGATTTTATCCTGGCGAGCGATAGCGAGCCTGTAATTTAAGAGGAACCGGGTTTCAGCCGGGACATTTTTCTACCGAAAAATGTACAAATTTATCTTGAAAAGGGCTCAAGGGGGTGTAATCTTAAGCTTGATGGATATCCAGGGACCACACTAAAAACCTGCCCTTAAACGAGACAAGGGTTGAGGGTGACTGTAGACAAAGACACAACACCCTGTTCTAAATAAGTAGTCCAGAAGTCTTGAACATTAACCTTTATAACTCACAAACGTCACTAGAGTAACCGAGCAAATATATCTACTATTTAGGAAGGGTCAGCCAGAGAATCTATCTATCTATCTATCTATTTACTCCGTCCCAATTCCCATTTTTTTTTTTTTTTTTTTTTTAAAGGTGTGGACATGTACAGCCTATTTTCTCTAGCCCTTTTTTTTTAGTTACAGAGGTTAGGGTTCACGATTTCTGACTTACCTATTTGGAACAGGATAATAATAATTATAGCCTCCCTTTTCTGGCCTGGACAGGATGAAAGAGTCCCTTCCTCAGGCAGGGAGAGGAGGAGGAGGTGGTGAGATGTGCTGTGATGGAAGTTGAGAGAGAGTTCTGAGGGACTGATTTCATTGAGGAGGAAATTGGGTTAAGGGGAGGTTTCCACTTGAGGGATTTTATTCTTGACGACCCCCTTCTCCCTCATGGTTAGCCCTATTGCTTGTGATATTTTCAGACGTTTGCCCCATTAGTTTGGCGATTTTAAGAACCTTCGCCACATTTCTGTCAATTGTAAGACTTTTCGTGACATTCAGGTGTCGATTTTTTCCTGGCGAGCGATAGCGAGCCTGTAATTTAAGAGGAACCGGCCTTCAGCCGGGAAATTTTTCTACCGAAAAATTTACAAATTTATCTTGAAAGGGGGTCTAGGGGGTGTAGTTTTTAGCTTGATAGAGGTCTAGGGAACAACCTAAAAACCTCCCCTTAAGCCTAGGGGAAAATATAGTTAATCCCGTAAGCTTACCCTATTTCGCCATTATGGACCTATAATTATATGTTTTCACCAAACAACTTAACTTCTAAACTCAATTAACATGAAATCAACAAATACATGTGGCACTCCAAGGACTCGAACCTAGGACACTCACACCGAAATTCGGCGTACTTATGCATTACCAGGCAGCTCTCCGGGGTGTAAACATTGTCTGGGGAGTAATTGTCGTGGAACACTTGGCTAGGGAGATATTTTCCGGATGCCAGGGGTGAAGGGGGAGGTTGTATTGACTTTCCGGATGCCAGGGGTGCAGGGGACGATGTATGGACTTATTCTCATCTTAATTACTCAGTTGTTGCACAGTGTCTGTAGCCAAATACGGTGTTAAATGCAAATACTTAAAATAATATGATGCAGAGACATAACAGTGTCTTATATGTCCATACATTATCGAGAATTCGGCTACCAATAGAGTAATCTTTCCGCCAGGCTTAAGGGGAGGTTTTTAGTTGGTTCCCTAGACCTCCATCAAGCTTAAAATTACACCCCCTTGAGTCCCTTTCAAGATAAATTTGTACATTTTTCGGTCGAAAAATGTCCCGGCCGAAGGCCGGTTCCTCTTAAATTACAGGCTTGCTATCGCTCGCCAGCATAAAATTGACACCTGAATGGCACGAAAGGTCTTAATATGGGGTGAAAGTTCTTAAAATAGCTAAACTAATGGGGCAAACGTTTTATAATATCAAAAGCAATGGGGCTAAACATGAGGGAGAAAGGGGTCAAGAAAAAATCCCTCGAGTGGAGACCTCCCCTTAAACAATTAAAGTTTATAAGGAGTCTGGGGTCTCAGGAGGGGTTAATTTAATATTAATTGACTGTTTATTGAGATAACATAAGTACATACAATTACAGGTACAATCAACTCGCTTAATCCGCAGTCTCAGAAATATTAGTTATGCCATTATATTTAATTCTGAATTGGCATGGTCTCAAAAGCAGAAGGGGTTAAGTGGACAGGTCTAGGAGGCGGAGGGATCTGGGAGAGGAAAGAAGAAATCTGGGGGAGGGAGGGGAGTTTACAAGCGGCTAAGGGGGAGAATCTCTGGGGGGTGACACATAAAGGGCTAAGAGGACAGTTTCGGGGGTAAAGGGGGGAGGGGTGTCTGAGGAAGGGGTAAAGGGGGCCACATACAGAGGGTAAAGGGGGGGAGGGGGGGGGGGAAGGTGGCCATCATCTTGAGGTGTGTGTGGGCCCGGTCTAACCTTCACTCTTGCAAGGACAGTGTCGCCCGCCACTACGGTCCTCTACTCTCTCTCTCTCACTCACCCACCCTCAGGTAGGAACGGCTCCATAGGCCTTCAATAGTCTTAGGCCTTGGTGGATTTCATATGTGCTTTAAGGGGAGGCTTTATTTATCTATCTATTTATATATATTTAATATTTATTTTAGTTTCCTCCCTAGACCTCATCAAACTTTCAAAAATACTCCCAAGAACCTCCTTCGAGATAAACTTGTGCAGTTTTCGGTAGAAAAAATGCACCCAGGTCGAAGGCCAGTTCCTCCAAAACTGCAGGCTCGTTATCGCTTTCCAGGAAACAGTAGACACCTAAATGGCACGAACAGGTCAAGCTAGTGGAGTGAATGTCTTACAAACTCCAAACTACTCGGTCTAACTATAAGGGAGGAGGAGGGCGTCCAGAAAACCCACTTAACCTGCCTGTACTGTTTGAGGAGTGAAATATTCCTTTGGGGTTTGCTATTTACTTTGACTCTCGTGCTATACATAATTATCGCAGGTAGTAACAGTTCGATAGGCATAGTGTCGATGTTTATAGACCTTGGTGGATTTCATGCGTATGTTAACCCTTTCAGTACCAGCGACGTGTGTTATATCTTATTCTAGCTATATTTATACGATATTATGTAGCTTATGACAGATCTGTGGTTGTTAAAAGGGTTGGTTGAGATATTGTGAAGCCTTTGTTATTACCAGAGGTCCTTCCTAAGCTGAATAACATCGTCTAATAGTTGCTAGAATAGGATGAAAAGGACGTCCCTGGTACTGAATGTCTCTTACTGTTTGAGGAGTAAAATATTCCTTCGGGTTTGTTCTAATTATTTTCACTCTCTTGGTGAATATTATTGTCTCAAGGTAGGAACAGTTCGATAGGCACAGTGTCGACTTTTTGTAGACCTTTTTTTTCAAATTTGATATATACAGTATATATATATATATATAATCCATAGTCTGTTTTCAAATTTGATATATACAGTATATATATATATATATAATCCATAGTCTGTTTTTACCCAGCTGATGGTAAACTGAATCCCTTAGCAACTGATTTGTCGCTATTTAATGAAAGAGTATTTAAGTACTGTGTCTGTGCCTTATATTAAGGGGAGGTATTTAGTTTGTTCCCTACGTTTTCATCAAGCTTAAAATTACACCCCCTAGACCCCCTTTCAAGATAAATTTGTACATTTTTCGGTAGAAAAATGTCCCGGCCGGAGGCCGGTTGCTCTTAAATACAGGCTCGCTATCGCTCGCCAGGAAAAAATCGACACCTTAATGGAGGTCTTAAAATTGACAGAAATGGGGCAAAATGTCTTAAAATGTCAAAACTACTAGGGCGAACGTCTTACAATCTCAAAAGCAATCGGGCTAAACATGAGGGAGAAGGGGGTCAAACAAATATTCCCTCAAGTGGATATCTCCCCTTAATACAAAGTTTTCATAATTTAGTTTGTATCGTCTCTGGATTGAACAAATATGTGGGCATTGCGCTTTTTTTTTTTTTTTTTTAAATATTTTTAAACATAGTGATATTTTTTCTAATGCCTCTTAGGAAGCAAGTGTGTACGGTCGCGCTAATAAGTCATGTCCCAGCTGTCATTACGTTTGGCTTGCTCTGTGCTGTATTAATGTCTGTCAGATGTTGAATAGGTTGGGTAAGTGTAGGAACATGTTTGTATATTTCACTCGATATGAAGAAATGAAGCTTAGATATTGCTGATACCAATTATTGATCGAAACATACTTGGTGCCGAGACATCACTTATTAGCGCGACTGTACGTAATCTGACTGCCTATATAACTAAAAACACGACTTGGGTAATCGAGCTAATATTTGTACCATTTGGGAAGAGTCAGCCAGGGTATAGGTGTGGACATTGTACAGCCCATTTGGTCTGCCCCTTAAGTTGAAAGAAAAAGAGAGAGAGAGAGAGTTCGTGTGACTTTGCTATTGATCTTTCGAAAGCCAAGATAAAAATGGTATTACAATTAATCTGGAAAAGAACATAGGTCAGCTAACGTTAGGCTATTATATCCAGCTTCAGAAGGACCTTAATCAAGATATACAGTAGATATGGACACTATCATACTGCTGCCCTGGCTCACACAGATCCTGTTTAAGGGGAGATATCCACTTAAGGGATTTTTTTTCTTGACTCCTTTCTCCCTCATGTTTAGCCCCATTGTTTCCTAATTTTAAGACGTTCGCCCCATTAATTTGAGGATTTTAAGAACTTTCAACCCATTTCTATCAATTTTAAGACCTTTCGTGACATTTAGGTGTCGATTTTATCCTGGCGAGCGATAGCGAGCCTGTAATTTAAGAGGAACCGGCCATGAGCAGGGACATTTTTCTACCGAAAAATGTACAAATTTATCTTGAAAAGGGCTCAAGGGGGTGTAATCTTAAGCTTGAAGGATATCTAGGGACCAAACTAAAAACCTCCCCTTAAGCTGGTACAAAAATATCATGAAAATAGCCTACAACTCCCACGTAGTGAACTTGAGAGATCCTTCCAAAGCTGAATTTGACAGCTCAACTGTAACGGAAAGTACTGTCGAAAGAGCAAAATAAGAGTGTGTGTGTGTGTGTGTGGGTGGAGGGGTGGGTGGATGTGTGTGTGGGGGTGGGTGTGTGTGTGAGAGTGGGTGGGTGTATATATGTGTGTGTGTGGATAGGTGTATGTGGGTGTGGGTATGTGTGTGTGTGGGTGGGTGGATGTGTGTGGGTCGATGGGTGTATGTGTGTGTGGGGGTTGGTGGGTGTGTGTGTGTGAGAGTGGGTGGGTATATATATATGTGTGTGTGTGGGTAGGTGTATGTGGGTGTGTGTGTGTGTGTGAGGGAGAGGGAGACAGAGAGTAGTTATCAAGTCTTAACCCTTTCCAGATAAATTTCCAAATTTATGTTCTGTTTGTGGCTGTTATTAGACGAATATATTTAGATTAGCAAGGGTATAAGGAAGTCAGAGCGTTAATGGAGATAGTCTTTACCCTTTTAATGCCCACAAATCCTTCCTAAGCGGCTTAAAATCGTCTAATGATAACCAGAATAAACTGTCAAAATAAATCGTAATCTTCAAAGAGATTAAGGGTGGGTGGTTCACTTTTTGGGCGACTTTTGTATGTATTCATTATTTTTCTAGTTTCCTCCCTAGACCTCCATCAAATTAAATAAAACAAATCCATTAGATCCCCCTTCTAGATTAATTTGTACATTTTTCGGTAGAACAAATTTCCCGGCCGAAGGCCGGTTCTTCCAACATTACAGGCTCACTATCGTTCGCCAGGGAAAAAATCGACACCTAAATAGCACGAAAGGTCTAAATATTGACGAAGAAATGGGGCGAAAGGTCTTAAAATCGACTAACTAATAGGGTAAACATCTTAACATCTGAAAACTAATGGGGCTAAACATGAGGGAGAAAGTGGTCCAGAAAACCTGCCCATTCCCCCCTAAGAACTACTATAGTCCATTCATTTTAAGTAGGCCAGTAATCGTGACTTATAACCTCTGTAACTCCACACCTATTCCCTGGCTGACTCTTCCCAAATGGTAGAAATATTAGCTGGATTATTCTAGTCGTTTTTGAGTTATAGAAGTTAGTGGTGATGATTGTTTACTTGATTATAATGGATGGACTATAACCA
This sequence comes from Paralithodes platypus, assembly GCA_032716605.1. Lineage (NCBI taxonomy): Eukaryota > Metazoa > Arthropoda > Malacostraca > Decapoda > Lithodidae > Paralithodes > Paralithodes platypus. The sequence continues at coordinate 29,074,992 of CM064551.1, forward strand.
AACTCGCACGCCTCCTCCTAGAACCATCACCATGACGAAGGCCCTGAAGCTGGCGTTACTGGGGGCGTGCCTGGCGACCCTACTGACCCGAGGGTGCGCCGCTCCTGAAGGTGAGGAAGGCGGGGGGCAACAGGAACAACAACAGATGACCATGGTGGAGGAGGGGAGGAAGCTGTTGACACCGCAAATAGAAGGTAAGTTAGATTTTTTTTTTTTTTTTGGTGTAGCTGGTGTAGCAGTTAACGTATTTAAGGGGAGATTGTTATATATTTGTTTATATATTTATTCATTCATATTTTTTAGTTTCCTCTCTAAACCTCCATCAAGCTTTGAAAAAAAAAAATCCCCAAGACCCCCTTCAAATATCCCCAAGACCCCCTTCAAATATCCCCAAGACCCCCTTCAAATATCCCCAAGACCCCCTTCAAATATCCCCAAGACCCCCTTCAAGATATATTTGTGCAATTTTCGGTAGAAAAATGCCCAGGCCAAAGGCTAGTTTCTACTATATTGCAGGCTCGCTATCGGTCTTCAGGAAAAATGTGACACCTGAATGGCGCGAATAAGGAGGCCCCCCCCCAACCCCCACCCCCCACCTGCCCCTTAAACCCCAGATAAGAAAGTTGTAAGAAAGCTTTATAGCACATTCAGCACTTATCACAATCATGTAGTTTACTGTTGATGGGTGTGTTATATAATGTTCTAAATATAAGGATTTTAGCAATAAAGTTTCAATCATCCCGGTAGTACAAAACAAGCTAATAAATCAAATGACTTGTTTGATCATCTGTATTAGCATACAGTAGGTGTTATCTGATACCAGAATGTATTTGGAGGAACTTCGATTGGTTGAACTGCCTCAGCAATATTGGTCCACACTACTCAAATTCTAGGATTAATGTCATGATTCACACTCAAGTCACTAAAACAACACATTCCACTATTGGTCCACAGTACTCTAAGTCTATCATTAATGTTAAGATTTAAACACGAGTCACTAAAACAGCACCTCTTTCCCAAAGTTATTGTTTAATGCTGAAGGAAATAAAATGTAATGTTCCCTGCGACGAGTGCAACAGACCAAACTCACAATAAATGTTAGACGACATGCTTGGACGCAATGAATTAGAGTTGTTTTAAGTCATGCAAAGCTGAATCTTAAGGTGGTGTTGATCATAGTGGTATCATTAATGTTGACATAGTGGTATCATTAATGTTGACATCGGTGACAGAGGCCGTATAAATGATGTCAATAGTATCTGAGGTACAGTAGGTTGTAGAATTGGTGGTGCCTTGCAAGTGATAGTGGTGGTATCATTGGTGGTTTAGTTACGTTGATTGGGATTTCAATGGCGGGTTAGTTACATTAGTGGTGATGTCAATGGTGGTATAGTTACGGTGGTGATGGTACGGTGGTGCGGAGTCTGACACAGGTACCCCGGCAGAGGGCCTGGGCGTATTCATAGGGCAGCTGCTCACCTCCTGGCTCCTCATCCTGGCGGCTCTCTATTTCATCGTCATCATCTTCGCACCCGCCTTCGGACGCAACCTCTCTTGGGGCTTGTGGGACCTCTTGGTAGACCATGGGACGACTGGGGATCACTTAGGGATGCTGGGACGCGTGCTTAACAGGTGAGTGCTGAAGACTTGAGCCTCAGACGCTTCCCCCCTCACAGGTTTGCTGCGGCCGTTGAAAAGCATCGCCGTTCCAGGCGTCATAGCAGCGCTGTTAATTCTCGCGGTCATTCTCCTGTTTTACGAGTTCGGCCGCGGCTTGGAGTCCCGGCTGAACGAGCAAGGAGAAGAGCGCAATGACTACGCCTACTACGACCACGATTATCACGAGAAATACTACAACAGTCTCCCCCATCAGGAGTTCTACGGTCACCAGTCTCACAAACGCTCAGTGCCCGCTGGTGGCTCGTTCTTTAATCAGGTTTTGAACAGGTAGGTGATGTGGTTCCTTCTTTAATCAAGTTGTGAACAGGTAGGTGATGTTTGTGTTGGATATTTGGTGATAGCAGTTTCTAAAGATTGCACAATGATGCAAAGTATAACAGAAACCCTGTTGATATATATTGGCATCTATCGAAATTGCAACGAGAGAAAGTTTTCATTGAGGACAATATTTCACATTTGCAAATTTTATAGAGGCATAAGTAAATTCACAAGTAAATGAAAATCGATGTCCACCGTAAAATATGTTTGACATCATCGTTGTTGTTGTTGTTACTGTTGTTTTTCCACAAGTAATTGTTGGTAAGATGTTCTCATCAATAAGGAACTGTAAAGTTTAGAGTGATCAGTTTTCTTAAATAGAAGCACTTCTGTATGTATCATCATGAATTATCAAATAAATCCAGTTATTAGCACAATAATGGACGCTAATATTTGTTTTAGTCGTTTGACATGAATAGACAATTGTATCCAAAAATATAATTTCCAGTCATAATACAGAATGTTATAACAAATATGTATATTTGAATCCATATTGTTTTCCATAGATAATGAACATACTTCCAAGTAAAATACTTTAGCTTTGTATATTGATCATAATGAAATGGAGCATTATAGGCCTTTCCCCCAAAAAGGAACAATCCCATATTCACGGTATATTTTTTAAGCACAAAAATTGGAACTATAACAATCATAGACTCGCAATAACTCACATCTATTTTTGTTTCTTCCCTCCTCAGCATTGACCCCATTGACCTGACCTTCAGTGTCTTACAAGTGAGGTCACCATCCTGTAGGAGCCGCTCCGTGTGTGAGTTGCAGAAGGAGGCGTCCAGGATTCCTCTCTTGGGGCACTTCTTACATCGAGCCAGGTGGGTCTCTCAAAGCCTCTCAAGCTATTATATACTCGTCAAAAAGGTATTTATTGATATATTTATTAGTTTCCTCTCTAGAACTCCCTCAAGCTAAGACACTTATTGTTTCCTCCCTAACCCCAGCCTGTCATAACTTCCATCCTATTTCCAGCCTGTCGGTACAAAGCCTGGACAGTTACCGCGAGGCCCAGGACGCGGGCGCGGCGTTGGAGGATTGCGCTCTGCTGTTCTCTGAGTGTCCCGTGTCCAGTCTGTGGGGAACCGAGGAACAACAATAACACCGATTTGGGATCAATTCGTAGCGTTTTGGATCATCTTGTAGTGTGTTTGTGGAATTTAGTACCCCATTGGATCCTCTGGTACCCTTTTGGATCATCTAGTAGCGTTTTGGATCATCTTGTAGCGTATTTGATATTATAATGTACCCCTTTGACCACCTCTTTGCTAGTATAACCAACCACTACTCTCACCTTCCTTACATATGAAACCATTGCCACATCGAGTGTTGGTGATTTACATAAATTCTCAATTGGGACTGTTATTTCGTTTGATACTTGGTGTGGGGATTAACGTAAAAGCTTTTGAAGGCAAACACATTATCTTGGGGTTTGCACACGTACTTTATAGCTTTGAAGGACATACAGTACGCATGCTATTATATGTTTCTCTTCTCAGCCGTAGCTCACGTGTATATGTGAGATATAATTAGTATGCAATTTATTCACTTTGCCTGAAAGATGTTTAACTCTTTCAAGCTCCAATACGCGTTTTTGTTCTGTTTTCTGGCTACTATTAGACGATTTTATTCAGATTAGTAACGGTATACGGAAGTCAAAGGGTTGATTGAGATAGTATTTACCCTTTTGATAACCACAAATCCTTCCTAAGCTGCATAAAATCGTCTATTGATAGCCAAAATAAACTGCTAAAACGCGTCAGAGCTTCAAGGGGTTAAGATCAACTAAAAGACCATCATAGTAACAGGGGAAGTGTTGACAAGTGATCTAGATAGCTTTACTGACTATTCGGCCAGTACTCTATTTGATAAGAGACAGACATAATGTTCACATACAGTATAGTCTATTCATTATAAACAGGCTAAACATCTCGACCATTAACCTCTATAACTCAAACAGCCCCTTTGCTCTAGCCCTTTTTGAGTTACAGAGGTTAGGGGTCACTATTGCTGGCCTACCTGTAATGATAGTGCTACGTAATCGGAGACCAGCATGATCTCCAGTATACTTAGTCTCATGCAGGTGGATATTCTGTCATTAACTTTATTTATTGTTTAGTTTTTATTAGATAATTGAATCTATTCGGAATTATAAAATCCTTTTCTTTAAGAGATATTATTGTGGTTTGTAGTATTTAATTAGTTAACAGTTGTTGGAAAATTATATAGGTGAATATTGCCTTTTCAAGAATAAATTACTATGTGACAAATATTTTCATAAGGATATTATCCTATATAACTGAAGAGGTTTGGTGCAATTTACTGTAGGACTTAACATTTACTGACTAGTCATGACACTTTAAACGAAACTGAATTGGTGCGTTTAGGTGGATTACGTAAACCGCGTGCAAGACAACTGTCTTTTTTTATCTTTCTCTCCTTTTCTCTCTTTCTCTGACTTGTATCCATTTGGCCCCATTCAGCCAACTGTTTTAAGACGTTTATCCCCATCCAAGTGTTGATTTCTTCCTGGCGAGCGATAGCGAGCCAGCATTGTATGGAGAAATCCGGCTTCGACGGAGAAATTTTTCTATCGAAAAATGTACACATTTAGCTTGCTGTCAAAACATATATATATATATATATGGTGGCTCGCTACCGCTCGCCATGAAAAATGTTGACTCCTGGATGGAGGTAAAAGTCTTAAAACAGTAGGATGAATGGGGCCGAATGAATACAAGCCAAAGAGACAGAGGGAGAGAAAGAGAAAAAAGGCGAGGTGGGCTCCCTTAAGTAAACGTGGTAGGCGAACTGTTGGTGACATCAAATATTTACACTATGACTAATATATGACTTGTTTTCAACTGCTGACATACCGGGACTGACACACTGGGACCAATTGACATAAACAACCTCAGACGATTAAGGGAAGATATACACTTGAGGGATTTTTTTCTTGACTCCTTTCTCCCTCATGTTTAGCCCAATTTAGTTTCTAATTTTAAGACGTTCGCCCCATTATTTTGACGATTTTAAGAACTTTCGACCAATTTCTATCAATTTTAAGACCTTTCGTGCCATTTAGGTGTCGATTTTATCCTGGCGAGCGATAGCGAGCCTGTAATATAAGAGGAACCGGCTTTCAGCCGGGACATTTTTCTACCGAAAAATGTACAAATTTATCTTGAAAGGAGCTCAAGGGGGTGCAATCTTAAGCTTGACGGATATCTAGAGACCAAACTAATAACCTCCCCTTAACGCTAATTGCCTATTATACAGACTGATGGAAAGGAACTGTCAGTTGGGTATTCAGAGACTACCTAATCACAATTTTGATTAAGCTACGTTAAAAAGGTAATTCCTCCTGTTGGCTGGTTTGTGATTGATGACTTATAAATAACTGATTTGACAGATGACGGATATGCATTGTTTACTGATATGACCAAGAGGTGACTCATGATAAGTAATGGATGAACGAATTGTATTTTTGACACACAGTAACAAACGGAAAACTAATGCCTATCAGGTGACTAATGACTGTCAAGTGATGACTGACATGCGACTGAAATTAATATGATATGACTAAGATGAGTCGAAGGTGACCCCCCCCCCCCCCCCCCCAAGACCATACTGTGACTGATGACTTGCTGGTGACTGATACATTACAGGTGACTAATATGGACCGGGTTATGACTGAATTGTGTTTATTTGTGGTATTTAAGTTATTTACTAATATCAACAAATTTAAATGCTTAATTAGACAGAAATTTCTACTTCATTACTCTCTAATACCATACATACAATTAACTGACTGATTCGACAGGGAGGTGGCTAATTTGACTGGTAAGTGACTTATTTAACTGGTTAGTGACTGATTAAACTGGTAGGGGACTGATTAAACTGGTGACTGATTAAACTGGTGACTGATTAAACTGATGACTGATTAAACTGGTGACTGATTAAACTGGTGACTGATTAAACTGATGACTGATTAAACTGATGACTGATTAAACTGGTGACTGATTAAACTGGTGACTGATTAAACTGATGACTGATTAAACTGGAGACTGATTTAACTTGTGACTGATTTAACTGGTAAGTGACAGAATTAACTGGTGACTGATTAAACTGGTAAGTTACTGGTTTGACTATTAAACGACTAATTTGACTGTTAAGTGGCAATTTGAATAGTAAGTGACTGATTTGACTGTTATGTGACTGATTTGACTGGTAAGAGACTGATTTTAATAGTAAGTGACTGATTTGACTGGTAAGTGACAAGTTTGACTGATAAGTGACTGATTTGACTGTTATGTGACTGATTATACTGGTAAGTTAATAGTTTGATTGTTAAGTGACTGATTTGACTGTTAAGTGACTGATTTGACTGGTAAGAGACTGATGTTAATGGTAAGTGACTGATTTGACTGGTAGAAGACTATTATGACTGGTAATTGACTGATGTGACTGGACAGTGATTATTATGACTGATAGATGACTGGTATATGACTGAGATAATTGTTAAGAGACTCGTGTGACTGGTGTTACTGGCAGTGGTAAGTTACATTACTGTTTGGCGACTTACATGACTAGTAAGTGACTGTTTTGACTGGTAAGTGACTGATATGACTTCATGACTAGTAAGTGACTGTTTTGACTGGTAAGTGACTGATATGACTACATGACTAGTAAGTGACTGTTTTGACTGGTAAGTGACTGATATGACTACATGACTAGTAAGTGACTGTTTTGACTGGTAAGTGACTGATATGACTGGCTAAGTGACTCATATGACAGCTGATGTAACTGGACTATGACTGCTGTGACTGGCAGATGACTTACATGACTGGTTTGTGACTGAAGTAACTAATAACCCCTGACTTTTAGCAGTTATATATCCGGTGTAATTAAGGGGAGGTTTTTAGTTGATTCCCTAGACTTCCATCAAGCTTAAAATTACTCCCCCTTGACCCCCTTTCAAGACAAATTTGTACATTTTTCGGTAGAAAAATGTCCCGGCCAAAGGCCGGTTCCCCTTAAATTACAGGCTCGCTATCGCTCGCCAGGAAAAAATCGACACCTAAATGGCACGAAAGGTCTTAAAATTGACAGAAATGGGTCGAAAGTTCTTAAAATCGTCAAAATAATGGGGCGAACGTCTTACAATTATAAAAGCAATGGGGCTAAACATGAGGGAGAAAGGGGTCAAGAAAAAAAATCCCTCAAGTGGATATCTCCCCTTAAGAGAAGTGAGTAACATATGAAATGACTGACACGGACCTCATACTAAAGACTGACTGGTAGGTGATCCTATGTAACAAGACTGACTGTATTATCGGCAGCAGAACAGTAAATACTAATTCATACGCGAAATTAGCAGGTGACTGATCACTTCGACTGATATAATAGTTGTACTTCGTAATTCAATTACTCCAAGATCCAGCTTAAACTGTTGAAATCATATGCCGGTGACCAGAATTATTTTAAGCAATATGCAAATAATTGAAAGGCTATAAATATACTATGCAAACAATCTTCTATATCTTTATGGCTTACATGATGACCTAATTGACAGAATTGAACTTTATGACTGACGTGGCACTAATTAAATGTGATTGGCAGCTGACTTATTAACCCTTAGAGTACCGGCGAAGTCCTCTCATGTGTATTTCAGCTACATATTGATAAGTTTATGCAGATTCGGAAGGATTTATGGCAGTTACAAGGATTAAGTTAAACGGTCTGCAGCCTTTTCATTGCTAAACGTAATGAAAAGCTTAATACAAATTGTTGTAATAGTTGCCAAAATATAATTAAAAGGGGCGTCGCCGGTACTGAATATGTTTAAGTAAACTAACATACAAGCAAAGTGACACAAGTAACTATATTTACTGACTGACAACCCAAGCAAAAAGCTATATAAACACTGACAGTTGAGGTATATTGAAGACCAGAATGACTGCATTATTTCAGCCATAAAAATTACAATATCAAAGAAGCAACTGACACTGAAATAGACAACGATAACTGACAACAAAACCTAAGAATCGTGACAGGCGTGACAGACAATGTATACTTTACCAAATAACTATGACTAAGAATACACTTAAAAAGGTTTCTGGATCGCTCAGTGTTGCCATGACTATAGACATTAATTCGTTAATGCAGTTTATGTACAGTTGCCCACATAATTTTTGTTCCTCCCCGTGATCTTATACATGGAAATATAATGCGCATGGTTGAATTACGAGTGTAGTTTCTTATGCAGTGGCTAACTCATGATAACTAAAAGAAACCCCACTCGCAAGCCATTCATACTATTTGGATTTCATAAAGAAGTTCATGACGAGGAACAGAACTTATGTGGGTAACTGTACACTATTCAGTATATAATTATCAAACTATAATCCACATTCGTATCCCGCGGCTTATAATCGCGTGGACAATATTAATGACCCATAAACCTTGCTAAGTGATAGTGAATCATTTAATTTTACTGTTATGCTTGGCTTTAAGGCGGTGTCACACGAATTATTTTTCCGTCAATTGTTACGGACAATTGTAGTCTGGCATCTTCAAAAGTTAGGTTTCGTTAAATTGTCCTACCTAGCATAGTCTACATTCAACCTGGTATCCAATTGTCCTACCTAGCATAGTCTACATTCAACCTGGTATCCAATTCCAATGCGAAAGAGCCTCAAAGTAGTACGAAAAACATAACTTGCTCGTTGACAATTGCCGGAATAATCGCTCGTGTGACACTGTTTTTAGTGTAGTACTTTAGACTGAGACGGACTTTAACCTACCTCACAAACAATAGACTGAATACGGTTGGTTTTGACTTAGTTGTTGATTTGTGATCTATCTATTGTTTCCTTTACATACACAAGACGCATGTAGTAATTTAGTTAGTTAAAATATGACTTCAGAGGCTTATCAACCCTTCTGGATTATTAAGCCAGCACACTGTAAGTCAAGAATAGCGTCAGGACTAGAGCCCCTTTTCGAGAACTTAATTAACCCCTTCATTACCGGTGACATTTGTGTATTATATTTTAGCCACTATTAGACGATTTTATGCAGTTTTGAAAGGGTCTCCAGCAATTAACAGACTTTGAACTATCTCACTTAACCCATTTTGCTACCACAGGTCCTTCTTAAACTGCAAAAGAGCGTCCAAATATAGCTAGACTAAAATTTATAAAACGTCGTCGGTACGAAGAGGGTTAAGGGGAGGTCTCCACTTGAGGGATTTTTTTCTTGACCCCTTTCTCCCTCATGGTTAGCCCCATTGTTTTTGAGAGTTTAAGACGTTTGCCCCATTAGTTTGGTGATTTTAAGAATTTCCGCCCCATTCTGTCAATTTTAAGACCTTTCGTGCAATTTAGGTGTCGATTTTATCCTGGCGAGCGATAGCGAGCCTGTAATTTAAGAGTAATCGGCCTACGGCCGGGACATTTTTCTACCGAAAAATGTACAAATTTGTCTTGAAAGGGGATCAAGGGGGTGGCATTTTAAGATTGCTGGAGGAGTAGGAAACAAACTAAAAACCTCCCCTTAAGTCCCTCGTCACTGTATATTATAAACTGACAATATACATGACTTAAACATGTTGGATTGGTTTTGTTTTTTAACAATGGCCGAAATTCCTAAATGGTTCAGTGGAATTTCAAGAGAGGAATCAGTAGCCAATCTATTGTTAGTGACTGTGCAATTTAGTTATGTGGAGTTAGTATTTAAGTAAGAGTGGTTTTTAAGCTTTGTTATATATTCTCTCTCTCTCTCTCTCTCTCTCTCTCTCTCTCTCTGTCTCTCAACCCCCCCCCCCCCCCCCGCTGGCCGAGGGTTTCTCAGTTAATTAATTGAGCACGTATGTATTGTATTTATTATATTTATTGTTAGTATTATATATAACACTTTATTTGTTAATATTTGTGAAATAAAGTTTTGCCACACGTTTTTTTCTTTAATTTCATTGATTTCATTTAAGGGGAGACTTCCACTTGAGGGATTTTTGGTATTTACCCCATTCTTCCTCATGTTTAGCCCCGTTGCTTTTTATATGTTAAGACGTTCGCCCCGTTAGTTTGACGATTTTAAGAACTTTCGCCCCATTTATGTCACTTTTAAGACTTTTCGTGCCATATAGGTGTCGATTTTTTCCTGGCGAGCGATAGCGAGCCTGTAATTTAAGAGGAAGCGGCCTTCGGCCGGGACATTTTTCTCCCGAGAAATGTACAAATTTATCTTGAAAGGGGGTCAAGGGGGTGTAAATTTCAAGCTTGATGGAAGTCTAGGAAACACACTAAAAACCTCCCCTTAACTAGTTATATGTGTAAGATAATTTGTGGAGTTGGTGATATTGCAACCCATACGCCGAATTCAGTGGTGTATAACAGCCGGTATCACACGAGCACTTTTTAACCCCCTCAACATGTATTATACTCAACACTGGTCTGGCAGCTTATAGCATTACATATATCGTTTTCCACCTACATTCATTCATATCATATCTACCATCACAGTCTAGCTTCCGGTTCCAGTGACAAAGAACCTAGAAATATTGCTGGAAAAAACTGTTGGCTGTAGAATGTTGACTATAAAAGCTCTCGTGTGATACCGGCTTAAGGGGAGGTATTTACTTTGTTCCCTAGACCTCCATCAAGCTAAAAATTATACCCTCTTGAGTCCCTTTCAAGATAAATTTGTACATTTTTCGGTAGAAAAATGGCCCGGCCAAAGGCCGGTTCCTCTTAAATTACAGGCTCGCTATCGCTCGCCAGGATAAAATCGACACCTGAATGGCACGAAAGGTCTTATTATGGGGTGAAAGTTCTTAAAATCGCTAAACTAATGGGGCGAACGTTTTATAATATCAAAAGCAATGGGGCTAAACATGAGGGAGAAAGGGGTCCAGAAAACAATCCCTCAAGTCGATATCTCCCCTTAAATGTACACACACAGCATACCCTTCAGTTAGGATTATTATAATTGAATATATGTTGATCTAATGTGTGTGTTATTAGACTATATATACATGATCAGGTTGATTTGATAGCGTTATGGTAATGATGATACGCTAAATGTATATATTAATACATAATGGAATATTGCGTTCACTTTATAATCTGACAATTAGTTTAAGGGGAGGTTTTTAGTTTGGTCTCTGGATATCCATCAAGCTTAAGATTACACCCCCTTGAGCCCCTTTCAAGATAAATTTGTACATTTTTCGGTAGAAAAATGTCCCGGCTGAAAGCCGGTTCCTCTTAAATTACAGGCTCGCTGTCGCTCGCCAGGATAAAATCGACACCTAAATGGCACGAAAGGTCTTAAAATTGACAGAAATGGGTCGAAGGTTCTTAAAATCGTCAAAATAATGGGGCGAACGTCTTAAAATTAGAAAAGCAATGGGGCTAAACATGAGGGAGAAAGGAGTCAAGAAAAAAATCCCTCAAGTGGAAATCTCCCCTTAAACTAAATCAGTATATACCTTATTATATATCTTACTTAATGGGAGATCTCCACTCGAGGGATTTTTTCTTGACCCCTTTCTCCCTCATGTTTAGCCCCATTACTTTTGATATTATCAAACGTTTACCCCATTAGTTTAGCTATTTTAAGAACTTTCACCCCATATTAAGACCTTTCGTGCCATTCAGGTGTCAATTTTATCCTGGCGAGCGATAGCGAGCCTGTAATTTAAGAGGAACCGGCCTTCGGCCGGGACATTTTTCTACCGAAAAATGTACAAATTTATTTTGAAAGGGACTCAAGAGGGTGTAATTTTAAGCTTGATGGAGGTCTAGGGAACCAACTAAAAACCTCCCCTTAATTGTAGAGTATCTAAATGGTATTGGAAAATGTTGAATACTTATAATTAAAACCTCCATTAAAATACATTAATTGGTAACAGACATTTGAATATAATTGTACTAAAGAAGCATCGTGAAATGCATCGGATATGTGAACTACATGTTATAGTCGGATTCACTTTATCTCAGAAATGTGTCATGTCTTTATCATGTTTTCCCCGCTATTAGGAAGATGTTGTGGGTAAATAGGATGTTAATTATGGAACACTTATGGCACCAAGACTATTAGGAAGATGTTGTGGGTAAATAGGATGTTAATTATGGAACACTTATGACACCAAGACTATTAGGAAGATGTTGAGGGTAAATATGATGTTAATTGTGAAACACTTATGACACCAAGACTATTAGGAAGATGTTGTGGGTAAATATGATGTTAATTATGGAACACTTATGGCACCAAGACTATTAGGAAGATGTGGGTAAATATGATGTTAATTATGGAACACTTATGGCACCAAGACTATTAGGAAGATGTTGTGGCTAAATATGATGTTAATTATGAAACACTTATGACACCAAGACTATTAGGAAGATGTTGTGGCTAAATATGACGTTAATTGTGAAACACTTATGACACCAAGACTATTAGGAAGATGTTGTAGCTAAATATGATGTTAATTATGAAACACTTATGACACCAAGACTATTAGGAAGATGTTGTGGCTAAATATGACGTTAATTGTGAAACACTTATGACACCAAGACTATTAGGAAGATGTTGTGGCTAAATATGACGTTAATTATGAAACACTTATGGCACCAAGACTATTAGGAAGATGTTGTGGCTAAATATGACGTTAATTATGAAACACTTATGACACCAAGACTATTAGGAAGATGTTGTGGCTAAATATGACGTTAATTGTGAAACACTTATGACACCAAGACTATTAGGAAGATGTTGTAGCTAAATATGATGTTAATTATGAACACTTATGACACCAAGACTATTAGGAAGATGTTGTAGCTAAATATGATGTTAATTATACTTATGACACCAAGACTATTAGGAAGATGTTGTAGCTAAATATGACGTTAATTATGAACACTTATGACACCAAGACTATTAGGAAGATGTTGTAGCTAAATATGACGTTAATTATGAACACTTATGACACCAAGACTATTAGGAAGATGTTGTAGCTAAATATGATGTTAATTCTGAACACTTATGACACCAAGACTATTAGGAAGATGTTGTGGCTAAATATGACGTTAATTATGAACACTTATGACACCAACACTATTAGGAAGATGTTGTGGCTAAATATGACGTTAATTATGAACACTTATGACACCAAGACTATTAGGAAGATGTTGTAGCTAAATATGATATTAATTATGAACACTTATGACACCAAGACTATTAGGAAGATGTTGTAGCTAAATATGATATTAATTATGAACACTTATGACACCAAGACTATTAGGAAGATGTTGTAGCTAAATATGACGTTAATTATGAACACTTATGACACCAAGACTATTAGGAAGATGTTGTAGCTAAATATGATGTTAATTCTGAACACTTATGACACCAAGACTATTAGGAAGATGTTGTGGCTAAATATGACGTTAATTATGAACACTTATGACACCAAGACTATTAGGAAGATGTTGTAGCTAAATATGATGTTAATTATGGAACACTTATGACACCAAGACTATTAGGAAGATGTTGTAGCTAAATATGACGTTAATTATGAACACTTATGACACCAAGACTATTAGGAAGATGTTGTAGCTAAATATGATGTTACTTATGAACACTTATGACACCAAGACTATTAGGAAGATGTTGTAGCTAAATATGATGTTAATTATGGAACACTTATGACACCAAGACTATTAGGAAGATGTTGTAGCTAAATATGACGTTAATTATGAACACTTATGACACCAAGACTATTAGGAAGATGTTGCAGCTAAATATGACGTTAATTATGAACACTTATGACACCAAGACTATTAGGAAGATGTTGTAGCTAAATATGATGTTAATTATGAACACTTATGACACCAAGACTATTAGGAAGATGTTGTGGGTAAATAGGATGTTAGTTATGAAACACTTATGACACCAAGACATAATAGTTTCACATTTTGTCCTTAATACGATATACGAATGAGGAAGCGGAAAGTGGATAATGGTGAAAGTAAAAATGAAGGTGTAAAGAGAGAGAGAGAGAGAGAGAGAGAGAGAGAGAGAGAGAGAGAGAGAGAGAGAGAGAGAGAGAGAGAGAGAAGTGACTGTGTTAAGGGGAGTTGGGTCGTTTTTCTAGACCCCCTTCTCCCTCGTGTTCAGCCCCATTAGTTTTCAAATTTTAAGTTGTTTGCCTCATTAGTTTGTCGATTTTAAGACCTTTTGCCCCATTTATTTGTCAATATTTAAACCTTTCGTACTATTTAGGTGTCGATTTTGTTCCTGACGAACGATAGTGAGCCTGTCATTTTGGAAGAACCGGCCATCGGCCGGTACATTTTTCTACTAAAAAAATTACAAGTTAATGTAGAAGGGGGATCTATTTTTTTTATATATATATATATATACAGTATGTGGAGGTCTAGGGAGGAAACTAAAATAATAAATATATGAAATAATCTACCAAAAAATATACCGTTCCCCCTTAAAGAAAGCACAAGTCAGACCTATGACGTATGATGACAGGTTAGGTTCACCTTAGTGGCGTGTACAGTAATGGTTGGTGAGCTGAAGAATAGGCGTTTATAAGTAATTAGAGAGAGGGAGAGTGTGTGTGTGTGATGGTGGTGATGATGGTGATAATGGTGGTGGTGGTGGTGGTGGTGATAATGGTGGCGAAAGTAAAGGTGGTGATAATGGTGGTGGTGGTGGTGATAGTGGAGAAAGAAAGAGGGTGATAATGGTCGTGGTGGTGGAGATAATGGTGGCGAAAGTAAAGGTGGTGGTGGTAGTGGTGATAATAGTGGAGAAAGAAAGAGGGTGATAATGGTGGTGGTGGTGGTAATGGTGGAGAAGGAAAAGAGGGTAATAATGGTGGTTGATTAAAGTATACACATGTGCGTGACTCTCAGGTAATGTTGTTGTTGGTAGAGGAAGGGACCACACCCACACGTACACACACACACACACACACACGTACATGAATGTACGTACACACACACACGTACAGATACACACACACACACACACACTCGTACACACACACACACACGTACACAACACATACACACACACACACACACGTACACAACACATACACACACACACACACACACGTACACACATAAACACACACACACACACGTACACAACACATACACAAACACACACACACACACTCTCGTACACACACACAGATACACACACAGATACACAGTGTGTACACAGTGTACACAGTGTGTACAGATACACACACACATACACACTGGTACACACACAAACACACACACACACGTACACAACACATACACACACACACACGTACACACATAAACACACACACACGTACACAACACACACACACACACACGTACACAACACATACACACACACACGTACACACATAAACACACACACACACACGTACACAACACATACACAAACACACACACACACACACTCTCGTACACACATAACAATTACGCACATACAGGTACACATTTACTCTACCTATGTCTTTATAAATGTCTATGTGTGTATATATTATTCATCAACTACATACCTCATTTTCCTTTTAATCTAGCAATGTGTGTGTGTGTGTGTGTATTGAACATCTGACAGACATTAATACAGCACAGAGCAAGCCAAACGTACTGATAGCTGGGCATGACTTATTAGCGCGACTGTACCCAATGGGGAAGTGCCTCGGAGAAAACAAAATACATAGGATATTATGTATACAGTATAGCATTTATTAATTGGAATTATCTATATAATATAAAGTTGAAGTTTGGCATACCTATTTGGAAACACTCTGGTGGAACGTGTATAACTGTTCACCCAGTTAGAATATACTGTATATATATATATTTTTGTTTTTTTGGGTTTTTTCTATATTCCAACTTACTTCCTCTCGGGCATAGGCTTCTCGAGAGCCTTAACATTCACCGCTTTACAATGAACAGTGAAGCCCGTGAGGTCTTGTTCCAGTCTAGGGAGTGAGACATGTGAAGCACGTAGAGTACAACGAGCACCTGCCATCTTGCCTTCACATGAAGCACGGTGCTCACTCATGGCCCGAAACGACCCCATCTCTGAAGCCACCTCGTTCCTGTGCTTCACTGTCTCACCCCCTACACTCGGACTCTCACACTTACACACACACAACGCCACCTGTTGAGCAGATAACTCACCAGGCATTGCACCCCTATAACATATTTTGAATATGGGAATATTCATACAGTGCTATTTAATCAGGGAACAATGAGGGTATTTTATTGACGTTTCGTTGGGCTTGTGGTAATGTACTGATACTAGGTACAGCACAAATTCCATCCCAATAATATCTTCCCATTGATACATCGGGATTTGAACCCGGGACCTTTGGATTACCAGGCCAGTGGCAAGACCACTCCACCACACCTCCCCTATATATAGCTCTTTACCTTCACTTAAGTGGACATGGGCCGGTTTTCTGGACCACTTTCTCCCTCATGTTTAGCCCCCATTAGTTTTCAGATGTTAAGATGTTTGCCCCATTAGTTAGTTGATTTTAAGACCTTTCGCCCCATTTCTTCATTAATATTTAGACTTTTCGTGCTATTTAGGTGTCGATTTCTTCCCTGGCGAACGATAGTGAGCCTGTAATGTTGGAAGAACCGGCCTTCGGCCGGGAAATTTTTCTACCGAAATATGTACAAAGTAATCTAGAAGGGGGATCTAATGGATGTTTTGTTTTTTAATTTGATGGAGGTCTAGGGAGGAAACTAGAAAAATAACGAATACATGCAAAAAATCGCCCAAAAAGTTAACCATCTCCCCTTAATATGCACACCTATTATATTCTGGGATCTGTTAGACGATTTTATTCAGCTTAGGAAGGACCAATTAAAAGGCCACCGATTACCTCAATCAATATACCTTTAGCTACCATACAGAATGTAGTCTCTAATGTAACCCTGCTATCATATGTCCTTCTTAAACTTTATAATGAAATCGTTTAAACGTAGCTGAACTATGATACACAAAAAGACATCACTGGTTCTAAATGAGTTATTCTTCCCTTATATCCTGATGTGGAAGCTAGAGAGGAAGTCAGGACTCTTGAGGATAACGTGGATAAACTCAGATTGGGAGAGTTTTTCATCCCCATCCACGTCCGCCTCCTCCAGCACCTACAGGAACACAATATATTAATTCTACACCACTCCAGCACCTACAGGAACACAATATAGTAATTCTACACCACTCCAACACCTACAGGAACACAATATATTAATTCTACACCACTCCAACACCTACAGGAACACAATATAGTAATTCTACACCACTCCAACACCTACAGGAACACAATATATTAATTCTACACCACTCCAACACCTACAGGAACACAATATAGTAATTCTACACCACTCCAACACCTACAGGAACACAATATATTAATTCTACACCACTCCAACACCTACAGGAACACAATATAGTAATTCTACACCACTCCAACACCTACAGGAACACAATATATTAATTCTACACCACTCCAACACCTACAGGAACACAATATAGTAATTCTACACCACTCCAACACCTACAGGAACACAATATATTAATTCTACACCACTCCAACACCTACAGGAACACAATATAGTAATTCTACACCACTCCAACACCTACAGGAACACAATATAGTAATTCTACACCACTCCAACACCTACAGGAACACAATATATTAATTCTACACCACTCCAACACCTACAGGAACACAATATATTAATTCTACACCACTCCAACACCTACAGGAACACAATATAGTAATTCTACACCACTCCAACACCTACAGGAACACAATATAGTAATTCTACACCACTCCAACACCTACAGGAACACAATATATTAATTCTACACCACTCCAACACCTACAGGAACACAATATATTAATTCTACACCACTCCAGCACCTACAGGAACACAATATAGTAATTCTATTCTATACCACATAAGTATATATACATTTGCAATGGTTTATTAGTATACATTAAAGGACTATGTGACTTTTTAACTCCCATTATAACAATACATTAATTCAGTCTATAAATGTGCAATGGTTTATTAGAATACATTAGAAAACAATGTGATTTTCTTAAAACTTCCATTATAACAATACATTAATTTTCTAGCACACCAGTCTACGCACATCCGAGAGAGAGAGAGAGAGAGAGAGAGAGAGAGAGAGAGAGAGAGAGAGAGAGAGAGAGAGAGAGAGAGAGAGAGAGAGAGAGAGAGAGAGAGAGAGATACCTTACCTTAGCTGCAATGGTTCAATACTCCTCCGGTATATTAGAATACAGCAGATAACTATGTGATTCTCTCTTTAAAGGGAGATCTCCACTTGAGGGATTTTTTCCTTGACCCCTTTCTCCCTCATGTTTAGCCCCATTGCTTTTGATATTATAAAACGTTTGCCCCATTAGTTTAGCGATTTTAAGAACGTTCACCCCATATTAAGACCTTTCGTGCAATTCAGGTGTCGATTTTATCCTGGTGAGCGATAGCGAGCCTGTAATTTAAGAGGAACCGGCCTTCGGCCGGGACATTTTTCTACCGAAAAATGTACAAATATATCTTGAAAGGGACTCAAGGGGGTGTAATTTTAAGATTGATGGAGGTCTAGGGAACAAACTAAATACCTCCCCTTAACCCCTATTGTACCGGTGACATCCTTTTAAATATATTCTAGCTATATTTATACAATTATGTGCAGTTTAGGAAAGATCTGTGGTAGTATAAAGGGTAAAGAGAAATTGTTTATTGTTGGAATCTCTTTATAAACTTATATAGCACATGAATCTATACATATCATAGAGAAAGACCATACCTTAGACACAATGGTCGAATACTCCTCCTGGTTGAGTAAGTCGTGGGTGAGGTGCTTGACTGTTTGTAGTAGGTCACTCTCTCCCAGGTATCCATCCTCATCAAAGTCTGTGTGAGAGAGAGAGCCTTTCTGTTTTACCAATTACGGTTTAACCCTCTCCGACATATGACGCGATTTTGAGCCTATTGGGGATACTTGAAAGCCTTTGTTACCATCAGGGGTATTTAGAAACCTTTAGTTTAGTTACTTCAACCTCTGTAGTTGTCTTTGAGTTAGCTGTGGGCAGAAAACTAATTTTGGAGAGGTAATTATAAGAGTGAGAGAACTCTATTTATTATTGCTAATCTGGCAACCTCTGCGTCATAAATGCGTGAAAGGGTTAATACCCCTTTCTGTTTTACCAATTACGGTTTAATACCCCTTTCTGTTTTACCAATTACGGTTTAATACCCCTCTCTGTTTTACCAATTACGGTTTAATACCCCTCTCTGTTTTACCAATTACGGTTTAATATCCCTCTCTGTTTTACCAATTACGGTTTAATAACACTTTCTGTTTTACCAATTACGGTTTAATACCCCTCTCTGTTTTACCAATTACGGTTTAATACCCCTCTGTTTTACCAATTACGGTTTAATACCCCTTTCTGTTTTACCAATTACGGTTTAATAGCCCTTTCTGTTTTACCAATTACGGTTTAATACCCCTTTCTGTTTTACCAATTACGGTTTAATACCCCTTTCTGTTTTACCAATTACGGTTTAATACCCCTTTCTGTTTTACCAATTACGGTTTAATACCCCTTTCTGTTTTACCAATTACGGTTTAATACCCCTCTCTGTTTTACCAATTACGGTTTAATACCCATTTCTGTTTTACCAATAACGGTTTAATACCCCTCTCTGTTTTACCAATTACGGTTTAATACCCCTCTGTTTTACCAATTACGGTTTAATACCCCTCTCTGTTTTACCAATTACGGTTTAATACCCCTCTCTGTTTTACCAATTACGGTTTAATACCCCTCTCTGTTTTACCAATTACGGTTTAATACCCCTCTCTGTTTTACCAATTACGGTTTAATACCCCTCTCTGTTTTACCAATTACGGTTTAATACCCCTCTCTGTTTTACCAATTACGGTTTAATACCCCTCTCTGTTTTACCAATTACGGTTTAATACCCCTCTCTGTTTTACCAATTACGGTTTAATACCCCTCTCTGTTTTACCAATTACGGTTTAATACCCCTCTCTGTTTTACCAATTACGGTTTAATACCCCTCTGTTTTACCAATTACGGTTTAATACCCCTCTCTGTTTTACCAATTACGGTTTAATACCCCTCTCTGTTTTACCAATTACGGTTTAATACCCCTCTCTGTTTTACCAATTACGGTTTAATACCCTCTCTGTTTTACCAATTACGGTTTAATACCCCTCTCTGTTTTACCAATTACGGTTTAATACCCTCTCTGTTTTACCAATTACGGTTTAATACCCCTCTCTGTTTTACCAATTACGGTTTAATACCCCTCTCTGTTTTACCAATTACGGTTTAATATCCCTCTCTGTTTTACCAATTACGGTTTAATAACACTTTCTGTTTTACCAATTACGGTTTAATACCCCTCTCTGTTTTACCAATTACGGTTTAATACCCCTCTCTGTTTTACCAATTACGGTTTAATACCCCTCTCTGTTTTACCAATTACGGTTTAATACCCCTCTCTGTTTTACCAATTACGGTTTAATACCCTCTCTGTTTTACCAATTACGGTTTAATACCCCTCTCTGTTTTACCAATTACGGTTTAATACCCCTCTCTGTTTTACCAATTACGGTTTAATACCCCTCTCTGTTTTACCAATTACGGTTTAATACCCCTCTCTGTTTTACCAATTACGGTTTAATACCCCTCTCTGTTTTACCAATTACGGTTTAATACCCCTCTCTGTTTTACCAATTACGGTTTAATACCCCTCTCTGTTTTACCAATTACGGTTTAATACCGCTCTCTGTTTTACCAATTACGGTTTAATACCCCTCTCTGTTTTCTACATATTATTGTTTTTTTATAACTACTTTACAATTATGAAGCAATATATAATTAACCTCTCCCCCGGCATTAAGGGGAGATTTCCACTTGAGGGATTTTTTTCTTGACTCCTTTCTCCCTCATATTCAGCCCCATTGTTTTTCTAATTTTAAGACGTTTGCCCCATTATTTTGACTATTTTAAGAACTTTCAACCCATTTCTGTAAATTTTAAGACCTTTCGTGCCATTTAGGTGTCGATTTTATCCTGGCGAGCGATAGCGAGCCTGTAATTTAAGAGGAACCGGCTTTCAGCCGGGACATTTTTCTACCGAAAAATTTACAAATTTATCTTGAAAGGGGCTCAAGGGGGTGTAATTTTAAGCTTAATGGAGGTCTAGGGAACAACCTAAATACCTCCCCTTAACAGAGAGTGTAATAATGTATTCACTTATTTATATATTGGGAGAGAGATAATTTAACATTCCTACAACATCCATACCGCTTATCATATGATTCTCTCTCTCTCTCTCTCTCTCTCTCTCTCTCTCTCTCTCTAAAGCCCTCTCTTTAGATCCCTCTCTCTCTCTCTCTCTTCCTCCTGGTTAACTATCTCTATAAGCCTACCAGGGGTGAATGGGATCTTCCTGTTTATGCCTTACTTTTAGTCTTCCACGTGCATTCTTCGTTATCCTCCCAAGGTTCGTGTTCTTCCTAGTCTTAAGGGGAGGTTTCTAGTTTGTTTCCTACTCCTCCAGCAATCTTAAAATGTCACCCCCTTGACCCCCTTGACCCCCTTTCAAGATAAATTTGTACATTTTTCGGTAGAAAAATGTCCTGGCCGAAGGCCGATTACTCTTAAATTACAGGCTCGCTATCGCTCGCCAGGATCAAATCGACACCTATATGGCACGAAAGGTCTTAAAATTGGCATAATGGGGTCGGAAATTCTTAAAATCACCAAACTAATGGGGTAAACGTCTTAAAACCTCAAAAGCAATGGGGCTAGACATGAGGGAGAAAGGGGTCAAGAAAAAAGTCCCTCAAGTGGATATCTCCCCTTAAAGAGAGTTTCTCTCATAAGGCTCAGTCATATTTCATGTTTATGCAACCCGCCAACTTATTGTACATGTTGCTTCTGGCTTCAAACAGGTGCAATGGAATTCAACAAACGTGAGTATTTCATATTCCTAAACCTTGTTTTTGTTTTGCTTGCTTGTTGTTGTTTTTATCTGTTCTCATATAATTATAGATAGGTATATATACATACAAATATAGTTAAGCAACTAGATAGGTATATATTTCTTAGTCTCATATGTCTGTCTATCTATCTATCTATATATCTATCTATCTATCTATCTATTTATGTATCTATTTATCTACCTACATATACAGTATATCTATCTACTTATCTACCTATTTATCTTTCTATATATTTTTCAATATTTCTATATATTATCTACTTATCTATTTATCAATGTATCTATCTACAGTATCTATCTATATAATTATATATTTATTTATTTATCTATTTATCTACCTATCTATCTATCTATCTATTTATCTATCTATATATCTTTCTATATATTTTGTACATTTTTTTATCTATCTACTTATCTATTTATGAATGTATCTATCTATCTATCTATCTATCTATTTATTTATCTATCTATCTACCTACCTATATACCTCCCTACCTTTCTATGTATCTACTTATATATCTATCTATCTATCTACCCATCTACCCGTTCCCCCACCCACATACTGTACACATCACCCACCATATATCCTGAAGGCGTACGTAGCTTTGATGTCCCTAGGGGCGTTGTCGTTGAACACAGAGAAGAGCTCGATGAACTGTTCAAAGGTAAGGGCTGCCGATCCGTCCCCACTGAACACCTGGCATATACGGCGCCTAAATGGGTTCTCCTGATGGGGTGGCAGAAGGTGGAGGTCAGAAATATTCTAATATAGTAAACAAAATGGTTTATTGTCCAATTTCAATACTAGAAGGCTGGGCAGAAAGTGTCCAAGTTACAGTCTTAACCCTTTGAGTACCAGCGACGTGTGCTATATTTTATTCTTGCTATATTTAGACGATTTTGTGCAGCTTGGGAAATGTCTGGTAGCTAAAAGTTTTGGTTGAGTTAGTTTGTAGCCTTATTATTGCTAGAGGTCCTTCCTAAGCTGCATATAGTCGTATAATAGTTGCCTGAATATGATGAAAAGGGCGTCCCTGGTACTCAATGGGTTAAGGGGAGGTATTTAGTTTGTTCCCTAGACCTCCATTAACCTTAAAAATATACCCCTTGAGTCCCTTTCAAGATAAATTTGTACATTCTTTGGTAGAAAAATTTCCCGGCCAAAGGCCGGTTCCTCTTAAATTACAGGCTCGCTATCGCTCGCCAGGATAAAATCGACACCTAAATGGCACGAAAGGTCTTAATATGGGGTGAAAGTTCTTAAAATCGCTAAACTAATGGGGCAAACATTTTATAATATCAAAAGCAATGGGGCTAAACATGAGGGAGAAAGGGGTCAAGAAAAAAATCCCTCAAGTAGATATCTCCCCTTAAGTGATCCGGTTGGAGTTGTTTTTTTGGTTTTTTTATATAATTCTGTCAACATTTTGGGACAAATGGTGGGTAATGTTAGGACAAAATTACCTTGTGACTTTATAGGTAATCTGAACTCCATTGTTTATCACCTTGAGTTCCGTAAGTGTGTCTAGGGCCTGGTAGGAAGCGGTGAGGGTGGCGGCAGAGATGGGGTCCAGACGGAGAGGCAGGCGACCCTCACATAGTCCACGGAATAGTCGCTCGGCCCTGGACAACAACAGATGAGGTGATTGTGATGATATGATAATGGGGATGATAAGATGAGAGAGGAGGAGAGTGGTAATGATTATAAATGATGAGGTGGTTAAGGGGAGGTTTCTAGTGTGTTTCCTACTCCTCCAGCAATCTTAAAATTTCACCCCCTTGACCCCCTTTCAAGATAAATTTGTACATTTTTCGGTAGAAAAAATTTCCCGGCCGAAGGCCGATTACTCTTAAATTACAGGCTCGCTATCGCTCGCCAGGATAAAATCGACACCTATATGGCACGAAAGGTCTTAAAATTGGCATAATGGGGTCGGAAATTCTTAAAATCACCAAACTAATGGGGTAAACGTCTTAAAATCTCAAAAGCAATGGGGCTAGACATGAGGGAGAAAGGGGTCAAGAAAAAAGTCCCTCAAGTGGATATCTCCCCTTAAGCCCCTGAAGATTATGACGCATTTTGACAGTTTATGCTGCCTATTAATAGATGGTTTTATTCAGTCAAGGAGGGAGCTGCGCGAGTCAAAAATTTGATTGAGATTGACTTAACACACCTTTGATTGACTTAACACACCTTTGATTGACTTAACACACCTTTGATTGCTAGAGGTCTTTCCTAAGCTGCCTAAAATCGTCTAGTAATAGCCAGAAGAGACTGCTAACGCGCGTGATTATCCTCAAAGGGTTAAGAATATAGGAAGATGAGGATGATAATAATGAGAGAGGAGGCGAACAAGCGTAATTTAGAGAAGCCTGTTAGGAAGCGGAGAGGGTGGCAGCATAATTATGACGCCTCGGGGGGAAAAAAAAAACAATTGTTCGGTCCTTTCCTAACCGCAGCATTATATATATTACGAAGTTAAGGGGAGATGTCGACTTGAGGGATTTTTTTCTTGACCCCTTTCTCCCTCATGTTTAGCCCCATTGCTTTTGATATTATAAAACGTTTGCCCCATTAGTTTAGCGATTTTAAGAACTTTCACCCCATATTAAGACCTTTCGTGCAATTCAGGTGTCGATTTTATCCTGGCGAGCGATAGCGAGCCTGTAATTTAAGAGGAATCGGCCTTCGGCCGGGACATTTTTCTACCGAAAAATGTACAAATTTATCTTGAAAGGGACTCAAGGGGGTGTAATTTTAAACTTGATGGAGGTCTAGGGAACAAACTAAATACCTCCCCTTAAACAAGAAGATACAGCAAGAATAGGAAATAGAAGAATGCATGATAGAAGAATGCATGATAGAAGGAGAACAGCTTGATAAACCGCTTGAGGGTACCTGCTTACATTACGAAGCGAAACACGCCGATTAATTAAGGGGAGATTTCCACTTGAGGGATTTTTTTTCTCTACCCCTTTCTCCCTCATGTTTAGCCCCATTGCTTTGGAGATTTTAAGACGTTCGCCCCATTAGTTTGGCGATTTTAAGAACTTTCACCCCATTTCTGTCAATTTTAAGAACTTTCGTGCCATATAGGTGTCGATATTTTCCTGGCGAGCGATAGCGAGCCTATAATTTACGAGGAACCGGCCTTCGGCCGCGACATTTTTCTACCGAAAAATGTACAAATTCATCTTGAAAGGGACTCAAGGGGGTGTAATTTTAAGCTTGATGGATGTCTAGGGAACAAAGTAAATACCTCCCCTTAAGCAGAAGGAAAAGAGGATGTAGACAGGTAAATAATGGAAGAAGACCAGCCGGAAAAATCGCCTAAGGGTACCTGCCTGCTTACATTACATAAGGGTACCTGCCTGCTTACATTACATAAGGGTACCTGCCTGCTTACATTACATAAGGGTACCTGCCTGCTTACATTACATAAGGGTACCTGCCTGCTTACATTACATAAGGGTACCTGCCTGCTTACATTACATAAGGGTACCTGCCTGCTTACATTACGAAGGGTACCTGCCTGCTTACATTACATAAGGGTACCTGCCTGCTTACATTAGATAAGGGTACCTGCCTGCTTACATTACGAAGGGTACCTGCCTGCTTACATTACATAAGGGTACCTGCCTGCTTACATTACATAAGGGTACCTGCCTGCTTACATTACATAAGGGTACCTGCCTGCTTACATTACATAAGGGTACCTGCCTGCTTACATTACATAAGGGTACCTGCCTGCTTACATTACGAAGGGTACCTGCCTGCTTACATTACATAAGGGTACCTGCCTGCTTACATTACATAAGGGTACCTGCCTGCTTACATTACATAAGGGTACCTGCCTGCTTACATTACATAAGGGTACCTGCCTGCTTACATTACATAAGGGTACCTGCCTGCTTACATTACATAAGGGTACCTGCCTGCTTACATTACATAAGGGTACCTGCCTGCTTACATTACATATGGGTACCTGCCTGCTTACATTACATAAGGGTACCTGCCTGCTTACATTACATAAGGGTACCTGCCTGCTTACATTACATAAGGGTACCTGCCTGCTTACATTACATAAGGGTACCTGCCTGCTTACATTACATAAGGGTACCTGCCTGCTTACATTACATAAGGGTACCTGCCTGCTTACATTACATAAGGGTACCTGCCTGCTTACATTACATAAGGGTACCTGCCTGCTTACATTACATAAGGGTACCTGCCTGCTTACATTACATAAGGGTACCTGCCTGCTTACATTACATAAGAGTACCTGCCTGCTCACATTACATAAGGGTACCTGCCTGCTTACATTACATAAGAGTACCTGCCTGCTTACATTACATAAGGGTACCTGCCTGCTTACATTACATAAGGGTACCTGCCTGCTTACATTACATAAGGGTACCTGCCTGCTTACATTACATAAAGGTAGCTGTCTGCTTACATTACATAAGGGTACCTGCCTGCTTACATTACATAAGGGTGCCTGCCTGCTTACATTACATAAGGGTACCTGCCTGCTTACATTACATAAGGGTACCTGCCTGCTTACATTACATAAGGGTAACTTCCTGCTTTCATTACATAAGGGTACCTGCCTGCTTACATTACATAAGGGTACCTGCCTGCTTACATTACATAAGGGTACCTGCCTGCTTACATTACATAAGGGTACCTGCCTGCTTACATTACATAAGGGTACCTGCCTGCTTACATTACATAAGGGTACCTGCCTGCTTACATTACGAAGAGAACACCTGAAGATTAAGCAGGAGGAAGTGTATAAGAATAAATAATAATAATAAGAGGAGAACAACCCGATTCGTCCCATATGAGGAGGATTATTGTTCTGGACCACCTTCTACCTCATGCTTAAAGGGGAGGTTTTTAGTTTGGTCCCTAGATATCCATCAAGCTTAAGATTACACCCCCTTGAGCCCCTTTCAAGATAAATTTGTACATTTTTCGGTAGAAAAATGTCCCGGCTGAAAGCCGGTTCCTCTTAAATTACAGGCTCGCTATCGCTCGCCAGGATAAAATTGACACCTAAATGGCACGAAAAGTCTTAAAATTGACAGAAATGGGTTGAAAGTTCTTAAAATCGTCAAAATAATGGGGCAAACGTCTTAAAATTAGAAAAACAATGGGGCTAAACATGAGGGAGATAGGAGTCAAGACAAAAATCCCTCAAGTGGACATCTCCCCTTAACTCCATTATTTTGGCGATTATAAGACTTTGTGCCATTCAGTTGTCGAATTTGGGTTTTTCCGAGCGAGCGATAGCGAGCCTGTAATAGAGGAAGAACCGGCAAAAATTACAACTTTATCTCGAGGGGGGGGGGGGGGGAGGGGGGACTAAAATTAATATATATGTGTGTAAACGAATAGAAAAAAAAAAAAAAAAAAACGAACCAAATAAATACAAATCTCCCCCTGAAGGCCAGCGGCTGAAATGATGCCTATGAGAACCTGATAGGGATAGGTTTAGGAGGGTAGGGGGGTGGGGGGGGGAGGGGGGGGGATGAGTTCCCTGTCGTCGCGGAGTATAAATATATATGGGGTTGGTGTATATATAATCAGGTTTTTGTGATATTATATTATATTATTATATTATACACACTGCGTGACGATCAATGGTCTCGCATCTTAAGGGGGAGGTGTCCACTGGCGGGATTTTTTTTTTTTTTTTTTTTCTGCTGGACCCCTTTCTCCCTCATCTTTAGCTTATGAGATTTGAAGACGTTCGCCCTAGTAGTTTGGACATTTTAAGACACTTTGCCCCATTTCTGTCAATTTTAAGACCTTTCGTGCCATTAAGGTGTCGATTTTTTCCTGGCGAGCGATAGCGAGCCTGTAATTTAAGAGCAACCGGCCTCCGGCCTGGACATTTTTCTACCGAAAAATGTACAAATTTATCTTGAAAGGGGGTCTAGGGGGTGTAATTTTAAGCTTGATGAAAAAGTAGGGAACAAACTAAATACCTCCCCTTAAAAAGCAAAAATCTGAAATATAATAACTTTCAATGAACATTAACGGCAGTGATATTGAAAACATGTGTAAATTAATAGCAATGATTAGAGGCCGTCTGAATATGCCAATTGATCTTACCTTAGTATATTTTTCCGGGTCAAGAATGTACAGGCCTGAAGAAAGAGATCAGCAGCAGGTTACTCTGGACGTAATGTGTTCAGAAGGAGAGATTCTTTTCATGTTATTCTGGCAACTATTACACAATTGTATTCAGTTTAAGAAGGACCTCCAGCAATTGTATTCAGTTTAAGAAGGACCTCCAGTAATTGTATTCAGTTTAAGAAGGACCTCCAGTAATTGTATTCAGTTTAAGAAGGACCTCCAGTAATTGTATTCAGTTTAAGAAGGACCTCCAGCAATTGTATTCAGTTTAAGAAGGACCTCCAGCAATTGTATTCAGTTTAAGAAGGACCTCCAGCAATTGTATTCACTTTAAGAAGAGCCTCCAGCAAATAACAGGCTTCCAATGATCTCACTTAAGGGGAGGTTTTTAGTCTGTTCCCTAGATCTCCGTCAAGCTTAAAATTACACTCCTAGACCTCCTATCAAGATAAATTTGTACATTTTTCGGTAGAAAAAATTCCCGGCCGAAGGCCGGTTCTTCTTAAAATACAGGCTCGCTATCGCTCGCCAGGGAAAAATAGACACCTAAATGGCACGAACGGTCTTAAAATTGACAGAAATGGGGCGAAAGTTCTTAAAATCGCCAAACTAATGGGGCGAACGTCTTATTATCTCAAAAGCAATGGGGCTAAACACGAGGGAGAAAGGGTTCCAGAAATAAGTCCCTCAAGTGGAAATCTCCCCTTAACTCTTTTTACTATCACAGATCCTTCTTAAACTGCACACAATCGTTCAACTACAGTATAGCTAGACTAAAATAT
This sequence comes from Paralithodes platypus, assembly GCA_032716605.1. Classification (NCBI taxonomy): domain Eukaryota; kingdom Metazoa; phylum Arthropoda; class Malacostraca; order Decapoda; family Lithodidae; genus Paralithodes; species Paralithodes platypus. The sequence continues at coordinate 29,104,051 of CM064551.1, forward strand.
AAATGAAGTCGCCGGTACAGAAAGGGTTAACAGTATTTGAAACTTCCTTCCCATGCTGAACAATAGCACCTGGTTATAGTCAGAATAACATTAATATATGCAAATCAAATCTATAAATAAACTAGTATCATACTGACCAGGATAATTAAACATGGCTTTATATATATTAGGATTACCTGGTATTCGTCCAGTTGCTGTTCTGTCAACGCTGCCACTTTGTTACCCATTGTTTATTGTGTTCAAGTAGTGTGTCCTTATTCGCGAAATATATAGTGATTCCTATTCCCCTGGATTAGTAAACATAACAATAATCCAATATATATATATATATATATATATATATATATATATATATATATATATATATATATATATATATATATATTATATAGTATGCTCTATCCTTGCATTCAACCTTACTCAAGCCAAAAGCAGTATAGTCCTTTTACTTATAGGTAGGCCAGAAATTGTGACTCCTAACCAAAGTAACTCAAAAAGGGCAAGAACAAATTTCCACACATATTCCCTGGCTGACTCTTCCCAAATGGTAGAAATATTAGCTCGAACACTCTAGTCGTTTATGAGCTACAGAAACTAGGGGTCACGATTTCTGGCCTACCCATAATGAATAGACTATAGCTCGCTGAAATACCTTGACGATAATATGTGTGGAATCTGGAGAGGGAAACATTAATCCTTTGAAGATAATATGACGCATTTCGGTTCTGTTTTGGGCGATTATTTGACGATTTTCTTTAGATTATCAAGGGTATATGGAAATCAGAGGGTTATTTGAGGTAGTCTTTACCCATATAATTCCCACATAACCTTCCTAATCTGTATACAATCGCCTAAAGAGAGCCAGAATAACCTGTCAAAATGCCTCATAATCTTCACAATTCAATAACGTGAAACAAATCCAACAGTACTCGTCAAAGGCTATTAGAGACACAACGGGGACTACGAGTGAAAAGTGATAATAACAAAGGCTATTAGAGACACAACGGGGACTACGAGTGTAAAGTGATAATAACAAAGGCTATTAGAGACACAACGGGGACTACGAGTGAAAAGTGATAATAACAAAGGCTATTAGAGACACAACGGGGACTACGAGTGAAAAGTGATAATAACAAAGGCTATTAGAGACACAACGGGGACTACGAGTGAAAAGTGATAATAACAAAGGCTATTAGAGACACAACGGGTACTACGAGTGTAAAGTGATAATAACAAAGGCTATTAGAGACACAACGGGTACTACGAGTGAAAAGTGATAATAACTAAGAAGTTTACGGTTGATGAGCAAGTTTTCCGGCGAGCTGTTGATTTTGATTGTAATATTTCTCTCTCACACATTGATCCAGTCTCTCACCAGTACTACTACTATTGCTACTACTGCTACTACTTCTATTCTCCAAACACACTACTCTACCTCAACTCCAGCACAATTAGTTCCAACTAAAGTATCATATTGATCATTGATCACTAAGTGGCATCCCCTATTAATAACTGCTACTGCTACTATGCGGTCGTTTGGGAAAGGGGGTCAGGCGCCAGTTGGACTAGATAATAGTCCGTCAGGCGCCTGAGCCGGTATACAGTATATGAAGCATCCGCCTGGATGCATGGTGGGCGGGCATTGTGGTGTGCTCCGCTGCATGTCTGCCTGCGGAAACCAGAGCCTCTCCGGGAGATCTGGGACCTGGTAATCTTATGCTGGGGACCCCAAATGAGCCTGGGTCTCTGGGTTTTTCTCCTGGGCGACCTAGATGTGTGTGAAATTGTGTTTTGTTTTTGCTTTGTTCATTGTTATGTTGTGTTGTCCCTGTTCGGGCTCTGTCTCGAGTCGGCCACCCTAAAAAAAACAATGGGGTATGTACCAGAGTATACAGATAGATAGATAGATAGATAAATAGACTACTTCTTCTACTACTACTACTACTACTACTACTACTATCCCCACCCCACCACTCCACCTCCACTCCAGCACAGACTATGGCCAACTATGGTGTATTATTGATGACCAACCACGCCCTCCAACACACACACACACTCACACACGCTGGTGGGTGGCTGTGGTAGAAGGTAAACTATTGCGGGGATTATAAACTATGTGATATTATTGGTCCTACTTAAGGGGGGTGACCTGCTTTTTGTTATTTATGTCCTTTTCTCTCTTTCTCTGGCTTGTATCCAGTCGGCCCCATTCAGCCAACTATTTTAAGACGTTTATCCCCATCTAGGTGTCGAATTCTTCCTGGCGAGCGATAGCGAGCCAGCATTATATGAAGAAATCCGGCTTCACCGGAGAATTTTTTCTATCGAAAAATGTGCAAATTTAGCCTGCTGTCTAAAAAAAATAAAAAATATGCTGGCTCGCTACCGCTCACCAGTAAGAAATTGACACCTGGATGGGGATAAACGTCTTAAAACAGTAGGCTGAATGGGGCCAAATGGATACAAGCCAGAGAAAGATAAAAAAGGACAGAACAAAAACAGGTCACCCTCCTTAACCCTTTGAGTACCAGCAACGTCTTCTCTATTTGGTTTCATCTACATTTAGGCGTTTTTATGAAGCTAAGGATGAATATTTGGTAACTAAAAGGATTAATGGAGATAGTCTGTAGCCTGTTAATGAGTAGACGTCCTTCCTAAGCTGTACACTATTGTCTATTAGTTGCCAGAATGTAATGGAATGTAGAACACCGGTACATGTGGGGTTAATCCTTTGGCTACCGGCAACGTGTGTTATACTTTAGTGTAGCTATTATTTAGGAGATAGTATATGTAGCTTAGGAAGGATCTGTGGTAGTTAAAAGGGTTAGTTGAAATCGTTAGAAGCCTAGTATGTAGCTTAGGAAGGATCTGTGGTAGTTAAAAGGGTTAGTTGAAATCGTTAGAACCCTAGTATGTAGCTTAGGAAGGATCTGTGGTAGTTAAAAAGGTTAGTTGAAATCGTTAGAAGCCTAGTATGTAGCTTAGGAAGGATCTGTGGTAGTTAAAAGGGTTAGTTGAAATCGTTAGAAGCCTAGTATGTAGCTTAGGAAGGATCTGTGGTAGTTAAAAGGGTTAGTTGAAATCGTTAGAAGCCTAGTATGTAGCTTAGGAAGGATCTGTGGTAGTTAAAAGGGTTAGTTGAAATCGTTAGAAGCCTAGTATGTAGCTTAGGAAGGATTTGTGGTAGTTAAAAAGGTTAGTTGAAATCGTTAGAAGCCTAGTATGTAGCTTAGGAAGGATCTGTGGTAGTTAAAAGGGTTAGTTGAAATCGTTAGAACCCTAGTATGTAGCTTAGGAAGGATCTGTGGTAGTTAAAAGGGTTAGTTGAAATCGTTAGAAGCCTAGTATGTAGATTAGGAAGGATCTGTGGTAGTTAAAAGGGTTAGTTGAAATCGTTAGAAGCCTAGTATGTAGCTTAGGAAGGATCTGTGGTAGTTAAAAGGGTTAGTTGAAATCGTTAGACGCCTTATTATTGCTAGAAGTCTTTCCTAAGTTGAATGAAATCGTATAATAACAGCCAGAGTATGATGAAAAGGACGTCCCAGGTACTGAAGGGGTTAACTTTAAGGGGAAATTTACACTTGAGGGATTTTTTTCTGGACCCCTTTCTCCCTTATGTTTAGCCCCATTAGTTTTGATATTTTAAGACGTTCGCCCCATTAGTTTGGCGATTTATGAACTTTCGCCCCATTTCTGTCAATGTTAAAACCTTTCGTGCCATTTAGGTGTCGATTTATCCTGGCGAGCGAAATCGAGCGTGTAATTTAAGAGGAACCGGCCTTCTGGCGGGACATTTCTCTTGAAAGGGGGTCTAGGGGGTGTGATTTGAAGCTTGATGGAGGTCTAGGGAACAAACTAAAGCCCTCCCATTAACCCTCTCAAGATCCGATGACACCTTTTTATTTTTGTTTTATTTTTTTTTATTTTTTTTACTATTATTAGACGATATGATTCAGATTAGGAGGCGTTTATGGGAGTCAGAGGGTTAATTGGGATAGTCTTTACCCTTTCCAAGCCCACAGATCCTTCCTAAGCTGTCTATAATCGTCTAATGATAGCCAGAAGAAACTGCTAATGCGCGTCATGATCCTGAAAGGGTTAAGGGGAGATGGTCGTCTTTTTTTGGGTGCCCCTCTTCTCCCTCATGCTTAGCCCCATTAGTTTGCAGATTTTAAAACGTTCGGCGCATTAGTTTGGCGATTTTAAGACCTTTCGCCCCTGTTCTGTGTCACTATTAAGACTTTTCGTGTCATTTAGGTGTCGATTTTTTTTCCTGGCGAGCGTAAGCGAGCCTGAAATTTAGGAGGAACTAGCCTTCAGCCAGGACATTTTTCTACCGAAAAATGTACATATAAATCTTGAAGGTGGTTCCTGTGGTTGTTATTTTAAGGCGGGTCACCTGTTTTTTTCTCTCCTTTTGCTCTCTTTATCTGGCTTGTATCCATTCGGCCCCATTCAGCCTACTGTTTTAAGAAGTTTATGCCCATCTACTGTAGGTGTCGATTTATTCCTGGCGAGCGACAGCGAGCCAGCATTATATTTAGGTATCCTGCTTCGCCGGAGACATTTTTCTATCTAAAAATGTACAAATGTAGCACTTTGACAAAACACATACAAAATATGCTGGCTCGCTATCGCTCGCCAGGAAAAAATCGACACCTGGATGGGGATAATGGTCTTACAACAGTTGGCTGAATTGGGCCGAATGGATACAAGCCAGGGAAAGAGAAAAAAGGAGAGAAAAATAAAAACAAATCCGGTGACCCCCCTTAAGGTACCAAAATAGACTCCGTAATAAAGGTCGTCCCATGAACCAGTACTAAAGCCCCACACGGACGCCCCAATTCTCCCCTGCCTACTGATGAAGGACGATACAAGAAGAACTAGGAGAGAGAGAGGGAGTAAAGGCGGTGTCACACGAGCGATTTTTCCGTCAATTTTTACGAGCAATTGTAGTCTGGCAGCTTCAAAATGCAAGTTCCAGACAAAATAAACTGTCTAACATAATCTAACTTCGATCTAGTTTCCGATTTCAGTGCAAAAATATCCCTAAATATCACCAGAAAAAACTTGCTCATGGAAAATTGACGGAAAAAGCGTTCGTGTGACACTACCTTAAGAGCCTCCTTTGTTTACTCATCCGTCATCTTGTAGACCTCATCCTTTTTCTTTTGCTTTGTTTTCTATGTGAGTGAGGGAGGCAAAAGGCAGAACTGCTTGTGACGAGTGCCTCCCACAAGAGTTGAAAGAGTGACAGGGCCAAAATCAAGGGACATTCGAGCCAAAATGCCTGGACACACGGAGTTTGAAGCCATTTAAATCATAGGATGAGGGAAAGCATTGTATATACGTCTGGAAATGGTTGATAGGTCAGAAGATAAGTGTTTTATGGCATCATCATGTGATTTTTTGAGTTATTGCTTTCTGGGGGGTTCTGAAAAACTAGTTGAATAGCGGAAGGTAGAGTCATCAGCATGTGAATGGATAGGACTGGAGGTACAGTTGAGAACATTGATGAATATTTGAAAGAGAATTGGAGATAGGACAAATACGACAACAACGGAGGGGGTGAGAATTAATGTGGGCAGCTGTACGACATGGATAATGTATGTATGTATGTATATGTATGTATGTAGTCTGGCACTTACCCCAGTTTTTCCTTCTTATTCTTTTTCTTCTTTTATTTTTTATTTTATTTTTATTTATTTGTTTTTTGGGGGGATAACTCGAGACAGAACCCGAACAGGGACATCACAACACAACATAAAAACAAAACAAACAAAACACAAAATCACACGTATCTGTACTACTGTAAAACAAAATATAATTATATACTATACGTCCGGCTCCTAACAGATGGGTGTCTGTGCCTCGTCCTGGACTTTCTTATCCAGGTATCACACGAGAGCTTTTATAGTCAACATTCGATGATCTACATTTTTCTGGCAACATTTCTACAATATTTTGCACTGGTATCGGAAACTAGACTGATGATAGATGAATTTAGGTAACCGAAATATTTTAAATGTTGACCTCATAAGCTGCCAGACCAGTGTTGAGGATACATGTTGAGGGAAAAAGCGCTCGTGTGATACCGGCTTTATCCTGGTCCCCACAGGAATACCGGAGTAGGTTTCTGCCCTCCTTCCGGATTCGCTACTATACTCTGTTCACTATAATCAGGCCAGAAATATTGACCCCTAACCTCTGTAACTCAAAAATGGTTGAAGTTAACCCCTTCTGTTCCGGCGACGTCTTTTCAGCATTATTCTGGCTACTATTAGACGATTTCATTCAGTTTTAAAAGGGTCTCCAGCAATTAACAGGCTTCGAACTATCTCACTTAACTCTTTCTAATACCACAGAGCCTTCTTAAACTGCACAAAATTGTCTAAATATAGTAAGAATAAAATAAAAAAGACGTCGCCGGTACAGAAGAGGTTAATGAACTGTAAATTGCCACACCTATGGCCTGGCTGACTTCTCCAAAATGGTAGAAATGTTGACTCGATTACTCCAGTCATTTATCAGTTATAGAGGTTTGTGTTCAATATTTGTGTTTAATTATAATTAATAGATTATAGTTACATACAGTCGTGGACAGGAATTGTTGGACATATTTTGGAGAATCAAAGTTGTTCCACCGACGAAACATTGTGGGCCGCGCCTGGTGACCCCCGGCAACTCTACTCACATGACGGTGAAGTAATGAGCAGGTGGTTTGTTGTCAGGTATAGCCAAGTAATACAATAAGGAATTAACTCTATAACCTCTGACAACTGCCTCGTAAACCACTAGCATGTTATCTTGTTCTAACAGATATGTTTGTTTGTATCTTCCCTTTCTTCGTGCCTCTAACAAGCATGCGTACATCATTTGTATTATGAATATTATACTAGATATACTGTCTTATTAAGGACCAAAACTCTGTTAAGATTCTGTTTTATCCCATCGTATTCATATATATCAAGGGTGATATATATAAAGAGAGAGAGAGAACGTATGAAAGACACTGGATAGAAGAACCCCCCCCCCCCCCCCCTCCCCTCATGATTGTAATTCAGCAGTGCATGGGACAGTTTCTCCCGGCCAGCCACTAGCCACCAGCCACTAGCTAGCCAGGTAGGTCATGTGCTACCTGCCTCACCTGGTCCTCATGCCTCCACCACCTCACTCCTGTCCTCACCCCGGCACCACCACCATCACCGCAGACGGACCCACGTACTCCAGGTAAGCCTATGACTGACTGAACGCTGAATCACATATAGGCCTTGTTTGCAGCATTAGTATAAGCCCGAATGGTAAAATAAACGTTTAATATATCATTGATAACTCTTTGGTGTAATCTGAAATATAATTTCATCCGATTTTAATCCAATATAATTATCTACATTCTACAACATAAACTGTTCTCTATATTTGCCGAAACCAACATAAAAAAGGCCAACGAAATGCTAGAAGAATAAATATATTTATAGAAAGTTGCCGTTTCTCGTGTGACGCAGCCTTCACACAAATACTATTACCGGTGGATAGTAGGATATATATCAGCTACGATTTACATTCTGATTTGGAGGACTACTTTTCATCACATTATTTTGAGGGTATTTGTATTCCCTATGAAGTTAATCGAAATAGCGTCATGTTAATGGTGAAAATAATTGAATAACTTTACACTCTTATACAACCTATTCTCAGATTGAGTGACGTCGAGGATATACACAGCTAAAAGTGTTCATGTGACTCGGGCTGTGGAGAGGACGGACTTTTGTACACCAGTGGGGGTTTGTGTTTGGAGACCCTTGGAGACCTTTAAGGACCTGTTTGTTGACTTGGAGAACTTTGGAGACCTGTTTGTTGACTTGGAGACTCTTGAACAACTTTGGAGACCTGTTTGTTGATTTGGAGACTCTTGAACAACTTTGAAGACCTGTTTGTTGAATTGGAGACCTGTGACGTTCATCTGGCGACCTGTGTACTGAATTAAAAATACGTTGGATTGACTCGGATGACCTGGAGGAGGATCTTGAGGAATTTCATATTGCTGGAAGGACCTGTTGGGCTGACTGGGAATCATCTGGTTCTGAGTCAAGGACCTGAAGGACTGAACTGGTGACCCAATTACAGTGTACTTAGAGGTAAGTAATAAACTGATGAAGGACAATAGTTCTGATAAACAGCATAATTTTACGAATATATATATATATATATATATATATATATATATATATATATATATATATATATATATATATATAATATATATGTGTGTGTATACTGTATATACACCGGAGGTCCCCGAGGAGTGGTGCATCTCCTTAGGATGTACCGGGGTGACAGGACTATAACGGTACAGGGTCGGGATAACAGACACACATACATACATACATACATAAATACATACATACATACATACATTGGGTCCAGGCTCTCTCTTCTCCCTGGTGTGGCTTACCCCTTTATGGAGCAGTAAATGATTGTTGTTGATTATGTATGTCTGTTCTCGTATAATGATCATGTTCCTGTCATAATTTATTACTTCGTCATATTTACTATTTACCTTATATATATATATATATATATATATATATATATATATATATATATATATATATATATATATATATATATATATATATATATATATATATATATATATATATATATATATATATATATACAGTATATATATATATATATATATATATATATATATATATATATATATATATATATATATATATATATATATATATATATATATATATATATATAATATATATATATATATACCGTATATATATATATTATATATACTATATATATATATATATATATATATAGAGAGAGAGAGAGTCATATAGATATAGACATAAATAGATAGATAGATATGTGTGTGTGTGTGTGTGTGTGTGTGTAGACATGTAACTCGTGCAAGTTTTGTGCTCTTGTAGTTTGAAATATGTATCCATGAATTAAAACAAACAAACAAACACATAAATACTGCATAGATAGTAGTGACAACAATTCTCTATCACTCTATCATTCGTTCAACTTTGGAGGGGACACTTGTTACAGACAGCTTTGCCTTTTGTCTCCTTCATACACATAGACAAGCATAATTATAACACTAACACCTCCAAACTAACCACCAGGGCAGCGTGATGGGCGTGTCGAACAAGATAGGAGTGGTGGTGTTGGTGATGATGGGGGTGGTGGTGGTGGTGACGGAAGGAAGGGGTGGTGGCAAGACTCGCTCCACCATAGAAGTACCCCTACACTCCCAAAACCCCCTAGAAGACCCCCTCCATTCCCAAGACCCCCTCCAAGACCCCCTTCACTCCAAAGACCCTCTACAAGACCCCCTACAAGACCCCCTCCACTCCCAAGACCCCCTCCAAGACCCCCTTCAAGACCACCTCCAAGACCCCCTACATTCCCAAGACCCCCTACAAGACCCCCTCCAAGCCAACGACGCCCTTCCGTCCAAGAATGAAGATATACAGAGGATCATCTCACTTGGACAAGCAGGTGAGAATCAATACCAATTAACACGATGTATAGCCGGTGTCACTTGAGCGTTTTTTCCCTCAACATTTATCCTCAACACTGGTTTGGCAGCTTATGAGGTCAACATTTAGAATATTTGGGTCAATTAAATTAATCTACCATCAGTCTAGTTTTCGATACCAGTGCAAAATATCCCATAAATGGTACCAGAAACATTTTGATCATCGCAAGTTGAGTATAAAAGCTCTCGTGTGATACCAGCTTAAATCCGATGTCACTTGAGCGCTTTTTCCGTCAATTATCGATTATCAATTTGTTTTTATTTATAGCGCCTTTTTTGTTTACATCGGTATTCGGAGACTGACATATTATAAAGCTTTAATTCAGAAGCTACCAGACTACAATTGCCCTAAACAAATTGCCCGTGTGACACCGACTTAACCCTTTCGAGCTCCAAGACGCATTTTGTTTCTGTTTTCTGGTAATTATTAGACGATTTTATTCAGATTAGGAAGGGTATATGGAAGTCAGAGGGTTGATTGGGATAGTCTTTACCCTTTGCATTCCCACAGATCCTTCCTAAGCTGCATAAAATCGTCTAAATATGGCCAAAATAAACTGCTAAAACGCGTCGGAGCTTCAAGGGGTTAAAATCTAGGGTATGAAAATGGCAGATAAATTCAAACAAGGTATATTGATAGTTATTTACCCTTGATTATATGATATGACTTTATATTTTAATAATAGTTATGTTTATCACTATAGCTTTAACCCATTCAGTACCAGGGACGTCCTTTTCATCATATTCAGGCAACTATTAGACGATTTTCTTAAGCTTGGGAAAGACCTCTAGCCATAATAAGACTTCCAACTATCTCAACCGACCCTTTTTATCCACCACAGATCCTTCGTAAGTTTCATAATATCGTCTAAATATAGCTAGAATAATATATAACACACGTCGCCGGTACTCAAAGGGTTAACCCTATATTTTCGATGACTCATGTTTCTCTTATGTACTGGCTAACATTCTGCGATTTCATTCAACTTGGGAAGGACCTGTGGTAGTCTGACAGGGAGCTATTGGCACACCTTGTATTCCAATAGGTTCTTCCTAAGCTACATAAAATCATCTATTATCAGCCAGAACAATTTTGAAATGCTGCCATCATACTGAACGGGTTAAGGGGAGATGGGTCGTTTTTCTGGACCCCCTTCTTCCTCATGCTTAGCCCCATTAGTTTACAGATTTTATGACATTTTGAGATTTTAAGACATTTCGCCGCATTTCTTTGTCAATATTAAGACTTTTCGTGTAATTTAGGTCGACTTTTTTTCCTGGTGAGCGACAGCGAGACTATAATTTAAGAGAAACCGGCCTTTGGCCGGGACATTTTTATATCGAAAAATGTAAAAATTTATCTTGAAGGAGGGTCTTGGGCGGGTGTTTTTTAAGCTTGATGGAGGGTCTAGGGAGGAAACTAATATAATAATGAAAAGATACATAAATTATCATATATAAACGCACCATCTCCCCTTAATTAAGCTGTATGAGTAGAGGGTTATTTGATCGTGGTTGCCCCCGGGGACAGACGGGGTGGGTGTGTTTATCGTACAGACGGTGTCCATCACCTTGATGGCTATTGCTGCCTGCTACACCATCTATGTCGTCTTCCTGCCGCCCGTGGAGAACCGCCGTAGCCTCGACTCTTGGGGCCTCGCGGATCTGTGGACCTCGGAGTGGGATCTGCTGGAACGGGTTACTAATAGGTGAGTCTTCTCTTTCCTCGGTCTGCTCCTTAGCTCAGTCTATTTATACTTCCACACAGCCTAGCCCTTTCTCAACTAAGCCTATTCATACATTCATACAGACCAGCCTTTCTTATCTCAGCTTATTCATACCTATCTATTGCTCAGCCCTGATATAATTATTCATACATACATACATACAGCTCAGCCCTCCTTAGGTCAGTCCATTCATATCTATAATTATATAGTTCATCCCTCCTTATCTCAGCCTTTTCGTACATACATACATACATACATACATACATCTTAGCCCTCCTTAGCTCAGCCTATGCATACACTATCTATAGCTCAGCCCTCCTCAGCTCAGCCTATTCATACATACAGCTCAGCCCTCCTTATCCCAGCCTACACATACACATAGGCCAGCCCTCCTCAGCTCAGACTATCCATACATGTCTATAGCTTAACCCTCTTTACCTCCAGCACATTCATGCCTACAGTATCTATAGCTCAGCCCTTCTCAGCCCAGCCCTCCTCACCTCAGCCCTCCTCACCTCAGCCCTCCTTACTTCAGCCCTCCTCAGGTCAGCCCTCATCAGCTCAGCTCCTTCCTCCTCCTCCTGGTACAGATAGGACTGCCTTCACCGCATCCCTGGCGACCACTATGACGGGTCTTGTCTTGGGGCTCCTCATCCTGTTCCGTACCTTCTTTCTGGGCATCGGACAGAGGATATACCCACACCAGGAGGCTGAACACTCTCACTACGACTTCATGCCCTACAACTCCATCAATCACCAACACCACCACTACCAACACTACTACCGCTCTTTGGGGGATCGTAGCTACTTTAGATGGGTTCTTAATGGGTGAGTTGCTCTTGATTGCAATATGGGATCGTAGCTATTGTTAATGGGTTCTTAATGGGCGAGTGGCTTTTGATTGCAATATGGGTACCTCTTTGGGGAATCGTGGATACTTTAAATGGGTTCTTTAATGGGTGAGTTGCTCTTGATTGCAATATGGGGACCTCTTTTGGGGATCATAGCTACGTTAAATGGGTTCTTAATGGGTGAGTTGCTGTTTGATTGAAATGGATGAGATAATGAAAACCTTAGATCTTCAAGGGATCTTAGTTGATGTTCATAGGTGTTATGGGGTGAATTGGTTTTTTAATCCACTCTGGGGACATCATACATTTGATTTGTTATTAGTGAGTGAGTTGATAGTAATTGCAATATGGTGGACAGAACAAAAAGGTAGTTACTTTAAGGGGAGGTTTCCACTTGAGGGATTTTTTTCTTGACTCCTTTCTCCCTCATGCTTAGCCCCATTGTTTTTCTAACTTTAAGATGTTCGCCCCATTATTTTGACGATTTTAAGAACTTTCAACCCATTTCTGTCAATGTTAAGACCTTTCGTGCCATTTAGGTGTCGATTTTATCCTGGCGAGCGATAGCGAGCCTGTAATTTAAGAGGAACCGGCTTTCAGCCGGGACATTTTTCTACCGGAAAATGTACAAATTTATCTTGAAAGGGGCTCAAGGGGGTGTAATCTTAAGCTTGAAGGATATATAGGGACCAAACTAAAAACTTCCCCTTAAATATACCCCTCCTGGGATGTCATAGTTATCATTTACAGGCATAATGTATAGCTTTGCATAATATAATGTATAATATAATAGCTAATACACACGGACACTGACCCACGTTTTAACCCCTTCTGTACCGGTGACGTTTTCTTTCATTTTATTCTAGGTATATTTCGACTATTGTTTGCAGTTTAAATAGGATCTGTGGTAGTAAAAGGGGTTAAGGGGGGTGACCTGCTTTTTGTTATTTCTGTCCTTTTCTCTCTTTCTCTGGCTTGTATCCATTCGGCCCCATTCAGCCAACTATTTTAAGACGTTTATCCCCATCTAGGTGTCGATTTCTTCCTGGCGAGCGATAGCGAGCCAGCATTATATGAAGAAATCCGGCTTCGCCGGAGACATTTTTCTATCGAAAAATGTACAAATTTAGCCTGATGTCAAACAAAACTAAAATATGCTGGCTCGCTACCGCTCACCAGTAAAAAATTGACACCTGAATGGGGATAATCGTCTTAAAACAGTAGGCTGAATGGGGCCAAATGGATACAAGCCAGAGAAAGATAGAAAAGGACAGAACAAAAACAGGTCACCCCCCCTTAAGTGGGATAGTCTGAAGCCTGTAAATTGCCGGAGACTCTTTTTAAAATGAATGAAATCACATATTGTAGTCGGAATAAAGTTAAAAAGACGTCACCGGAATAGATGGGGTTAATAGGAATATAGAATAGTCACTGCACACGAGTTTCTATTAGCGGTACAGTCGCGCTAATAAGTGATGTCTCGGCACCAAGTATATTTTGATCAATAATTAGTATCAGCAATATCTAAGCTTCATTTCTTCATATCGAATGATATATACAAAACATGTTCCTACACTTACCCACCGTATTCAACATCGAACAGACATTAATACAGCACAGAGCAAGCCAAACGTAATGACAGCTGAGACATGACTTATTAGCGCGACCGTACATCAGCTACTCTCCATGGGTTCCTAATGAGTTATAGTCTGTTCGCTGTAAGTAGGCAGGAAATTATGACTCTAACCTCTGTAACTCAAAAGCGGCTGGAGTAATCGAGCTAATATGTCTACCATTTGGGAAGAGTCAGTCAAGGAATAGGTGTGAAAATGTACAGCCAATTTGCTCTAGCCCTTTTTGAGTTACAGAGCATGTAGGTCATGATTTCTCGCCTACTTACAGCGAATAGACTGTAGGTAACTTGACCTTCGGAGAACAGTTATCGTATGAGTAACCTATATTACTTACACAGCATAGTGAATCTAACATGGCGATTCGGTTACTTAATTAGCTGATCAATTCAATCGAGGCTAGATAGAAAATATATATACGGTATGATTGATAGAAAATATATATACGGTATGATTGATAGAAAATATATATACGGTATGATTGATAGAATATATATATACGGTATGATTGATAACTTTTGACACATTGCATATACAAATTACTTAAACTTACATTACACAACACTATATTACATGTCAGCGTATTAGGAACATAGTTATGAGCAAATTAAGGGGAGGTATTTAGTTTGTTCCCTAGACCTCCATCAAGCTTAAAATTACACCCCCTTGAGTCCCTTTCAAGATAAATTTGTACATTTTTCGGTAGAAAAATTTCCCGGCCGAAGGCCGGTTCCTCTTAAATTACAGGCTCGCTATCGCTCGCCAGGATAAAATCGACACCTAAATGGCACAAATGGTCTTAAAATTGACAGAAATGGGGCGAAAGTTCTTAAAATTGCCAAAATAATGGGGCAAACGTCTTAAAATCTCAAAAGCAATGGGGCTAAACATGAGGAAGAAAGGGGCCAAGAAAATAATCCCTCAAGTGGAGATCTCCCCTTAACGCCTTAAGAGTGGGTGGTGTGTATTTTACACCGTACCTCACAGTGGTTTTTTTTTACCCTAAATAGGGTTGTTTCCGTGCTCAATTTCTTGCATAAACAAGACCCAAAGCGTAAAAAAAGTATCTATCCCTGAAAGGGCGTAAACAGAGCTTTCCAATGACACCCGAACCATCCTTGTACGACCGCTGGTTCTCTTGCAACGATCGTGCAACACGAGTGCAAAAACCCTAAAATAAGGTAATTTCCGTACATAATTCCCTGTGTAGCGAGTGAGAAAGGGGGGAGAAGGGTGGGATACAGTTCAGTAGGTCCACGGTGGTCGTGGGGAGCGGTCATAAGGTTACTACGCTCGTCCCACCGCTCAGCTCTCTCTCTCAGCAACATTACGTGCTGAAAATGGCACTCGACAGCTGTCGTGCACCGCCACATAGTCCAAATGTATTTCACTCGACATATGTTGCGCCCCGCCAGTTAAGGGTTAAAGCATGTACCCTATACACTATACATGGATGTAGTGAGAAAAGACAAATATACTGTATAGAGAGTTATTTTGTTTTTATTTATTTTTTATTTTTTTTTGGGGGGGGGTCTAATTCAGTTACTTATGGAGGACGTACATTTGATAGCTTAGACACTATTATAATGGAAGTCCTATTTGATTATTTTATCATATTTACATTATGATTAATAAGAATATTTAGTAGGTGGTTTCATCAATCATTATTATATTCATCACACCTCTATACAATCACTTAACTGTATTTTCCTTTCTAGTTTCTACTTTTTACTGGATCTCTTTATCAATCAATCACCAGTTGCCTTTGTTGTTAGTTTTGTACAGTCTTCTGCATAAGTGTTTGGTACACTGTTTGGTATGATGACCTTGAGACAGTGTACATTGACTGAAGGAAAACACTGACTCCAGGGAATGTTTTAAAGATATAGTAATCGGTGTGTATACAGTATAAGATGTGTTGAATAGTAGGTGTACCACTTATCAGTGCAGGTGAACGTACCTTTCCTCAGATGAACTTTGTTAGTATCCATATAAGGACAGAGGGCAATATAAAACAAATAGTAATATTCAATTCGTGAAAATAGTTTTATGTTAGGAAGAGTTTCTTCATAAGATTTATCTGACATAAAGCAGATTTGTTTTGTTTTTTTCAAAGTCAATCTACAGTAGTTCATTAAGTTGTAAAATAAATCTTAATAATTTTAGTGGTGATGACAATAAACTTGCTTGCAAATCACGATCTGGGTGTCTCTAAATTGTCTAAATAGTTTAATTCAGAAGCTGCCAGTGCTCAAGGAAATCTACCTTCAGGACTCCTTGATAAACAGGGTAACGATTAGTTACTATGTGGGTACTCTATTGACAATAAACACCACATGCTCCTCATCATATGGCGCTTATATTAATTATGTCAAAATGTTTGGGTATATTTTTATCAGGTACTCTATTGTATTACTACCCTCCCCAGTTTGTATTCAGCCCAGTACCTTCATAAACAGGCTATCGATTAGTTAATATGCAGATACTCTATTGTATCACTGCTCTCCAACTTCAGGACACCTTGATACACAGGGTATCGATTAATGACTATATAGGTACTCTATTATATCACTGCCTTTCAACTTCAGGACACCTTGATAAACAGGGTATCGATTAATGACTATATAGGTACTCTATTAATCACTGCCTTTCAACTTCAGGACACCTTGATAAACAGGGTATCGATTAATGACTATATAGGTACTCTATATCACTGCCTTTCAACTTCAGGACACCTTGATACACAGGGTATCGATTAATGACTATATAGGTACTCTATTAATCACTGCCTTTCAACTTCAGGACACTTTGATAAACAGGGTATCGATTAGTGACTATACAGGTACTCTACTCTACCACTACCCTCCCCAGCTTGGATTCCGCCCAGTCTCTGCTGCAACGTTTGGAGATCGACGAGTTAGCCTGTCAGAGAATGGCTGTGTGTGAGGCGGAGAGAGCAGCCATGTCCTCCACGTATCTCCAAACTATTATGAGTCTACTGAGGTGGGTTCATTTACCAATTTTACGGGATTATCTATGCTTTTCACCACATAGACTTGAGAAGCTTTATCTATAATAAGATTCTCTTTCATAATCATATACATCCATTATATTCATAAACTTGAAAAGCTATATAACTCTCAACTGTATTGTCCATAATCATAGCAATATAGTTTTGTTCATAGATTTACTAAGTTCCATTCATTTTAAGTTCAGGTTTCGGTATCATATATTTCCATTTTCTCTACAGATGTGCTAGATGCATTACCATCAAGCTTGCTGTTTTTAATCATAGCTCTCACTTTTGTGCTATAGACACGCGAAAGTTTATTAATGTTTCTAATTATACTGGTCCCTAATAGGTCGCTATACCTGTAATGATAATAAACTATGCTATATTTTGTTATACTATGCTATACTATGACATGATAAACTACCCTGAAGATGTCTTGAGAGAATAGACGAGAGCTCAGTGTTCCAATGTTTCATTTTTCCTGCGAGTTTTACTACCTACTACACCATGTTTTGCTAATTCTGCTTCATTAAATTTTGTATTTATGTATTGTATATATTGTATATTTGTTGTTCTATTATGTTATCTGTGTTTATTTCTGTTTCATTATTTTATTGTATTTGTATTTATTTGTTTATTTATTTATTTATTTTTAACAGACCTGCCCTGGCGAGTTCTGAGTCCTACCGTGAGGCCGTAGAAGCCGGAGCCGCCCTTGAGGACTGCGCTCTGCTGTACTCCCAGTGTCCTGTCTCCCTCGCTCAGGCTGTTGTCACCGCTCACTGACGCCACAATCCACCAGGATATCCTAAATGTAGTCATATTGCACTTGTCAGTCGGTTTAAGGTAATAAAGCTGTCCGGAAACCTCAAAGAAACAAGCAAGGTATACCCAATTGTAGTCAAATAACAAATCTCACTCGCTCAGGTTGTCGGCACATCTCACTAACATCAAACACCACCAGGATATACCTAAATGTAGGCAAGCAAGATATACCCAATTGTAACTAAGTAACAATCTCACTCGCTCAGGCTGTTGGCAGCGCTCACTGACGCCACAAACCACCAGGGCATACCTAAATGTAGTCATATTGCACTTCTCAGAGGGGTGAAAGTAATCAAGACAAAAATATCAGACTGTGAGGACCAATTACATTCCTGCGTCCATCTTATGAAACCAGTCACGTCAAAATATGCTAATAATAATTCAATTGTATCTGCCAAACCAATTACAACAATGAATTATAATCATCCATGCACCTCTTACAACGCCCAAAGAAAGTAAAAATCTATCGAAATCAGTCAATTGCAACTGTAAAGCCATGAGTGTTACTCTCTAATTAACAAGATATATCTATTACATGTCAGTTTGGTAGTAAAAATAGGACTTCAGAGGCTATCAACCCTTTTGGATTATTAAGCCAGCACACTGTAAGTCAAGAATAGTGTCAGGACTGGAATCTCTTTTCGAGAACTCCAGTCCCTTGTACCTGTCAGATATTTTCCAGAATAAATATACTCAAGACACTGAAATTATGTCTGCCTGGCCATACACAATTTCACATAACTATTTCCCAACCCCTTTTTGAGCACGATACTTTTTTGCAGTGCCTTCCACTTACATATCAAAATAGTACTACATAATCCTAGCACATATTCGCTTATTCTTAGCATAAACACCCTCAGCTTTAGCGTTTCAATATCTACCGTACATACATAAAGTAGGAACTCTCAATATGTACAGTGTTATCATGAAATATTCGTTAATGTTAAATGCCTTTTATATTTCTCGTACCTCTAAGTCACACAACATTACTGTTTACCTCATTCAGTAAGTCAAGTAGGGATATTTACTAACAATTATTTACGTAAACTTAGCTCCTGTACCGGCGCCGTCTTTTTAATTGTATTATTGCTATATTTACAGGATTTTGTGCATTTTAAGAAGGATCTGTGGTAGCAAAAAGGCTTAAGTGAGATAGTTCGATGCCTGTTAATTGCTGGAGTCCTTTGTTAAGGGGAGACAGACCGTTTGTTTGGTCATTCATTCCTTTATTTCTTAGTTTCCTCACTAGACCTCCATCAAGCTTAAAACAAAAAAAACCTAGACCCCCCTTTAAGATAAATTTGTACATTTTTCGATAGAAAAATGTCCGGGCCGAAGGCCGGTTTCTCTTAAGATTTCAGGCTCGCTATCGCTCACCAGGAAAAAATCGATAACTAAATGGCACGAAAGGTCATAAAATTTACAAAGAAATGGGGCGAAAGGTGTTAAAATCGCCAAACTAATGGACCGGACGTCTTAAAGTCTCAAAACTAATGGGGCTAAACATGACGGAGAAGAAGGTCCAGAAAAATGGTCTTCCTCCCCTTAACTGCATAAAACCGTCTAACAGTAGCCAGAGTAAAGTTGAAAGGACGGCGCCGTACAGAAGGGGTTAAGAGAGCGATGAGAGGGACGCTTGGCCAGTAGATACATTTGTGTGTGTCGCCAATGTTTAGAAAGAGTTGTTTATAACTTGTTCCAGCTCATACATAGTAATACATTTAATCTTCTCTTATATGACTTCTTAACTTATCTAATAATAATAATAATCACGGGTCTTTCATTAAGAGCCATTTGTAATCGCCTTCGGGGAGATACAGCCAAACTCATACTAAACCCCCTTTTATTTAGTCTTTTTAAGGGGAGGTTTTTATTTGATTCCCTAGACTTCCATCAAGCTTAAAATTACTCCCCCTAGACCCCCTTTCAAGATTTTTTTTTATAATTTTTCGGTAGAAAAATTTCCCGGCCGAAGGCCGGTTTCTTTTAAATTACAGGCTCGCTATCGCTCGCCAGGAAAAAATCGACACCTAAATAGCGCGAATAGTCTTAAAATTGACAGAAATGGGGCGAGGAGTCTTAAAATTGCCAAACTAATGAGGCGAACGTCTTAAAATCTCAAAAGCAATGGGGCTAAACATGAGGGAGAGGGGGGTCCAGAAAAAAATCCTCCAGGTGGAAATCTCCCCTTGATGAAGACTGATTTGTTTTAATTCAGTCTTACCGTCCTTATCCGTGTACAGTCTTGGAACATATATTTTGTATTATTTCAGTTTTTCTTCTTAATTATTATCTTGTCTTTCTTTTTAATTATTATCGTGTCTTTCTTCTTAATTATTATCTTGTCTTTCTTCTTCGTTATTATCTTGTCTTTCTTCTTAATTATTATCTTGTCTTTCTTCTTAATTATTATCTTGTCTTTCTTCTTAATTATTATCTTGTCTTTCTTCTTAATTATTATCTTGTCTTTCTTCTTAATTATTATCTTGTCTTTCTTCTTAATTATTATCTTGTTTTTCTTCTTAATTATTATCTTGTCTTTCTTCTTAATTATTATCTTGTTTTTCTTCTTAATTATTATCTTGTCTTTCTTCTTAACTATTATCTTGTCTTTCTTCTTAATTATTATCTTGTCTTTCTTCTTAATTATTATCTTGTCTTTCTTCTTAATTATTATCTTGTCTTTCTTCTTAATTATTATCTTGTCTTTCTTCTTAATTATTATCATGTTTTTCTTCTTAATTATTATCTTGTCTTTCTTCTTAATTATTATCTTGTCTTTCTTCTTAATTATTATCTTGTCTTTCTTCTTAATTATTATCTTGTCTTTCTTCTTAATTATTATCTTGTCTTTCTTCTTAATTATTATCTTGTCTTTCTTCTTAATTATTATCTTGTCTTTCTTCTTAATTATTATCGTGTCTTTCTTCTTGATTATTATCTTGTCTTTCTTCTTAATTATTATCTTGTTTTTCTTCTTGATTATTATCTTGTCTTTCTTCTTAATTATTATCATGTTTTTCTTCTTAATTATCATCTTGTCTTTCTTCTTAATTATTATCGTGTCTTTCTTCTTAATTATTATCTTGTCTTTCTTCTTGATTATTATCTTGTCTTTCTTCTTGATTATTATCTTGTCTTTCTTCTTAATTATTATCTTGTTTTTCTTCTTGATTATTATCTTGTCTTTCTTCTTAATTATTATCATGTTTTTCTTCTTAATTATCATCTTGTCTTTCTTCTTAATTATTATCGTGTCTTTCTTCTTAATTATTATCTTGTCTTTCTTCTTAATTATTATCTTGTTTTTCTTCTTAATTATTATCTTGTTTTTCTTCTTGATTATTATCTTGTCTTTCTTCTTAATTATTATCTTGTCTTTCTTAATTATTATCTTGTTTTTCTTCTTAATTATTATCTTGTCTTTCTTCTTATTTATTATCTTGTCTTTCTTCTTAATTATTATCTTGTCTTTCTTCTTAATTATTATCTTGTCTTTCTTAATTATTATCTTGTCTTTCTTCTTAATTATTATCTTGTTTTTCTTCTTAATTATTATCTTGTCTTTCTTCTTAATTATTATCTTGTCTTTCTTCTTAATTATTATCTTGTTTTTCTTCTTAATTATTATCGTGTTTTTCTTCTTAATTATTATCTTGTCTTTCTTCTTAATTATTATCTTGTTTTTCTTCTTAATTATTATCTTGTCTTTCTTATTAATTATTATCTTGTTTTTCTTCTTAATTATTATCGTGTTTTTCTTCTTAATTATTATCTTGTCTTTCTTCTTCGTTTCCATTTGAAGCAAATTATGGGTGACTTTCCTGCTGCGAGTCACCCCGAACTAGGTTTACTTATAATAAGTTTGATTGTCGCATGCCATATTTATTTATTTATATAGAATAAGTGACTGTACCTTTCTTATAAATATCTCATTCACTCTTATGTACAGTAGGCAAGGTTTCCAGCTGGTCCAAGGCTTCTTTTATATATGGTATCTAAGTTAAACAAAAATATATATGTGAATGAGGGAGACAAAAGGCATAACTGCTTGTATCGAGTGCCTCCCCCAGAGTTGAAAGAATGACAGAGCCAAAGCCAAGGGACGTTCGAGCCAAAATGCCTGGACACACGGACAAAAGTTAACAAACCAGTGGGTAGGTTAAGGGGAGGTTTCTAGTTTGTTTCCTAATCTTCCAGCAATCTTAAAATGTCACCCCCTTGACCCCCTTTCAAGATAAATTTGTACATTTTTCGGTAGAAAAATGTCCCGGCCGAAGGCCGATTACTCTTAAATTACAGGATCGCTATCGCTCGCCAGGATAAAATCGACACCTAACTGGCACGAAAGGTCTTAAAATTGACAGAATGGGGCGGAAATTCTTAAAAATCACCAAACTAATGGGGCAAACGTCTTAAAATCTCAAAAGCAATTGGGCTAGACATGAGGGAGAAAGGGGTCAAGAAAAAAATCCCTCGCGTGGAAATCTCCCCTTAATTTAGTTGGGAGGTGTTTGGTCTTGGAAGGAAATAAATACAAATAGATTAGTACTCAATAACAGCACAGATACAATTAGCACTGGGCCAGTTGGAAATATTACCGGGTGTACAATTGGCCCCCACATATAAGTTCTGTTCCTCTCTGTGATCTTAAAAGTGGTATTATGATGTGCGTGATTGAATTACGAGGGTAGTTTCTTATGCCGTGGGTAACTCATCTGATTAGCCAACTGGTAGTTTAATAGAAACCACACTCGCAATTCATTCATAATTATTTTAGTTTCAAACATAAAATTACGATGAGGAACAGTACTTATGTGGGCAACTCTACATACATAAAGCCGGTATCACACGAGAGCTTTTATAGTCAACATTCGATGATCAACAAATTGCTGGCAACATTTTTGGAATATGTTGCTCTGGTATCGGAAACTAGACTGATGATAGTTGATTTTAGGTGTCCTAATTAATATATATGTTGACCTCATAAGCTGCCAGACCAGTGTTAAGGATAAATGTTGAGTGAAAAAGCGCTCGTGTGATACCGGGTTTTTATGCAGACCCTCGCTGGACGAAGGTTTTTAAACATAATTCAAATATTTATTTTTACTGCACCAATAAAAACACATTTTGGTCATGAGAGTAATTATTATCCTAGTCTCATTGTTAGTATCTATATCTAATTGACAGAATTATCGATCTTAAGGGGAGGTCTCCACTTGAGGGATTGTTTTCTTGACCCCTTTCTCCCTCATGGTTAGCCCCATTGCTTTTGATATTATAAAATGTTTGCCCCATTAGTGTAGCGATTTTAAGAGCTTTCACCCCATATTAAAACCTTTCGTGCCATTTAGGTGTCGATTTTATCCTGGCGAGCGCTAGCGAGCCTGTAATTTAAGAGGAACCGGCCTTCGGCCAGGACATTTTTCTACCGAAAAATGTACAAATTTATCTTGAAAGGGACTCAAGGGGGTGTAATTTTAAGCTTGATGGAGGTCTAGGGAACAAACTAAATACCTCCCCTTAACCCGTACTGTACCGGCCACGTCTTTTTCATTATTATTTGGGAACTATTAGACGGTTTTATTCAGCATAGGAAGGACGTCTAGCAATAATATGGCTTCCAACTATCTCAACCAACCCTTTTAACTACCACAGATCCTTCCTAAGCTGCATAATATCGTCTAAATATAGCTAGAATAAAATATAACACACGTCGCTGGTACTTAAAGGGTTAAGGTGGAGTGACCTGCTTTTTTCACTCCTTTGCTCTCTTTCTCTGGCTTGTATCCATTCGGCTCCATTCAGCCTACTGTTTTAAGACTTTTACCCCCATCCAGGTGTCAATATTTACCTGGCGAGCAGTAGCGAGCCAGCATATACGTATTTTTGTTTTGACAGCAAGCTAAATTTGTAAATTTTTCGATAGAAAAATGTTTCCGGCGAAGCCGGATTTCGCCATACAATGCTGGCTCGCTCTCGCTCGCCAGGAAGAAATCGACACCTGGATGGGGATAAAGGTCTTAAAACAGTTGATGAATGGGGCCGAATGGATACAAGCCAGGGAAAGAGAGAAAGGGAGAGAAAGAACAAATAAAGCAGGTGACCCCCCTTAATGCAATGTGTAATTTAACCCATTCTGCACCAGCGACGTGTTTCTTTCTTCTATTCTACCTATATTTAGACGATATTGTGAAGCTTAATAAGGATCTGCGGTAGCAAAAGGGGTTAATTGAGATAGTTCGAAGCCGGCTCATTTGCTGGAGGCCCTTTTTAAACTGAATAAAATCGTCAGGACTTGAAACCGTTTTCGGAGAGCCCCTGCAGTCCCTTGAGTACTGTAGGGTGTTTAGTATAACTTATGTGTTTAGTATAACTTATGTGTTTAGTATAACTTATGTGTTTAGTATAACTTATGTGTTTAGTATAACTTATGTGTTTAGTATAACTTATGTGTTTAGTATAACTTATGTGTTTAGTATAACTTATGTGTTTAGTGTAACTTATGTGTTTAGTATAACTTATGTGTTTAGTATAACTTATGTGTTTAGTATAACTTATGTGTTTAGTATAACTTATGTGTTTAGTATAACTTATGTGTTTAGTATAACTTATGTGTTTAGTATAACTTATGTGTTTAGTATAACTTATGTGTTTAGTGTAACTTATGTGTTTAGTATAACTTATGTGTTGTTTTCTTTATTAACACCTTCTGTACCGGCTACGTCTTTTTAACAAATATTCTGGCTACTATTAGACGATTGCATGCAGCTTAAAAAAGGCCTCCAGCAATTAACAGGGTCGAACTATCTCACTTAACCCTATTTACTACCACAGCTCATTCTTAAACTGCACAAAATCGTCTAAATATAGCTACAATTAAATTATTGGTTCAGGGGTAATTTATCGAGAGGACTTCCCTAGTGGTTAAGGCCCCATTAATTGCTCTTTCCATTCACATATGCATAGCCTACGTGAGTTGCAGTTGGGTCAGGGGTAATTTATCGAGAGGACTTCCCTAGTGGTTAAGGCCCCATTAATTGCTCTTTCCATTCACATATGCATAGCCTACGTGAGTTGCAGTTGGGATGTGTGTACATGCTTAGATTGATATGCAGGATTCGAAGTTGCATAATAAATCGTAGGCAGTGTCCACCATTCTTTAACTGTCTACGTGGTGCGATGCATAAGGTGTTGATTTTCGGTGTGAGCATCCTGGATTCGAATCCACGGACTGCCACATGTGTTTGTAAATTTCATTAATCGATTTTAGGAGTATAGTTGGTTGTTGGAAGGAACATAATAATTAAAAAGAATATCGCCGGTACTGAAGGGGTTAATACTGTGACTACACTGAGGAAAGTAACTCAAGGACTACAATAAACGGCTGATATACTGAATATAACAGTCTACGGTGAACCAGAATAGCACTACAGTAAACGCCCCCCGGCTTGAACCGATACAGACTACATGTATAGAGGCTTAATGTACCCAAACAAACCCGGTATTATCGTGTATTATCTGGGCCTTTTAGGGGGAGACGGGCCTATTTATTTGCTTATTGTTTTGTCTACATTATTGTTTAGTTTCCTCCCTAGACCTCCATCAACCTGTAAAAATCACCCCCAGGGCCCCCCTTCAAGATAAATGTGTAAATTTTTCGGTAGAAAAATTTCCCGGCCAAAGGCCGGTTACTATTAAAATTACAGGCTTGCTTCCGTTCGCCAGGAAAAAATTGACACCTAAATGGCACGAAAGGTCTTAATATTGATAAAGAAATGGGATGTAAAGTCTTATATCGCCAAACTAATAGGCCGAACGTCTGAAAATCTAAAAAACAATGGGGCTAAACACGAGGGAGAAGGGGGCCAGAAAAACCAGCCCACCCCCATTAAACGGACGAGTAAACATCCCTATCCTAAAGGACACGGCCGCTTTCTCATTTCGGTCTGATTCAGCTGTGTGTGGGTGTGGGTGGGTGTGTATGGGTGGGGGTGGGGGTGTGGGTGGGTGTGAGTGTGTGTGTGGGTGGGTTTGGGTGTGGGTGGGTGTGTGGGTGTGTGAGTGTGGGTGTGTGTGTGGGTGGGTGTGTTTGTGGATGGGTGGGTGTGAGTGTGGGGGAGGATGAGTGTGGGTGTGTGTGTGTGTGTGTGAAGTGTAGCTTTATGGGTTAGGAAATGCCCAGAGAGAGAGAGAGATAAAAAGAGTGTGTGTGCCTGTGTGTGTGTGTGTGTGTGTAAGTAAGAGAAAGAGAGAACGTGTGGGTGTGAGTGTGTGTGAGAGAGAGAGAGCAAGGTGTATTACTCATCTGGGGATCTTGGATGGTGTCAGTATGGAGTTGGAAAATAACCCTCCTAGATCTGGTGATAATAACTCAGTATGCTTCTCAGGGCGTTCATCCCCCATTGTAATTCTGTTTTAGCTGACACTAGACGATTTCACTTAGATTAGGATATATTTTAGGAAGAAAAGGGTTCCAGAAATTCAGTGTACTCCTCGATTAAGTTATTTTAGAAGGTCTCGTAAAATTTGGGCTTCCTTTTAACACACACACACACACACACACACACACACACACACACATATTTACAAATACTCGTGTTAATCCTTCCAAAACGATGAGATTGATTGATTAGTACATTTATCTATCGAAAAATGTACACATTTAGCTTGAAGGGAGTCTGGGTGGGTATTTTGTATTACATTGAAAGATATCTGGGAAGGCTTTTTTTTTTTTTTTTTTTTTTTTTTTTTTTTTTTTTTAGTCTACGGGACAAAGTAAGATACATTGCTCAAAAATTGCAAAATCAAGCAAAATCCTCAATAAATAAATAGTGCACAAAATACCATAATAACCCACAAGACGTCAGACAAGAGTATATTATTTTATCATTATATCCTTATTGTCAAAGGGACTGGAGTTCTCGAACAGGGTCTCCAGTCCTGACGTTATTCTTGACTTGCAGTGTGCTGGCTTAATAATCCAATAGGGTTGATAGCCTCTGAAGTCCTATATTAACCCCTTCTATACCGGCGACGTTCCTTTCACTATACTTTGGCTGCTATTAAACGATTGTATTCAGTTTAGGAAGGACGTCTACGAATATAAAAGCTACAAACCATCTTAAGGGGAGGTTTTTAGTGCTTTCCCTAGACCTCCATCAAACTTAAAATCACACCCCCTTCAAAGATAAATTTGTACATATTTCGGTAGAAAATGTACAGGCTCTTAAAGTACAGGCTCGCTATCGCTCGCCAGGAAAAACTAGACACCTAAATGGCACGAAAGGTCTTAAAATTGACAGAAATGGGGCGAAAGTTATTAAAATCGCCAAACTAATGGGGCGAATGTCTTGAAATGTCAAAAGCAATGGGGCCAAACATGAGGGAGAAAGGGATCAAGAAAAAAAACTCCCTGAAGTGGAAATCTCTCCCTCTTAATTAATCCTTTTGGCTACCATATAATACCTTCCTAAGCTACAAAAAATAGTCTAAATGAAGCTGAAATTAAATACAAGAAACGTCACCGGTACAGAAGGGGTTAACTAAATCCTTATTACCCTTTATTAGGACGTCTATAAAGTATCAACATGTCGTCTGATGGAAGGCATTCATTTCTGCAGACTCTCATTTTCTTATGTTCTTATTAATACAAATAAATCCTCACCCGCAACTCCCCCAGAGAGAAAGGAAGGTCCCATTAAAAGGGGTTAGTTTTCAGATTTTAAAACGTTCGGCCTATTAGATTGGCTGTTTTAAGACCTTTCGCCCATTTTTTTTTTTTTTTTTCAATATTAAAACTTGCGTGTCATTTAAGTGTGGATTTTTTCCTGGCGAGCGATAGCGAGCCTGTAATTTAGAGGAACTGGCCTTCGTGTACAAATTTATCTTGAAGGAGGGTTTTTTTATTATTAAGATTGATGGAGGTGGTCTAGGGAGGAAACCAAAAAATTATAATAACAATAATTCGTAACCAGCAACTCCCCACCAAAGAGAAAGTCAGGTCAAGCACTGGCTGACCTGACCTGACCTGACTCTCCGTGCTGCGGGGGTCATTTGAAGATCGACCTCGCTTGGCTGAACATCTCCAGACCTACTAGGTGAGAGCAGAGACTATACTTATAGGGTAATACTTTCTCACCGACAAATAAACAAACGTAAAAGAGGGGAAGATATCGTGGCCATTTTATTATTGTTGATCAATTTATTTCCTGATTTATAGGGGGGCCACCGGCTTTTTTGTTTATCTTTCTCTCCATTTTTCTCTGTCCCTGGCTTGTATCCATTCGGCCCCATTTAGCCAACTGTTTTAAGACGTTTATCTACATCCAAGTGTCGCTTTCTTTCTGGCGAGCGATAGCGAGCCAACATTGTATGGAGAAATCCGGCTTCGCCGGAGACATTTTTCTATCGAAAAATTTTATAAATTTAGCTTGCTGTCAAAACAAAAATATATATATGCTGGCTCGCTACCGCTTGCCAGGAAAATATTGACACCTGGATGGGGGTAAACGTCTTAAAACAGTAGGTTGAATTGAGTCGAATTGATACAAGCCAAAGAGAGAGAGGGAGAGAAAGAGAGAAAAATAAAGCGAGGTGGGTCCCCTTAACAACCCCTTCTGTACCGTCAACATCATTTTTATTTGATACTGGCTACTACTAATCAATTTTATTCAGATTTGGAAGGATCTCTAGCCATTATAAGGCTTCGAACTATTATAAGGCTTCGAACTATTATAAGGCTTCGAACTATTATAAGGCTTCGAACTATTATAAGGCTTCGAACTATTATAAGGCTTCGAACTATTATAAGGCTTCGAACTATTATAAGGCTTCGAACTATTATAAGGCTTCGAACTATTATAAGGCTTCGAACTATCTCCATCAACCCTTCTATAGCTACCACAGATATGTACTTCCTATAAGCTTCATATATAATCATCTACATATAGCCAGAATAATATATATAACAAACGTCACTGATACAGAAAGGGTTAAGGGGAGATCTCCACTTGAGGGATTTTTTTTTCTTTACCCCTTTCTCCCTCATGTTTTTCCCCATTGCTTTTGAGATTTTAAGACATTCGCCCCATTAGTTTGGCGATTTTAAGAACTTTCACCCCATATATGTCAATTTTAAGATCTTTCGTCCAATTTAGGTGTCGATTTTTTCCTGGCGAGCGATAGCGAGCCTGTATTTTAAGAGGATCCGGCCTTCGGCCAGGACATTTTTCTACCGAAAAATGTACAAATATATCTTGAAAGGTGGTCATGGGGGTGTAATTTCAAGTTTGATGGAAGTCTAGGAAACACACTAAAAACCTCCCCTTAAAACTCTCATTTGGACGATCATTTTCGGTTTGTTCTATATATCATTTTATAGACGCAAATAAGGGTAGCATTCCCCCAGGTCTTAGGAAGCTTTAGACACTATAGGTACAGTCGCGCTAATAAGTGATGTCTCGGCACCAAGTATGTTTTGATCAATAATTGGTATCAGCAATATCTAAGCTTCATTTCTCCATATCGAGTGCAATATTCAAACATGTTCCTATACTTACCTACCCTATTCAACACCTGACAGACATTAATACAGCACGGAGCTAGCCAAACGTAATGACCAACTGGGACATGACTTATTAGCGCGACTGTACATATTTGTGCCGCACCTAGACAGAGGGTAATCCAGCTAGCTCTCACAAACACCTCCTCCTCCTCCTCCTATTCATTTCACTACACTAAACAAGCACACCTCACTTCATTCTGACACAACACATGGTTTGGTTTGGTTTGGTTTTAACTCTGACGTACCTTGAATTTGGCCCTCTGTCACTCTTTCAACATTGTGGGAGACTTTGCAACATTTATCATTAAAGTCTTACGGACGCTACCACTCAGTGTAGATGTATGGAACTAATCCTTAAAGCAAGCAATCCAAGCACTCCATTCATCTACTCATCCACTCATCTACCTATCCCCCCCCCCCCCACCCCAGGTCCCCCAAGATTATCTCCCTGTCAGTAAAAACCCTTTCGTGCCATTTTAGGTGTCGATTTTTTCCTAGCGAGCGATACCGAATCTGCAATTTTAGGAGGAACCGGCCTTCAGTCGGGACATTTCTCTACCGAAAAATGTACATATATATCTTAAAAGGGGGTCCAGGGGGTGTTATTTTAAGCTTGATGGAGGTCTAGGGAACAAACTAATAACATCCCCTTAACCCTATTCGATGCACGGCGGGTCGATTTGGATCACCCCTGTTATACTCCATTAGTTTGGAGATGTTAAGACGTTTCACCTTATTAATTTGGTGATTGTTACACACTTCACTCCATTCAGGTGTCGATTTTTTTGGGGGGCGAGCGATAGCGAGCCTGCAGTTTGGGATAAGAGAAATGTTTCTACCGAAAAATGTACAAACTTAGCTTGAAGGTGGTTTGAGGGAAGATTATTTAGTTTGTAGGTAGACTGGAAATACGCCTTCCTAAGTCTAAACTAAACTAAAAATACATTGTTCGAAAAATGCAAATATAATTACCACCGGCAATAATAATTACCACCGGCAATAATAATTACCACCGGCAATAATAATTACCACCGGCAATAATAATTACCACCGGCAATAATAATTACCACCGGCAATAATAATTACCACCGGCAATAATAATTACCACCGGCAATAATAATTACCACCGGCAATAATAATTACCACCGGCAATAATAATTACCACCGGCAATAATAATTAGGCAAAATATCATAAGAACCCCCCAAAGACGTTGCACCAGATAGCGTTAACCCACAGGTCCACCAAGATGTCTCTCTCCCAGCCAGTGGATAGGGGTTGTTCGTTCACCCTACCGGTCAACCTAGCCAGGATCGGTTCCCGCTACTTAACGGAGAATACTTTAAGGGGGGATGAGCCGGTTTTTCTGCCCCCCCCCCCCCCCCCCCCTTTTCTCCCTCATGTTTAGCCCCAGTAGTTTGCGAGTTTACGACGTTTGCTCCATCAGTTTGGCGATTTTAAGACCTGTTTTGCCATTTAGATGTCGATTTTTTCCTGGCTAGCGATAGCGAGCCTGTGATATTAGAAGGAACCGGCCTTCGGCTGGGACATTTTTCTACCGAAAAATTTACAAATTTATCGTGAAAGGGGGTTTAGGGGGGTGTGATTTTAAACTTGATAGAGGTCTAATGAGTAAACTAGACAAAATATAACTTTCCTACCTATCTACCTACAAACCTACCTACCAACCTACCTATCCATTCATTTCTCCACTCTCTCCATCTCCCCCCAGGTCCTCCCAAGATGTCTCTCTCCCAGCCAGTGGATTTGGGTTGTGGGTTCACCCTACCGGTCAACCTAGCCAGGATCGGTTCCGGCTACCTCACGGAGAACCCCATCGCCGGCTTCCTGATCACCGTACTGGCGTTCTTCGTGCTCATGGCCGTTCTTGCCGTTCCCGTATCGGCGCTCTTCGGCATTCCTCTCTTCCCGGGGCTACTACCCAACGCCAGGTCACAATTACAACATTTGTCGAATACTGATTACTTAGTTAAAATAGGACTTCAGAGGCTATCAACCCTTCTGGACTATTAAGCCAGCACACTGTAAGTCAAGGATAGCGTCAGGACTGGAGCCTTTTTTTGCATGCGAATACTGAGCTTTATGTTATTAATATTATTAAATATACTGCGCTTTTTTTTCTCGAATACTGAGCTATTTTTATTGATTACGGAGGGTTTTTTTCAGCAAATAGTCTTGGGGCCTTCGAAGAGTTCCAGAAAACTGAGTAGCCTTTTTTGTGGGTGTAAGAGTTTTGAATAACAAATGAAATGCTGAATTGTAGATGCGCGTGTGTATGTGAGAGAGAGAGAGAGAGAGAGAGAGAGAGAGAGAGTGTGTGTGTGTGTGTGTGTGTGTGTGTGTGTGTGTGTGTGTGTGTGTGTGTGTGTGTGTGTGTGAGAGAGAGTGGGTGTCTGTGTATGAGCGTGTGTGTGTGTGTGTGTGTGTGTGTGTGTGTGTGTGAGAATGAGAATGTGAGTGTGTATGTACCCAAGAGAAGGAGACTATTAACGGATAACCTTACGTTTATATTAGGAAATGATGTCGACATGAAAAATAGATATAACGAGATCGATACATACACACATACATACATACATACATTACATTACATTACATACATAGCAGAACAGTCTCATTACGCGCTCTGATGCCGCCAATTCCCGGTAGAGAAGGTTTCACTTTCTTGTGATATCTATAAGTCTATTCGCTGCAAGTAGGCGAGAAATCATGACCTCGAACCTCTATAACTAAAAAACGACTAGAGTAATCAAGCTAATATTTCTACCATTTGGGAAGAGTCAGTCAAGGAATAGATGTGGAAAATTACAGCCAATTTGCTCCAGCCCAATTTGAGTTACAGAGGATAGATGTCATGATTTCTCGCCTACTTACAGCTAATAGACTAGTATTATTGTCACTGTGGAATCTACAGTATACGGCCCTTTCCCCAGAGATCCTTGACAATAAGCGTACTCACAGAAGCTACAGAAATCACATGAGATATACAATATGTGGAGTAATATTTCATATATACAGTATATATTTCATATAATTATACAGTATAATAGTATATATTTTATATATACAGTATATATTTCATATATAAAGTATATATTTTATCTTTTCTTGTTTTCAAAATATGTAACGCAATTCTTCTAATGGATGTAGTGGTACTTATATTTTGCATTGGTTAGTAATGTAAGCCTATTTCTATTAACAGTGGTTATGTGTTATACAGTATATATCACATACTGTAAATATATGCCCCGTATTTAACTTATATAATTCCTTCCCCACAGATCGTTAGACCTCCAAATGAACGTAGCCGAACAACTGCAGACTCTGATGGGCTCAAAATCTGTGCAGGACTTGATGACCGAGCCCCTGGACCACTTCCTGGGCCGGGTACTGCTGAAGGAGGGGGAGGAGGACGGCAGGAGTACCAAGACCGTAGGGGACGTGGTGGGAAGGGCGGCGGAGTCTCTAACACCTATGCTGTCCGTCCTGGATTATGATAATGCCTTTGTTGCTGTTCAGGTAACTTTATATAGATTAATTTTAATTTTTTTTTTCGAAGTAAAGTTGCAATTCGAGTTAAAAGGAAATTATGAAAAGTATTTTAGCAATGTCATCTCATTCCTTAACACATATGCTGTCCGTCCTGGATTATGATAAAGCCTTTGTTGCTGTTCAGGTAATTGGGACGTTTAGAAGCTATAATGAGATAGGGATAGAACATTTAGGCTATATATAGATGGGCATAGATGAATTTAATTCCTATAAAGATGGGCATAGATGAAGTTAGGCCCAATAGAAATGGGTATAGACGAAATTAGTCCCTATAGATTAGTTGGTTGAAAAGTAGGTAAATTTACTGGCTAATTGATTATTTGATAGACTGATTGCTTAACAGGTAGAATGGTAGATACATGAATTAATTGATTGATTGAATTGCATTTATACTAACACTTGCTACAGGCAGCTTTGCCTTGTGTCTATTTCATCCACATAGAATATATATATAACTGACAGAAAGGTAATAATGTTAACTGACTTAATGATTTTTTTTTTTTAGCTGAATGAGTGAGATAAACATACATTATAACCTTCCTTGCACCCAGCACTAACTAACATATCACACGTCACTCCACAGGTGCCAGGTGAGGGGTGTCGTCAGCGTCTGATGTGCCACGTCCACACCCAAGTATCCCGTCTGCCACACCTTCTGCAGCAGGCATACAACTTCTTGGGGTCAGTTGTGCTTCATTTTATCTAAGTGTGGCTAACGGTAGACGATATTATATTAGCTTTGAGTTAGATATCACACAATTAGAGCTCAATAGACGGGTTTATCCATCACAGGAAAGGCATCTACACCCAGGTCATCCGTCTGTCACCTCTTCTGCCCTTTAGAAACTGCATAAAATCGTCTAATAGAAGCCAGAATAAAGTTAAAAGGACGGCACTGGTACTGAAAGGGTTAACAATATTGCCATCCAAACCCATTTCATAAAGGGAAGGAATGGAAAGTAAATAGGAAGATTTGTATATATTAAATATTTATTTATTATTTTTTGTATAAGCTGACTAAACAATGTGTTAATATGAACAACTATATAGCTTGTAGGACTTGTAGGACTTGTAAATCTAATGTAATCTCTGTGTAAATCTAATGTAATCTCTGTGTATATCGTATGCGATATATAGAAGATTGATTGATTGCCATTTCTATGCAATTTCTATATATCCACCCTTTCTGTTTCAGCCCCCAACTGCAGAACCAGAAGCGTTACTCCCAAGCCATAGTGACGGGGCTAGGGGGCGGGAACTGTGAGGGGGCCTTCTCCGAGTGTCCCTACAGCGTCAGTCAGATGGCCGCCTTCATCCCCTTCCTCAAGAGCTCCAAGGGGCACCACCACACCAACAAGTTATAATTGTTTGGGCTCCTACTCTCCGTTTTCGTTTGCTTCTTCTTTCTTGTCGTCTTTTCTGCGTTTTCTTATAATTCTGACATGTCTTCATTATAATTATCTGCTCAAAATCCTACTTCTTTCCCCATGTCGTTATTCTCCCTGTGTTTTCTTCTAATTCAGACATATTTTCATCATTTTCTAATTTAACTTCTGGATTCAACATCAAATGCAGTACACCCGATTCTTAGTGACGGATGCGGGGACTGTGAGGGGACCTTCTTTGGTTGTTCCTATGGCATCAGTGTGTTTTATTATGAGGTTTTTACCACCATGCACTCCCTGTTCAAGAGCTGGACTAGGATGCCATGATGGTTCAGGGACTTAGTGGACAGTTGCCACAAATCTTTTCGACACTTCGGTTTGCAGGCGAGTGTTATACCAACCGCACTACAGCCTGTGGCTAAACCTCCCCCCCCCCCCCAAACCCTCCTTCGAGATAAATTTGTACATTTTTTGGTAGCAAAACGTGCCGGCTGAAGACCGGGGCCTCCTAAATTTAGGCTCGCCAGGAAAAACATTGAAATCTAAATGGCACAATAGGTCGGGGAGACTCCTGGATTTATTCTAAACTGAACTTCTACAAGAGACTCATTGCTGGCCTTTTGCCATGTATATGCTAATGGTATAACGGTGACTCGCTGAAATTTTCATCGTTCTATGTCCGCTCGTGAGCGCATTTTTAGTTTTTTTCTACTAAATTTCTGGTGATCTAAAAACCACTTTGCAAAATTGTTTTATATTGTGTATGAGATACCTTATATAGACTGTCTACAACTCCTCGGAAGCATATTGCCAAGTTGATACGTGATAATGTTGAAAACCGCAGGTAAATTATCAATATAAATAATTGGGGGCAATTTCCTATCCTAAATAAATCATTTGAGTATGGAAAATATTTCCCAAACTCAAAAAGCTTCCGAGGGAGTTGGTATGTATACTTGTTCTAATTATGTGGAGAAATTGGAGACAATCGGACAGTAAATAGCTGACTCATCATCATATAAGGTGAATAAACATGCACTATTCATGAATAGAGATTGAAATTTACTCGTAACTAAAACGTTTTCCAGTCCGAGACCGCGAGACATTTTCCTTCAGTTACCCCTATTATAGGTTCGTTCCGTGTAGTGCCACCCACTCGCAAAGAAAACTTGATTAATTGGGGGACTAAAATATTTTGTATTATTATTTATAAGTGAAATTTTGCCAAAAACCATGATTTTGGGGGGGCCCCAAGGGGGCCCTAGGGATATCCTATGGGTTTTTATGCCCCCATATGATCATTTCTATTGCTTACAGCAGCCCTTTAGATTACAGACACCAAAAAAAAATGTGGGTGGCTGAAAAAAAAAAAATAGTTTTTGGGGGGTCGAGGTCGAACCCCCGGCCCGGGGGGGGTTATGGATGCGATATGTTTTTTGTTCCTTCCTATGCTATTCTCCTATGTTGAAAGAAGCATTATAGAACAAAAACAGAAACATTAGAAATTTAAGCTGAGTTAGGAAAAATCCTGGAGGCTCCCCTTAATGTTGACTAAGAACTGAGACATAAAGTCGCATAATCGCCAAATTAATGGTACGAACGTATTCAAATCTAAACACTAATGGGTCTTAGCATAAGGGAGAACAACGTCCAGAAAAGAAGAAAAATATCCCCCTAATTAATAGGGAGTGCTTTGCAGTTTCTTATGTTATGTTGACAATACTGGCGTTGTTCTTGTTGTTGTTTTTCCAGTATTCCAAAGAATAATTCATACTACAGTATGTTCCAATATAAATAATCCTTACTGTTAATTAATTTCAGACAACCATTCGTGTTGTTAATAAAATTATATTATATAGACTACAAAATGTAATTTCATATTATTTCCTATTCACTAAAGGTATATTATATCATACACAAATGAAAAGGACGGTGGCCGAGAGCACTAAGTCTCTGTACTTGAAAGGGTGGCTCTTTCAGTGTTGGTTCGAATCCACTGATTAGATATTGGTCATGAACTTACAATGTACAAAAAAAAAAGTAATTTCCTAAAACACGTATTAAGAGTCAGCCTAACTTGAAACGTATGGCACACTGAATTAGAAATATGGGTGTCATAGTATTGTACCGAAATAACTTGCATAATTATGTTCTTTGTCTATATGAGTTGACTGTACAGTACATGTTTTTAAGCTATAGCTGAAGATAATATACACGACAAAACAATTAATTAATTTGTATCCCTACTCTACTCTTGGTGTCTTCCTGCACCGTGTGTATGAGTGTGTGGGTGAGTATATGTGTGGGTGTGAGCATATGTGTTACTGTGTGTGTTCCTGTGTGTATATCTAGGGTAGTTGTGTATGAGTGTGTGGGTGTGGGTGGGTGTGAGTATATGTGTGGGTGTGGGTGGGTGGGTGTGAGTATATGTTACTGTGTGTGTGTTCCTGCGTGTATATCTAGGGTAGTTGTGTATGAGTGTGTGGGTGTGGGTGGGTGTGAGTATATGTGTGGGTGTGAGTATATGTGTGGGTGTGGGTGGACGTTAGTATATGTGTGGGTGTGAGTATATGTGTGGGTGTGAGTATGTGTGGGTGTGGGTGGGTGTAAGTATGTGTGGGTGTGAGTATATGTGTTACTGCGTGTGTGTGTTCCTGTGTGTATATCTAGGGAAGTTGACATTTACCTTATAAACGGAATTGGTGAAGTATATCTGGACATATCAATGAGTAAGCAATGCCATTAATGCCCATATACATTCACGATTCAAGCGTTGAGGTGTTGAGAGAGAAAGAGAGTGAGAGTGATATATAGAGTGATATATAGAGCGAGAGTGAGCGAGTGAGTGAGTGAGTGAGTGAGTGAAAAAGAGAGAGACAGATATATAATTACCCGTCTACCACTCCCTACGAAAGACACAAGACATATGGCCAACTTTCACTCTAGGCACAGTACACACAGGCAGGAGACAACTAGATCCTCCTTAAGGGGGGCCACCGGGTTTGTTTTTTATCTTTCTCTCTTTTTCTCTCTTTCCCTGGCTTGTATCCATTTGGCCCCATTCAGCCAACTGTTATAAGACGTTTATCCCCATCCAGATGTCGATTTCTTCCTGGCGAGCGATAGCGAGCCAGCATTGTATGGAGAAATCCGGCTTCGAGACAAATGAAAAATGAACAAATTTAGTTTGCTGTCAAAACAAAAATATATATATGCTGGCTCGCTACCGCTCGCCAGGAAAATATTGACACCTGGATGGGGGTAAACGTCTTAAAACAGTAGGCTGAATGGATACAAGCCAAAGAGAGAGGGAGAGAAAGAGAAAAAAAAGCGAGGTGGGGTCCCTTAACCCCTTCTGTACCGGCGACGTCTTTTCAATTTCACTCTAGCTATATTTAGACGATGGTGTGCAGTTTAAGAAGGATCTGTGGTAGTAAAAAGGGTTAAGCGAGACAGTTCGAAGCCTGACACCCATTTTATACTGAAAGAAATCGTCTAATAGTAGCCAAAATATACTGAAATAGACATCGCCGGTACAGAAGGGGTTAATGTACAGTCGACCAAATAAGTGATATCTCGGCACCAAGATTATTCTGATCAATAATTGGTATCAGTAGTATCTAAACATGATTTCTTCATTTCGAGTGAGATATACACACATGCTCCAACACTTACGCACCCTATTCAACACCTGCCAGACATTAATACAGCACACAGCGAGCCAAACGTAATGACAGCTGAGAACATTACTTATTAGCGCCACTGAACAAATTCCAGACAAATATTAACTGTGTATAATTTTCTTATATGTTTGAAGACTTGCAAATTGTTATTACTCAATAGTTTCCCCAATCATCAAGCATACACTAATCTTTCGATGACACTCATAAATACGTTGTTCAATGTTAATGTTTTTTTAGATATATCATATATATTGACAGATATATATGTAGATAGATTATATTTAGCGTTGACTAACTAACCTAATTTGTCGCTAATGTAATAGAAAGAGTATCTAGGAGTATCTAAGAGTATCTAAGAGTATCTAAGAGTTTCTAGGAGTATCTAAGAGTATCTAAGAGTATCTAGGAGTATCTCTAGGGTTTTATGTTATTATAATGTTAAGAATAAGATCCAACCTAAGCTTAAGGGGAGGTTTCCACTTGAAGGACTTTTTTCTTGACCCCTTTCTCCCTCATGTCTAGCCCCATCGCTTTTGAGATTTTAAGATGTTTGCCCCATTAGTTTGGTGATTTTAAGAATAATTAAAAAAACAAAAACAAACAAAAAATCTTGATGAACCTTCCTTCTCTGACAAGTTGGTCCCAAGTTGACTAAATTCATCTGGAGGTAATG
The DNA here is from genome assembly GCA_032716605.1 of Paralithodes platypus. Taxonomy (NCBI): domain Eukaryota; kingdom Metazoa; phylum Arthropoda; class Malacostraca; order Decapoda; family Lithodidae; genus Paralithodes; species Paralithodes platypus. Next base: position 29,142,547 of record CM064551.1, read on the forward strand.
AAAACAGCTCAAAATCTCAACACTTATAGGGTTAATTAGCATGAGGTAAAAGTGGGTCCATACAATACACTTTTTGGGTGACTTTTGCATGTATTCATTATTTGTCTAGTTTCCTCCCTAGACCTCCATCAAATTTAAAAAAACAAAAAAATCCATTACATCCCCCTTCTAGATTAATTTGTACATTTTTCGGTAGAAAAATGTCCCGGCCGAAGGCTGGTTCTTCCAACATTACAGGCTTACTATCGTTCGCCAGGGAAAAAATCGACACCTAAATAGCACGAAATGTCTAAATATTGACGAAGAAATGGGGTGAAAGGTCTTAAAATCGACTAACTAATGGTGCAAACATCTTAACATCTGAAAACTAATGGGGCTAAACATGAGGGAGAAAGTGGTCCATAAACAAACCCCCTTAAAGGTTTTCGTGACCAACAAGCGACCACCTTCCCCACCCACACACCGCACACGACTGGTTGAGGTTGGAAGTTTGGAACAGTCGGGGTTAGGTATATGGCGGTGTGTGGCACGAATTCTTTTCCCGCCATTTTTACGCGGCAATTGTCGACTCGCGGGGGTTTCGTTCTATAAGGAAGTTGGAGCTGTAGACATCGATATTTAGCAGAATAACCGGCTATAATACTGCCTTAGTACATTTATATAGACATACAACCCAATTCAACATACTATTTATCCATCAGAAACCTATACATAATTACTGTATTTTGGTTTAATATCGAGGTTTACAGGCCGAACTTCCTTGTAGCCTGAAACTCGCAGGTGGTCAATTGTAGACACTGGCTTTTAAGGGAGCCCACCTCGAAAAATTGTGTTTCTCTCTCTCCCTCTCTATTTGGCTTGTATCCATTCGGCCCCATTCAGCTTACTCTTTTAAGACGCTTACCCCCATACAGGTGTAAATATTTTCCTGGCGAGCGGTAGCGAGCCAGCATATATACATTTTTGTTTGACAGCAATCTAAATTTGTACATTTTTCGATCGAAAAATGTCTCCGGCGAAGCCGGATTTCTCCATACAATGCTGGCTAGCTATGGCTCGCCAGGAAGAAATCGACACTTTGATGGGGATAAACGTCTTAAAACATTTGGGTCGAATGAATACAAGCCAGGGAAAGAGAGAAAAGGAGAGAAAGATAAAAAAAAAACGGTGACCCCCCTTAAGTGCTGGCAGAGTATCAAGAGCGTCTTTCTACCAATGGTTTATCTCCAATTCGTTTCTGGCAACATTCGACATTGACAGCAGCAATTTGAGTTTCCAGCAAATACATGTTATATACGATTTCCAGCAAATACAGGTTATATCCGATTTCCAGCAAATACATGTTATATACGATTTCCAGCAAATACAGGTTATATACGATTTCCAGCAAATACATGTTATATACGATTTCCAGCAAATACAGGTTATATACGATTTCCAGCAAATACAGGTTATATACGATTTCCAGCAAATACATGTTATATCCGATTTCCAGCAAATACATGTTATATCCGATTTCCAGCAAATACATGTTATATACGATTTCCAGCAAATACATGTTATATACGATTTCCAGCAAATACATGTTATATACGATTTCCAGCAAATACAGGTTATATACGATTTCCAGCAAATACAGGTTATATACGATTTCCAGCAAATACATGTTATATACGATTTCCAGCAAATACATGTTATATACGATTTCATACATGTTATATACGATTTCCAGCAAATACAGGTTATATCCGATTTCCAGCAAATACAGGTTATATACGATTTCCAGCAAATACAGGTTATATACGATTTTTCTAACAATACTCTGCATTGGTATCAGCAATTAGACTTAAGGGGAGATGGGCCGTTCTTTTGGTTTATTAATTAATGTATTCCTTCATCTCTTAGTTTCCTCACTAGACCTCCATCAAGCTTAGAAAAACACCCCCTAGACCCCCTCTCAAGATAAATGTGTACATTTTTCGGTAGAAAAATGTCCCGGCCGAAAGCCGATTACCTCTTAAAATTTCAGGCTCGCTTTCGCTCGCCAAGAGAAAATCGACACCTAAATGGCACGAAAGGTCATAACATTGACAAGGAAATGGGACGAAAGGTGTTGAAATCGCCAAACTAATGTGCCGAACGTCTTAAAATCTCTAAACTAATGGGGCTAAACACGAGGGAGAAAGTGGTCCAGAAAAATGGCCCATCTCCCCTTAACGTAGCGGATTGCATGGCCCTCAGACATTAATCGATTTTAGGAGTAGAGTTGGTTGGTGGTGAGAACATGATAATCTATTCCACACCAAACGTCAGGCGCTTTTTCTAGGGGGAGATCTGATTTGGCTAGTATTGACCTTTCTGGGGGAGATCTGATTTGGCTAGTATTGACCTTTCTGGGGGAGATCTGATTTGGCTAGTATTGACCTTTCTGGGGGAGATCTGATTTGGCTAGTATTGACCTTTCTGGGGGAGATCTGATTTGGCTAGTATTGACCTTTCTGGGGGAGATCTGATTTGGCTAGTATTGACCTTTCTGGGGGAGATCTGATTTGGCTAGTATTGACCTTTCTGGGGGAGATCTGATTTGGCTAGTATTGACCTTTCTGGGGGAGATCTGATTTGGCTAGTATTGACCTTTCTGGGGGAGATCTGATTTGGCTAGTATTGACCTTTCTGGGGGAGATCTGATTTGGCTAGTATTGACCTTTCTGGGGGAGATCTGATTTGGCTAGTATTGACCTTTCTGGGGGAGATCTGATTTGGCTAGTATTGACCTTTCTGGGGGAGATCTGATTTGGCTAGTATTGACCTTTCTGTGGGGAGATCTGATTTGGCTAGTATTGACCTTTCTGGGGGAGATCTGATTTGGCTAGTATTGACCTTTCTGGGGGAGATCTGATTTGGCTAGTATTGACCTTTCTGGGGGAGATCTGATTTGGCTAGTATTGACCTTTCTGGGGGAGATCTGATTTGGCTAGTATTGACCTTTCTGGGGGAGATCTGATTTGGCTAGTATTGACCTTTCTGGGGGAGATCTGATTTGGCTAGTATTGACCTTTCTGGGGGAGATCTGATTTGGCTAGTATTGACCTTTCTGGGGGAGATCTGTTTTGGCTAGTATTGACCTTTCTGGGGGAGATCTGATTTGGCTAGTATTGACCTTTCTGGGGGAGATCTGATTTGGCTAGTATTGACCTTCTGTACCGTGATTGCCATAATGATAAAACAAGTAATATTGCCTAGATAGAGAGATATGCCACGACAAAACATGAAAATATGCACATAAATAAAGAGAGAGAGAGAGAGAGAGAGGAGAGGTAAACAGACTTCATGTGTGATCAAATCTAACTTTACGCGGAAATGGATAGAATGGTAATGAGAGAGACAGAGAGAGAGAAAGACAAGAGAGAGCGAGAGAGAGAGAGAGAGCGCGAGAGATAGAGAGAGGGGAGAGGTAAAGAGACTTCATGTGTGATCAAATCTAACTTTACGCGGAAATGGATAGAATGGTAATGAGAGAGACAGAGAGAGAGAAAGACGAGAGAGAGAGAGCGAGAGCGAGAGAGAGAGAGAGAGAGAGGCTCCTACTGGCGTTATATCCAACCATCTCACAGCTGGCGTTTCACTTTCTGACAACTATCATATGTTACCTGGTTATTACACCCGCACCCGTGACTTTTATGTCGCTACACAGGCACAGGTGTTTGTTTGCATGGTGCTTGGTTTTGTCATTGTTAGAGACATAGGTAAACGGTGTAGGTTTCTTTGTATTAGGAGTGTTTTTATACTTTAGTTCAAGGGGGAATGGGCTCATGTATTTGATAATATATATATATATATATATATATATATATATATATATATATATATATATATGTATATACTATATATATATATATATATATATATATATATATATATATATATATATATACCGGTATATATATTTCTGTATTTTTTAGTTACCTCCCAAGACCTCCATCAAACTTTAAAAAACTCCCCCTAGCCCCCCTTCAAGATATATTTGTACATTTTTCGATATAAAACAAAAAATCCCGGCCAAAGGTCGGTTCCTCTTATAATTACAGGCCCGCTATCGCTCGCCAGGAAAATATCGACACCTAAATGGCACGAAAGGTCTTGATATCTATACAGAAATGGGCGAAAGGTCTTAAAATCACTAAACTAATGGCATGAGCTTCATAAAATCTCATAACTAATGGGGCTAAAAAATGAGGGAGAAGGGGGTCCAGAAAGTGCACTTGATCACATTTTGTTTACATAAGGCTAATGTGACTGGCAACCATTCCAAAGGTTGAGTGCTATAAATAATGTGTTAAATACTGTTCAGTTAAATACTTCTTAGTGTTAATTTTATATTTCTCACGAACAAGGGACTGGAGTTCTCGAAAAGGGGCTCTAGTCCTGACGGTATTCTTGACTTGCAGTGTGCTGGCTTAATAATCCAGTAGGGTTGATAACCTCTGCATTCCTATTTCAACTCACTCCCGAACCCGAATTTCGAAAACATTATCTGAAGAGAGTGTAATTTAGTAAATGTCGTATCAAGTTGACTCGGTGTGTGTTAATGAAGTTAATAATGAGGTAATCTAGGGAATAATCTAAGGTAAACAATAAATCTGAGGTTAACAATAAATCTGAGGTTAACAATAAATCTAAGGTAAACAATAAATCTGAGGTAAACAATAAATCTGAGGTAAACAATAAATCTGAGGTAAACAATAAATCTGAGGTAAACAATAAATCTGAGGTAAACAATAAATCTGAGGTAAACAATAAATCTGAGGTTAACAATAAATCTGAGGTAAACAATAAATCTGAGGTTAACAATAAATCTGAGGTTAACAATACATTATACAGTACCGCAACAGCTGCCTGGATTGTACAGTCACGCTTGATAGGCATGGCTTACTTCTATTAAGGGGGGTGACCTGCTTTTTGTTATTTCTGTCCTTTTTTTCTCTTTCTCTGGCTTGTATCCATTCGGCCTCATTCAGCCAACTATTTTAAGACGTTTATCCCCATCTAGGTGTCGATTTCTTCCCGGCGAGCGATAGCGAGCCAGCATTATATGAAGATTTTTTTTTTACAAATTTAGCCTGCTGTCAAACAAAAATAAAAAATATGCTGGCTCGCTACCGCTCACCAGTAAAAAATTGACACCTGGATGGGGATAAACGTCTTAAAACAGTAGGCTGAATGGGGCCAAATGGATACAAGCCAGAGAAAGATAAAAAAAGGACAGAACAAAAACAGGTCACATCCCCCTTAATATTATCGACCACTTACCACTTACGAGTTTCGGGCTATAAGGAAGTTGGAGCCGTGGACATTGATATACAAGAGAAAAAATTAGGTTTCATGTATTTATAAATATACTACAACCATATCTTAGTTTAATCTTTTGCTAAATAGTGATATCTACAGCTCCAACTTCCTTAAAGGCCGATACGTGCAAGTGGTTAATTATTTCTGTTTGTTTACGGTACGGTAGTGCTAATAAAGCCGGTATCACACGAGCACTTTTTCCCTCAACATTTATACGAAACACTGGTCTGGCAGCTTATGAGGTCAACATTTATACCATTTCGGTCACCTGAGTTCATCTACCATCAGTCTAGTTTCCGATACCAGTGTAAAATATTCCAAAAAATTATGCCAGACAAATGTTGACTATAAAAGCTCTCGTGTGATACCGGCTTAAGTCATGTCTCAGCTGTCATCACGTTTGGCTCGCTCTGTTCTGTATTAATGTCTGTCAGATGTTGAATAGGTGGGTAAGTGTAGGAACATGGTTGTATATCACACTCGAAATGAATAGTTGAAGCTTAGATATTGTTCATACCAATTAATGATAAAAATACACTTGGTGCCGAGACATGGCTTATTTGGCCGACTGTGCATCTAAAAGACGGAAGAGGCCCAGGTAATGTTGTTAGTGAAAGTATTTAAATGTTATTATTCCAGTAATTAGAATGCAGGAAGGGAGAAAGGTGAAACGGGTATAATTTGTCACCTTAAAACGCCCACCTGTTGTGTCTGTGTGTGTGTCATAGCGAAAGAGAGAGTGTTTTTTTTTTTACATAGAGTTACATAAATACGAAGACTGCACAGCCCTAGCGGTCCCTACTAGGTAATCCGGACATCTAGACTGGGAAGGTAAAAATCCATGGTAAAGACGGTAAAGCATGAAGGCTCTCCCCACACCCCCTCCCGAGAGAGAGAGAGAGAGAGAGAGAGAGAGAGAGAGGGTAAAGACGGTAAAACAGAAGGCTCTCCCCACACACCCTCCCGAGAGAGAGAGAGAGAGAGATTTTGATTTTGCCCCGAGGGGCGAGTTTATTGAGCAGCGCCCCCCATCCTGTGAGGGGACAACCACTAGTAAGGCGATACATACTGCTCAAAGAGCCATTATTCCACTGAAACAACAGCATCGTCGTCTGGTTACATTCATATTTGTGTTTATAAGTCAGGTTGGCATTATTCAGATGCGTTATTATAGTTTCCTCATTTAATTGTCACATGTCTGTATATACGTATTTCACTAAGAAAAAAAAAAAAAAAAAAAAAAAAAAAAAAAAAAAAAAAAAAAAAAGCAAGCCAGCAAGCTTGTAGTGACTGAATTATTAATTGACAGGTTGTAAATAATAGCACTACAGAACTAGTGCAATCGTATGAGGAGACTATTCATATTTTCATTACATCAATGATTATTGAGATCATAGTTAGCTGAATACAATTATTACAAAAATAGGCAATGGTAAAAATCAACATAATACATAATTTAATACAGGCGGACATAATCATGATCCGGTTCGTTGTGCACTGGGAGCTAAGGTGTCTTGAGATCGCCTCGTACCCATACAACACAACGAACGTATTATAGTCTGCATGGTTGGTATCTAATTGAATATACTTAGTGGGTATTTCAAGAATGTCAGGGGGTAAGGAAATGTGATTTGTATATTAGAAGACTGTGATTAACGAGACGTGTAACATGTGGAGGGAGGTGGTAGAAAGAGAGGGATCTCGTTGGGGGTGGAAGTTTCGCTCCCAGGAATTTTCGTTCCTGTGGTATTTCAATAATAATAATAAAATAATAATAATAATAAGGGGACAACCACTGGTAAGGCAATACATACTGCTCAAAGAGCATTATTCTACTGTAGCAACAGTATCGTCGTCTGGTGTTATTATAGTTTCCTCATTTGATTGCCACATATGCTGTATACCTGTATACGTGCTCATGAAAAAAAAAAAAAAAAAAAAAAAAAATGAATTATTAATTGACAGGTAAATAATAGCACTACAAAACTAGTGCAATCATATGAGGAGGCTATTCATGTTTTCTTACATCAATGGTTATTGAGATCATAGGTAGCTGAATACAATTATTACATACAAGATGTGACTAATATTCCGAACTACATTAATTATTATGCAATAATAGTACCACAAATATATTACAATCATATGAGGGACACTTCACATTCTTCATTACATCAACGGTTATTGAGGTCATAGTTAGCTGAATACAAGAGTCACATACATAATGTGACTATATTACCAACTACGAAGTTATAATGGAATTATAGTAATACAAATATTTTACAAAGATGAGTTACATGGTTCAAATTCTTATTACAATAATGGTTATTGAGGGGACAGTTAGCGCAATATGACCAGTGGAGAAGTTTACATGCCGATAGTAATAAGATTTAGTAGGGTGTGTGGTTATGGGAGAGAGGGAGGGAGGGGGGTTGTAGGAGGTAGAGGAATGGGTGGGAGAGGAGGAGGAGTAGGGGGGGGGGGGGGGAGGAGGAGGAGGGAAAGTGTGAGAGGGGAGGTGTGTGAATGTCCCTTCTTAAACATCCTAGAGGGACCCCACCCGTCGTGACCCAGTCACCAGACCCCAGCCAATGCCTTCTCTATACATAATTATGTATAGAGAAGGCATTGCCCCAGCACCCAAAACACACAGCCACACAGATTCAGATTCATATTCAAATTATTTTATTTCCTAAATAATATTCGGAGGGAAGGTGCAAGTGGTCCTCCGGGAGGGACAGTGCCGCATATCCGGAGGTACTTGTACATCAAGCCATTAGCCGAGAATATTGAGGACAATACAGCAGTATGGTTAGGGGTTTTTGAGGGAGGAAGAGGAGGAGGGGGGGGGGAGGAGGAGGAGGAGGGGGGGGGGGGGGGGGGGGGGGGGGGGGGGGGGGGGGGGGGGGGGGGGGGGGAGGGGGGCGGGGGGTGGTGGGGGGGGGGGGGGGGGGGGGGGGGGGGGGGGGGGGGGGGGGGGGGGGGGAGGAGGAGGTAAGGTACTCCAGGGAGGAGGAAAGTGTGAGAGGGGAGGTGTGTGTGTATGTGTTGGGGAGGGTGGGACATACTACATATAAATAAGTTGTTTAAGGCCAGCGATAGTACTGAAGATAAATATGGTAGTACAAAAAAAAAAAAAAAAAAAAAAAAAAAGAGAGAGAGAGAGAGGGTAAAGACGGTAAAACAGAAGGCTCTCCCCACACCCCCTCCCGAGAGAGAGAGAGAGAGAGATTGATTTTGCCCCGAGGGGCGAGTTTATTGAGCAGCGCCCCCCATCCTGTGAGGGGACAACCACTAGTAAGGCGATACATACTGCTCAAAGAGCCATTATTCCACTGAAACAACAGCATCGTCGTCTGGTTACATTCATATTTGTGTTTATAAATCAGGTTGGCATTATTCAGATGTGTTATTATAGTTTCCTCATTTAATTGTCACATGGTCTGTATATACGTATCTCTAAAAAAAAAAAAAAAAAAAAAAAAAAAAAAAAAAAAAAAAAAAAAAAAAAAAGCAAGCTTCTAGTGACTGAATTATTAATTGACAGGTTGTAAATAATAGCACTACAGAACTAGTGCAATCGTATGAGGAGACTATTCATATTTTCATTACATCAATGGTTATTGAGATCATAGTTAGCTGAATACAATTATTGTCAAGAATTGATTAAACACCGAATGAAGCTTCAAATAATGCACTCGTTTCCAGGGACTACCACTCGGAGAGAACATTGAAGTCAAAACGGTCGTCAACCAACACTTAATATGCTGAACATAAACTGTGTGTTTGTTTGTTTATTTTCTTTTTTCCCTCCCTGTTCTTTTTTCCTCTTTTTTTTTTCCTTTAATAAATTGGCTGTGGTTCATCTTCTGTGTTTATTTGATTTAGACTGCTTTTAAACCAGTTGTTGAATCTTAAATTTGGTTGTTGTGCATAATATTCCTTAATTTTCTCTAGAGTTGGGTCTTGTGATAGTTCTAGTTTGTGCCATATTTGTGTTGCTTGTCTATGGAGTCGGACATTTAATGGTAGTGTGTTTGTGTATTCGTGTATTTGTTGTGTCGTCATTGTATAGGGGTATCTTTGGTTTGTGTCGAATCTTAGGGCTTTTTTAAGCGTGTGATTGTGAGATTGAATATACTTAGTGGGTATTTCAAGAATGTCAGGGGGTAAGGAAATGTGATTTGTATATTAGAAGACTGTGATTAACGAGACGTGTAACATGTGGAGGGAGGTGGTAGAAAGAGAGGGATCTCGTTGGGGGTGGAAGTTTCGCTCCCAGGAATTTTTGTTCCTGTGGTATTTCAATAATAATAATAAAATAATAATAATAATAAGGGGACAACCACTGGTAAGGCAATACATACTGCTCAAAGAACCATTATTCTATTGTAATAACAGTATCGTCGTCTGGTGTTATTATAGTTTCCTCATTTGATTGCCACATGTGCTGTACAGTAAATAGGCCAACGTGCTCATGAAAAAAAAAATAAAAAATAAAAGAAAAAAAAAAATGACTGAATTATTAATTGACAGGTAAATAATAGCACTACAAAACTAGTGCAATCATATGAGGAGGCCATTCATGTTTTCTTACATCAATGGTTATTGAGATCATAGTTAGCTGAATACAAATATTACATACATGATGTGACTAATATGTGAGACATGATGTGAGAGAGAGAGAGAGAGAGAGAGGGTGGGGGGGGGGGAGATAATACGAGTAACAACTTTCACACCTTGTCACTAATGAAGAGGAAGAGGATGTCAATAATAAGGTGGACCAGAATTTGATAATGAGTTAAAGACGTGTAAGTAAGTGTGACGGAACTGTTTTATAGGATTGAGGGAAAGTAGGGGGTGTTTTATAGGATTGTGGGAAAGTAGGGGTGTTTTATAGGATTGTGGGAAAGTAGGGGTGTTTTATAGGATTGTGGGAAAGTAGGGGTGTTTTATAGGATTGTGGGAAAGTAGGGGTGTTTTATAGGATTGTGGGAAAGTAGGGGTGTTTTATAGGATTGTGGGAAAGTAGGGGTGTTTTATAGGATTGTGGGAAAGTAGGGGTGTTTTATTGATGTACACTCGGATACTATAGTCTCTACCCCACTCATAACAATTCCTGGACCCCCTATGTATTCCTGGCTGGTTCTGTCCAGAGTGAGGTTTGGCATTCTCTACCCAACCTTATAGCCGTTTCTGCCTGTCTCTTTTTCTGTACTAATTTTCCTACTTCAGGGCGGGAGGCTAGGAATCCTTCTCCCCTTGTAACATTCCCCTACTAGATGAATACAGAGAGAGGGGCGAGGGAACGTGAAAGTGGTCCCGGACCCTAAGAATTGGAACTATATAAGTTATTTCAGTTCGAGCTCTGTCTAGAGTCGACCACCCCCATCATTGAGGTATGTGCCTGGGTACATACATACATACATACATACATACATACATACATACATATATATATACATACATACATACATACATACATAAAATCGGCCAAATAAGTGATGTCTCGGTAACAAATATATATTGATCAATAATGTTGGTATATAAGCAGTATTTAATAAGCTTGATTTATTCAGTTCGAGTGAGATATACAAACATGATCCTACACTTACCCACCCCATTCAACATCTGACATGCATTAAGGGGAGGTATTTAGTTTGTTCCCTAGACCTCCATCAAGCTTAAAATTACACTCCCTTGAGTCCCTTTCAAGATAAATTTGTACATTTTTCGGTAGAAAAATGTCCCGGCTGAAAGCCGGGACTCGCTATCGCTCGCCATGATAAAATCGACACCTAAATGGCACGAAAGGTCTTAAAATTGACAGAAATGGGTCCAAAGTTCTTAAATTCGTCAAAATAATGGGGCGAATATCTTAAAATCTCAAAAGCAATGGGGCTAGACATGAGGGAGAAAGGGGTCAAGAAAAAAATCCCTCAAGTGGAAATCTGCCCTTAATACAGCACAGAGCGAGCCAAACGTAATGACAGCTGAGATATGACTTATTTGCACGACCGTACAGTTGGCCACATAAGTTATGGTCCTCTCCGTTAATCTTTTACATGGAAGTATGATGCGCATGATGGAATTACGAGTGCAGTTGCTTATGCAGTGGTTAACCCCTCTAACTAGTCCACTGATAATTAGGAGAATACCACACTCGCAATTAATTCACACTATTTAATTATTATTATTATTATTATTAATATTATTTACTTTCATACATAAGATCACGACGAGGAACAGAACTTATGTGGCCAACTATACCTCTGTATCTATTTCTTGAACGTTATTGGGAGTTTTATATATATTTATCTGTCGGTATTTTTTTTTTTTTTTTTTTTAATATTCCAACTACTCCCTCTCGGGCATAGGCTGAGAGCCTGCACACTCAACCGCTGAACACGGTGAGGCCCGTGAGGTCTTGTTCCAGTCTAGGGAGTGAGACATGCGAAACACCCCGGCTCGAAGCAATCCCATCTCTGAAGCTGCTCCGCCTCTGCGCTTCACAGTCTCATTCCACAGACTCGGACCCTCACTCTCAGAACGCCACCTATTGAGCAATTAACTCACTTGGCATTGCCCCCCTGTAGCACATTTTGAATATGGGAATATTCATACAATGCTATTTAATCAGGGAACAATGAGGGTATTTTTTTGGCATTTCGGTGTGCTGTGGTAATGCACTGAAACTAGGTACAGCACAAATTTCATCCCAATAATATCTTCCCATTGACATATTGGGATTCGAACCCGGGTCCATTGGCTTACCAGTCCTTTATACTTATCAATCAATCAGTATATTTGTCTACAACGTAAAATATACAAACTTAGCTTGAAGGGGGTCAAGGAGGGCCTCTTCTAGTTTGAGGGAGGTCTGGGAAGGCGTGTTTGCTAGCCTAGGTGACATTCTATAAAATATGCCTCGAAATTGGACAAAGTAAGTAAAATCCTCAATAATAATTAAAGAAAATATCATAATAACCCACAAGAGGTCGGATCAGATAGTATTAAGGGGGGTGACCTGCCTTTTTCCTCTCGTTTTCTCTCTTTCTCTGGCTTGTATTCATTCGGCCCCATTCAGCCTACTGTTTTAAGACGTTTACCCCCATCCAGGTGTCAATATTTTCCTGGCGAGCGGCAGCGAGCCACCATATATATATTTTTGTTTAGAAAGCAAGCTAAATTTGTAAATTTTTCGATAGAAAAATTTCTCCGGCGAAGCCGGATTTCTCCATAAAATGCTGGCTCGCTATCGCTCGCCAGGAAGAAATCGACACCTGGATGAGGATAAACGTCTTAAAACAGTTGGCTAAATAGGGCCGAATGGATACAAGCCAGGGAAAAAGAGAAAAGGAGAGAAATAGAAAAAAAATCAGGTGACCCCCCTTAATTAAGCCTGTTCCGTATTGTATGTATGCATCTATATAATCAGGCACCTACCCCATAGCTGGGGTATGGCCAACTTGAGACAGAGCTCGCACAGAAACAACAAAATTATAATAAAGATAAAAAATTCACACACAATCTGGCTGGCCTGGACACCCATTATGGATATAAACTGTGGGAGTGACAGGGTTTATTGAGAGAGTTCGATCCATAGGGGTCCTTCCTAAGCTGTATAAAATAGTCTACTTATAGCCGGTATTCAATTAAGAAAGGCGTCATCGTTTACTGAAAGGGTTAAGGGGAGGTTTTTAGTTTGGTCTCTAGACATCCATCAAGCAGATACAGACTCGCTATCGCTAATCGACACCTAAATGGCATGAAAGGTCTAACAATTTACAGAAATGGGTCGAAGGTTCTGAAAATCGTCAAAATAATGGGGCGAACGTCTTAAAATTAGAAAAGCAATGGGGCTAAACATGAGGGAGAAAGGAGTCAATAAAAAAAATCCCTCAAGTGGAAATTTCCCCTTAAGCTGTTAGAGGGCTGATAATGTGTCCGAATAACTATCCGTTGATGAACACAATAATAATACAATAATAATAAAGATAATACAATAATAATACAATAATACAATAATAATACAATAATAATACAATAATAATACAATAATACAATAATAATACAATAATAATAATAACAATAATAACAATAATACATACATAATAATACAATAATAAAACAGTAATACAATACATACATACATAATAATACAATAATAATACAGTAATACAATAAATATAATACAATAATAATACAATAATACAATAATAATACAATAATACAATAAATATAATACAATAATAATACAATATAATACAATAATAAATATACAATAACAATACAATAATACAATATAATACAATAATAAATATACAATAATACAATATAATACAATAATAATACAATAATACAATAATAATACAATAATACAATAATACAATAATACAATAATACAATAATAATACAATAATACAATAATAATACAATAATAATACAATAATAATAAAGATAATACAATAATAATAAAGATAATACAATAATAATACAATAATACAATAATACAATAATACAATAATAATACAATAATAATACAATAATACAATAATAATACAATAATACAATAATAATACAATAATAATAAAGATAATACAATAATAATACAATAATAATACAATAATAATACAATAATAATACAAATAATACTAAAAATAATACAACACATAATACAATAATATACAACAATACATAATACAATAATAATACAAATAATACTAAAAATAATACAATAATAATAAAGATAATACAATAATACAATAATAATACAATAATAATAAAGATAATACAATAATAATACAATAATACAATAATAATACAATAATAATACAATAATACAATAATAATACAATAATAATACAATAATAATACAATAATAATACAATAATAATACAATAATACAATAATAATACAATAATAATACAATAATAATACAATAATAATACAATAATAATAAAGATAATGCAATAATAATACAATAATGATACAATAACAATACAATAATAATAAAGATAATACAATACAAATGAAAAGATAAGATAGCCGAAGAGAACGAAAAGCAAGAACAATACAGGAAATACAAGAACAATACAAGAACAAAACAAGAACAATACAGGAAACAGCAAAATAAGACAAACAACTAAAACAAGACACAAAGAAAAGATACTGAATCAGAAAATTAAGTCTTCTAAGTCAAATTCTAAGTTCTAGTTTTTTCCGGAGAATTCACAAGCGCTGGGAAAATAATAATTACCACATAGAAAACGGCGCACTTACTGTAAAGAAAATAGGGACCCCCCATAGATGCCTCGGTTTGGGTTTGGGCGCCATTATTTCCGGCAGCCGTGAAGTAGAGATGGAGATGGGTCGCTGGGTTAGTTTGGAACCCGGATGCTAAAGAGATTATAGTAACGGTTATTCTCTTACACACCCATAACGTAACATACCATGGCTTGAATTATAAAGGGGTGTTTTTCCTGGATCCCCCCCCCCCCTCCCCATTCTCCCTCATCTTTAGCCCCAATAGATTTTAAGACGTTCGCCCCATTAGTTAGGCTTCAGCTAAAGGCGGTGTCACACGAGCTCTTATGCCGTAATTTTTTACTGGCATTTGTAGTCTGGCATCTTCAAAATGTATTTATTTTGTTTTCAGAAATCAGCCACCTACCTTCAGTGTAGTTTCTGATTCCAATGTAAAAGAGGCTCAAAATATTACGAGAAAAACTTGCGAATACAAAATTGCCGGGAAAGGCGATCATGTGACACCGGCCTTAATCCGCCCATTTATTTTGGAGATCATTCTAACAAACAAACCGACACGAAACAACTATCACATAACCCCCCCCCCCCCCCCCCTCCCCCGCAAACTTCCATGTGGCGGAGATAATCAGCTCATTAGTATTCGTGATCCCGCTAACAAACAGACACACACCGACGACCACATAACCCCCGCAAGCACTCGTGTGGCGGAGATAATCAGCGTACCGGACAGTCGGGTTAAGGGGAGACAGGCTATTTGTTTGGTATATTAATTAATGTATTCATATATTGTTTTAGTTTCCTCCCTAGACCTCCATCAAGCTTGGAAAAACACCCCTTAGACCCCCCTTCAAGATAAATTTGTACATTTTTCGGTAGAAAAATTTTCCGGCCGAAGGCCGGTTCCTGCAGGCTGGCTATCGCTGGCCAGGAAAAAAATCGACACCTAAATGACACGAAAGGTCTTAAATTGACAACGCAATGGGGCGATAGGTGTTAAAATCGCCAAACTAATGGGCCGAACGTCTTATAATCTCAAAAGTAGGAGGGCTAAACATTTGGGAGAAGGGGATCCATAAAAACCGGGCCATCCCCCCTTAACAAGAGCAGGGAAAGTGATCATTATAGTGAAAGTCTGTGCGTCACAATAACGACGGTTGAGGTAATGTCACGTGACTTGCGTTGACAGTCACAATAGTATAACCGGATTTGACAATTAAGTGGATCACGGATATTTATATACAACTTGTACGGTCGCGCTAATAAGTCATGTCACAGCTGTCATTACGTTTGGCTTGCTCTGTGCTGTATTAATGTCTGTCAGATGTTGAATAGGGTGGCTAAGTGTAGGGACAGGTTTGTATATTTCACTCGATATGAAGAAATGAAGCTTAGATATAGCCGATACCACTTATTGATCAAAACATACTTGGTGCCGAGACATCACTTATTAGCGCGACTGTACCGTCACTCATAAACAATCGCGGACCTCACCTATTTCAAATGGTGGAAGTATATCTCTGGACACGAATTTGTAATCTATTTTGTATTAATTTCACCACAACACCAAACATCTCCAATGAAATTAATGAAAGCATATATGTGATCCACCAGGATTCGAACCCGGGTTATCACACACATATTTTTAGACACCTTAACCATTACACCACCAAGACGGTTAAAGGCTTATGCACACGCCTACGACTTATTATCCATTTTCGAATACTGGATATTAATCTAATCATGTTCATATTCCCACCGCACTATGGTAGCCTATTGTTTAATGTTCTACAAATCAATTACAAAACTATGTATACTAAACAAGATATTAAAAAACAAGTTTCATTCAGTAATCAATGCAGATAATTATAATTGCATAAATACAGTCATATGTGACTGTACAAATTTTAGATGTGGCTGTACAAATTTTAGATGTGACTGTACAAATTTTAGATGTGACTGTACAAATGTTCCTCATCAATTATGCATGGAAGTATAAGAATATGGTGTGTTTGACGTGCAAGACAAATGTGTTATAAAGCCGTTAAGGGGGGATTTCTAACTGGAGGATTTTTTTCTGGACCCCTTTCTCCCTCATGTTTAGTCCCATTGCTTTTGGGATTGTAAGACGTTCGCCCCATTAGTTTGGCGATTTTAAGAACCCTCGACCCATTTCTGTCAATTTTAAGACCATTTGTGCCATGTAGGTGTCGATTTTTTCCTGGCGAGCGATAGCGAGCCTGTAATTTAAGGGGAACCGGCATTTTTCTACCGTAAAATGTACAAATTTATCTTGAAAAGGGGTCTAGGGGGGGGGGGGGGAGTAATTTTAAGCTTGATGGAAGTATAGGTAATCAACTAAAAACCTCCCCTTAATTGACCATATTAATGAGGAAATATACCTTTAAATCAACCATGTGGGCCACTAACTCGTGTGGACCACTAACTCGTGTGGGCCACTAACTCGTGTGGGCCACTAACTCGTGTGGGCCACTAACTCGTGTGGGCCACTAACTCGTGTGGACCACTAACTCGTGTGGACCACTAACTCGTGTGGGCCACTAACTCGTGTGGGCCACTAACGCGTGTGGGCCACTAACTCGTGTGGGCCACTAACTCGTGTGGACCACTAACTCGTGTGGGCCACTAACTCGTGTGGGCCACTAACTGTTCTCATCTGATGCACTCCCCTCACACGTACTGTCCGTTGTATCTTATGGTTTATCTCGGTTATAGTATAGAGATCTGGTTATTTGTGTGTGTGTGTGTGTGTGTGTGTGTGTAGTGTTATCAATATAAGTGTGACTTAAAATAGGACTTCAGAGGCTATTAACCCCTTTTGAATCATTCAGGGGAGGCAGACCGTTTGTTTGGTCTATTAATATATTTATTCATATGTTTTTTTTAGTTTCCTCCCTAGACCTCCATTAAGCTTAGAAAAACACCCCCTAGACCCCCCTTCAAGATAAATTTGTACATTTTTCGGTAGAAAAATTTCCCGGCCGAAGGCCGATTCTTCTTAAAATTGCAGGCTCGCTTTCGCTCGCCAGGAAATAATCGACACCTAAATGGCATGAAAGGTCTTAAAATTGACATCGAAATGGGGCGAAAGGAGTGAAAATCGCCAAACTAACGGGCCGAACGTCTTATAATCTCAAAACTAGTGGGGCTAAACATTCGGGAGAAGAGGGTCCAGAAAAACGGCCAGCCCACTGTAAACAAAGAGTAGCGTCAGGACTGGAGCCCCTTTCCGAGAACTCCAGTCCCTTGTATAATGTATCAATATGTATTCCTATATATGCTTGCAACATGTGATCGTGTATGAGTATATGTATGAGTATATGTATGTGTATAATATACACATACATATACACATACATATATTCATACATATATTCATACATATACTCATACATATTATGTATGAGTATATGTATGAATATATGTATGAGTATATGTATGAATATATGTATGAGTATATTTTTTTTTTTTTTTTTTTTTTTTTTAAGAGACAATGAACGGAGGAAGGAAAAACACAGATAAAACAAAAAGGTCCATGTGCCTAAAGGCATCCTCCATTCATAAAATGTTTGTAACAACTGGATTTAAACATTTGTTGATTGTAAGTTTGTGGAAAGCAATTCGAGGGAAGTGAATTCCAAAGAGTAGTAGCTCTGGGGATAAATGAATTCTGATAAGCAGGAGTTCTGCATTGTGGAGGAGAAAGTGTAAATTCATGGGCGCTCTCAGCTGCCCTAGTTCTACGGGGAAAGATGTGGAGAGGCGGCACAATTGAAGCAAGTTCCTCGGAACAATTGCTGTGAAAATATCTGTAGAATAATGCAAGGGATGCAACGTTTCTTCGTATGGCTAATGTAGGAAGGTCCTGTGTGATTGCAGGGTTATTGATTAATCTAATAGCTTTATTTTGAATTTTGTCCAACTGCCTCAATGCAACCACTCCACTTCCACCCCACAGAGGTGAACAGTAATCCATCTGAGAGCGCACATGACTTTTATATATTACGGCCAACTGCTCGTCAGTGAAGAATTCTCGAACTCTGTACAGGAGTCCCCAGTTTTTTAGAGGCATTCTTAGCAATGCTTCTAACATAATGTGTCCAGCTCAAGTTAGTAGTTAATGTTACACCGAGAATGTCAATACTAGGGGAAGTGGGAATATTTACATCATTAAAAAATATATGGGAGTCAGTGAGATTCTGTCGGTTAGAAAATTGAATGTACTTGGTTTTCTGTGCATTAAAGGAAACTAGATTCTCTTGTCCCCATTCATTAATTCTAGAAAGGTCCTGGTTCAGAGAAATTGCAGTGTTTATTTTTGAATTTATAAGATCGGGTTGGGTGAAAGAATTGGTAAATGTGAAGGAACTGTGGAGTGTTGAGTCATCTGCGTAGGAATGTATTGGATTATGAGTGGTAGATATGAGATCA
This sequence comes from Paralithodes platypus, assembly GCA_032716605.1. Lineage (NCBI taxonomy): Eukaryota > Metazoa > Arthropoda > Malacostraca > Decapoda > Lithodidae > Paralithodes > Paralithodes platypus. The sequence goes on from CM064551.1 coordinate 29,161,612, forward strand.
TTGATATGAATGAGGAACAGAGTTGGGGCCAAAACTGATCCCTGGGGAACACCAGCATTTATTGAGTGAAATTGAGAATAAAGGCCATCTACCATTACACGTATTTTTCTGTTATGAAGATAAGAAGAAATTAGTGGAACTAATGATGCAAGGCCGTAGTGTGACATCTTCGACAATAAGGATTGATGCCAGACTCTATCAAATGCCTTTGATATATCCAGTGCTATTGTATGTGTTTCACCATGTTGGTCTGTAGCTTGGTTGATTTGATGCGTAAGAAGGCAAAGAATGTCTGCAGTTGATCGACATCGTCTAAAACCATATTGCCTATCACTGATTAATTTATTATTCTCCAGATGCTTAATTATGTGATTATTTAATATAATTTCAAAAACTTTGCCAAGAGTGGAAGTTATAGCTATTGGTCTGTAGTTTGATGGATCTGAAGAGGCACCTTTTTTAGGAACTGGATGGATGTTTGCTTCTTTCCAGGGTACTGGGAAGCATGAGGTATGAGTACACAGACGGAAAAATTTTGCCAATACAGGAGCGAGCACCAAGGAGCAATTCTTAAGTACTATTGGAGGAATTTCATCTGGACCAGGAGCCTTATCTACTGAGAGATTCTGCAAAATAGTTTTGACATGTCTGGTGTGGATCTTAAGTGAGGGAATTTCTGGTGAATTAAAATTAAGTACAGGGACATCTTGATTTATTTCATCTAAGGTTGAGTTGGTGGAGAAAATATCTGCAAGAAGGTTAGCTTTAACCTCGTGGGTCACTTACAAGATTGCCAGTCGGAGATTTTAATGGTGGAATGGATGAAGCAGTAGTGAAGTTGGATTTGAATGAGTTAAGAGTAGACCAAAATATTTTGTTATCATTTGGATTATTTAGAAGTTTATTTGCCTGCTTATGGAGAAAGTTTGATTTAGTTAGGTTTAATACAGTTTTGGCATGATTTCTGATGTTTCTAAAGTAATTAAAGGCTTCATGTGTTTTTGATCTTGTGTATGCATTGTAGGCTATTGCTTTTTGTTCAGTTACTCTAGCACAATTATGGTCAAACCATTTAGGTGAATTAGATCTTTTACTGTACTTTTGATGAGGAATAAAAGTTTCCATTCCAATTTTTACAAAATCTTGTATGTGGCTCAAGGTGGATATATGTATGTGTATATATGTATGTGTATATGTATGAGTATATGTATGAGTATATGTATGAGTACGGTATATGTATATGTATGAGTATATGTATGAGTATATGTATGAGTACGGTATATGTATATGTATGAGTATATGTATGAGTACGGTATATGTATATGTATGAGTATATGTATGTACATTACAATACAGTAGTTGCATCTACATTATTGCATTAAATATAATTCTTTATGTGTGTATAATATGTAGACATACTGTATATGTACGTGCTTGCCTATAGCCACTGTCACACGAGCGCTTTTTCCGTCAATTTTCCATGAGCAAGTTTGTTCTAGTGATATTTAGGGATATTTTTGCATTGTAATCGGAAACTAGATCGAAGGTAGATTATGTGAACTAGTTTAATTCTTATGGAACTTGTATTTTGAAGCTGCCAGACTACAATTGCCCCAACAAATTGACGGAAAAATCGCTCGTGTGAAACCGCCTTAAGTCTATGTGTGTGTGTGTATATATTCCTGTGCATTCTTATTTAATTGTTTACTGTACCGAATAAACAGTCCTCCCCTAAAACCCGCTATACCTCTTCCCCACAGACCTTCAGTATTCTCCACAAATTGTCTGGGAGAGTAATTTGCCTACTTTCAACAGCAACAAAAAGTTCTGCTGGCCCTCTGATGTTTCTCGTTTTCTATTCGCAGAAATACTCGTAATTTTAGCTGACAATGTTGCATCAATGTGCACTAGGAGGGGAGGGGAGGGGAGGGGAGGGGAGGGGAAGGGAGGAGAGGGGAGGGGAGGGTCAGTACGTCCTTACTGAGCTTCATAAATTCGTCAACATGTAGCTGGAATGGTTTAAGGGGAGGTGTTTAGTTTCCTCCCTAGACTTCCATCAAGCTTAAAATTACACTCCCTAGACCCCCTTTCAAGATAAATTTGTACATTTTTCGGTAGAAAAATTTCCCGGCTGAAAGCCGGTTCCTCTTAAATTACAGGCTCGCTATCGCTCGCCAGGATAAAATCGACACCTAAATGGCACGAAAGGTCTAAAAATTGACGGAAATGGGTCGAAGGTTCTTAAAATCGTCAAAATAATGGGGCGAAAGTCTTAAAATTAGAAAAGCAATGGGGGCTAAACATGAGGGAGAAAGGAGTCAAGAAAAAAATAATATCCCTCAAGTGGAGACCTCCCCTTAAACAGACATCGCCCGCCCCGGTAGTGAAAGAGTTGACCACATTTAATACCCTGCCATCATCAAATATTATCAGCTTTCTAACCTCTGTTATGAATACACTGTACAGGATTGCAACCTCCCTTAAGGGGGGTGACCTGCTTTTTGTTATTTTTGGCCTTTGCTCTCTTTCTCTGGCTTGTATCCATTCGGCCCCATTCAGCCAACTATTTTAAGACGTTTATCCCCATCTAGGTGTCGATTTCTTCCTGACGAGCGATAGCGAGCCAGCATTATATGAAGAAATCCGGCTTCGCCGGAGACATTTTTCTATCGAAAAATGTACAAATATAGCCTGCTGTTAAACAAAAATAAAAAAAATGCTGGCTCGCTACCGCTCACCAGTAAAAAATGTACACCTGGATGGGGATAAACGTCTGAAAAACAGTAGGCTGAATGGGGCCAAATGGATACAAGCCAGAGAAAGATAGAAAAGGACAGAACAAAAACAGGTCACCCCCCTTAATTTGATATAAGTAATCATATATATATATAAAAAGGTAGGTCTCTCAAACCCATCTAACCGAACATCAGGGAATATCAGATTGGCTTTGAATCCACCGCAAAATATACAATCATGTGACACTGCAGATATTTACCTTTAAGGGGACATGGGCTGGTTTTCTGGTCCCCCTTCTCTCTCATGTTTAGCCCCATTAGTTTTCAGATTTGAAGACGTTCGACCCATTAGTTTGGCGATTTTAAGACTTTTCACCGCATTTCGTTGTCAATGTTAAGACTTTTCGTGTCATTTAGGTGTCGATTTTTTCCTGGCGAGCGATAGCGAGCCTGTAATTTAAGAGGAACCGGCCTTCGGCCGGATATTTTTCTATCGAAAAATGTACAAATCTATCTTGGAAGGAGGGTCTCGGGGGACGTATTTTTTTAAGCTTGAGTCCAGGGAGGAACTAAATAAATAAATAAAAATATACATAAATGAGCAAATATATACGCCCATCTCCCCTTAACCTCGAACGCAATTTACTTCGCTCCCTTTGGTTACAACTTTCATCAAACGTTTATCCTAAGTTTAACCTCTGATTCCGGAACTGCTATAGAAAACGGACCACTTTTCACCGTGACGTCATTCTGAGGACTCGATACTAACGCTAGGCGATTTTACCAAGTTATTGAAAGGCCTACCATAGTGAAAGGGTTAAGAATGGTGGGTTAAACGTACCTGAGAGAGAGAGAGAGAGAGAGATATGCTCAGTACCATTTCTTCAAATATTTTATGTCTGTTATTGATTACAAAAGCAGGTAAACCGAGAGGGTGATGGCGGGATGGAGTTGAGAGGCATATGAGTTAACCCCTTCTGTACCGGTGACGACTTTTGTATTTGATTTCAGCTACAGTTAGTCGATTTTAAGTAGCTTAGGAAGGATGTATGGAGGCTAAAATTATTAATTGAGATAGTCTGTAGCTTTGTATTTGGTAGATGTCCTTCCTAAGTTGAATAAAATCGTGTAATAGTTGCCAAAGTATAATGAAAATTAAATGACCGGTAAATAAGGGGTTAAAGTGGTGTTGGGTAGGAGGAGGGACGCCGGCGGACAGAGGTGCATGGAGGTGATTCATTTGTGGACACCTCATTGGGGATCAAGGTGTCTGGCAATAGATAGATAGATGTAAAAGAAAGTATTATTACGTAGCCTCCCGTAGGGATAGCGTAGTATTGCAATCATTGCGTCCGTGTGTATGTCCGTCTGTCTGTATGCCCGGCTGTCTGTCTGTCTGTGCACTTCTGTATGTGTGTGCCCCATAGAAGCACACGCATCACAGCAGCGATGTTGATGGTGTCCGTGTAGTGAGGACCTGTGATGAGTGTGCCCTGTAGGGGCACACACATCACAGTAGTGAACTTGATGGTAACATGTTGGTAACTTGATGGTGATTGTGGTAATGATAGTGATAGTGGTGATGATTGTGGTAGTAATGACGCGGCCCACCATAGGGGAGGCGTAGTATTGTAATCACCCTGTCTGTCTGTCTGTGTGGGGCTAATGACTAAACATCTCAAAAGTAATGGGGCTAAACAGGAGGGAGAGAGGATTCAGAAAAAAGAAAAAAAAAATCCCACCTTTAAAAATCTGACTAGCCTATATCATCCTCTCCCCACACCGAATAATACTAGTATACGGTACAGGGTCCTATATTGTTATAGGTGTGTGTGTGTGTGTGTGTGTGAGAAAGCTTGGGAAGAGGGGGGGGGGGGGGCTAGGTACAATCGCGCTAATAAGTGATGTTTCGGCACCAAGTATGTCTTGATCAATAATAACTACCAGTCACATCTAAGCTTTATTTCTTCGTATCGAGTGAAATATACACAAACATGTTCCTACACTTACCCACCCTATTCAACATCTGACAGACATTAATACAGCACAGAGCAAGCCAAACGTAATGACAGCTGGGACATGACTTATTAGCGCGACCGTACAGTACACACGCAAGCAAGGGGGTGAGTGGGGGTGGGCGGGGGGATGATCATTTACATATGGGGGTGCCTAGTATGTCCTCTGGCGACCACGTACAGTCACTCATAGAAATCTTGTTGACCTCACCTGTTGCTATAAGTATGGCTAGATTAATTATGATTATGTACACCATATTATGCGGAGGAGAACTTGAAGGGGAGATTTCCACTCAACCTCAACCATTCATCAATAAATATCTCCCTAATGATAATAAATGGTATATGTGTATAGCGTTAAATGGGGGTCACCTGCTTTTTGTTATTTCTGTCCTTTTCTCTTTCTCTGGCTTGTATCCATTCGGCCCTATTCAACCAACTATTTTAAGACGTTTATCCCCATCTAGGTGTCGATTTATTCCTGGCGAGCGATAGCGAGCCAGCATTATATGAAGGAATCCGGCTGCGGCGGAGAAATTTTTCTATCGAAAAATGTACAAATTTAGCCTGCTGTTAAACAAAAATAAAAAATATGCTGGCTCGCTACCGCTCACCAGTAAAAAATTGACACCTGGATGGGGATAAACGTCTGAAAAACAGTAGGCTGAATGGGGCCAAATGGATACAAGCCTAAAGACCTTTCACGCCATTTAGGTGTCGATTGCTTCCCTGGCGAACCAGAGCGAGCCTGCAATTTAGGGGACATGTTTGTAACGAAAACAAAAGGTAACATTTATTTCGAAGGGATAAATTGGAGGTCTAGGGAGCAAGCTAAACAAAATCATTATTAAAATAACAAAAATAAAAATAAATAAATAAAATGAAATAACTGTCATCAATATATGCCTCCCTAATGATCATAAATAACGGTCATCAATATATGCCTCCCTAATGATCATAAATAACTGTCATCAATATATGCCTCCCTAATGATCATAAATGGTATATATTATGCCTGCAGTGTTAAGGGGAGGTCTCCACTCGAGGGATTTTTTTCTTGACCCCTTTCTCCCTCATGATTAGCCCCATTGCTTTTGAGATTTTAAGACGTTTGCCCCATTTAGTTTGGTGATTTTAAGAATTTCCGACCCATTCTGTCAATTTTAAGACCTTTCGTTCAATTTAGGTGTCGATTTTATCCCGGCGAGCGATAGCGAGCCTATAATTTAAGAGTAACCGCCCTTCGGCCGGGACATTTTTCTACCGAAAAATGTACAAATTTATCTTGAAAGGGGGTCAAGGGGGTGACATTTTAAGATTGCTGGAGGAGTAGGAAACAAACTAGAAACCTCCCCTTAATGGCGATAATAACCCCCTTCCTACTCTCGATACCTCTTCCTTTAGGTACGTTATCACCATAGTAAACAACGAGCGGACCTGAATCCATCTGCCCCTCATCCTATGACTTAAATTGCTTCAAACTCCGTGTGTCCAGGCAGTTTGGCTTGAACATTCCTTGATTTTGGCCCGGTCACTCTTTCAACTCTGGGGGAGGCACTCGTCACAGGCAGTTCAGCCGTTTGTCTCCCTCATGCACATAGAAAGAAGTATGTTGGAGACACGGGGTTCTAATCATTCACCGACTGTATGAATCCTTTACAAATAAAACACTGATCTGCTAACATTGAAACAGAACCCATATTGTGGTCTTGCATATCTAAAGTATCTTTAAGGGGGGTGACCTGCATTTGTTCTCTCCTTTTCTCTCTTTCTCTGCCTTGTATCCATTTGGCCCCATTCTGCCTACTATTTTAAGACGTTTAGCCCCATCCAGGTGTCAATTTTCTTTACTGGCGAGCGGTAGCGAGCCTGTATATTTCTTAAATGTTTTTGACAGCAGGCTAAATTTGTACATTTTTCGATAGAAAAATTTCTCCGGCGAAGCCGGATTTCTTAATATAATGCTGGCTCGCTATCGCTCGCCGGGAATAAATCGACACCTGGATGGGGATAAACGTCTTAAAATAGTTGGCTGAATGGGGCCGAATGGATACAAGCCAGAGAAAGAGAGAAAAGGAGATAAATAAAAATAAGCCGGTCACCCCCCTTAAGGTAGGCCAGAAATCATTACCCCTAATCTCTGTAACCGAAAAAAAAAGGCTAGAGCAAATGAGATGTTAATGTCCACAGCTGTTCCCTGGCCGACTCTTCCCAACTGGTATAAGTATGAGGTTGATTGCTGGAGTCCTTTATGAGTTAGGAGAGTTTTGTGTCGTTTTCTATAGACGTTCCGGAATCAGAGGATAAACTTGAGGAAAACGTTTTATGAAAGTTATTACCCAAGTATATTGCGTTCGAGGTTAAGGTGGATGACCTGCTTGTGTTCTCTCCTTTTCTCTCTTTCTCTGGCTTGTATCCATTTGGCCCCATTCAGCCTATTACTTTAAGATGTTTATCCCCATCCAGATGTCGATTTTTTTCCTGGCGAGCGATAGCGAGCCAGCATTGTATGGAAAAATCAGGCTTCGCTGGAGACATTTTCCTATCGAAAAATGTACAAATCTAGTCTGCTGTCAAAAACATTAAAATATATGCTGGCTTGCTACCGCTCGCCAGGAAAAAAATCGACATCTGGATGGGGATAGACGTCTTAAAACAGTAGGCTGAATGGGGCCGAATGGAAACAACTCAGAGAGAGAGAGAGAGAGAGAAACGAAAACGAGGTGGGCCCCCTTCAGATAGAGTAGCGACTTTGAGAAACTCCTGAATTGGCTACTTGGAAGGCTATAAGGCAGTTGGATCGGTAAACATCGATATAAGGATGACTGGCCAACTTACAATGAACAGGGTATAATAATTAACCCTTTCGGTGTTTGAGGCTGTTCTTTGTTTACTGTATTATATTGTGTATTTTAACCCCCTTCTCCCTCGTGCTTAGCCACAGTATGTATTTATTTAAGAAGACCGTCCCATTAGTTTGGCAATGTTAACACCTTTCGCCCCGGGTCTTTGTCAATCTTAAGATCTTTCGTGCCACTTAGGTGTCGATTTATTCATGGCGAGCGATAGCGAGCCTGCAATTTCGGAAGAACCCGGCCGAAAAATGTACAAACAAAAAATATATAATAATAAAAATATAATTATAAAAACTAATACTAGAAAACTCCCCTGAAAGGCAATGGACGGCATTTAACTGAAAGGGTTAATGCCGGAAGTCGCTATAGGTATAGGATAAGGCTCTTGAGTAGCATATAGTAGTAGTAGTGCCAGAGACCCCGCCCCCCCCTGGCTCCAGTATATAAGAGCCGTGACACCCCCAACATAGACGTCACTCGCTTGTCATCCTTCCTACCGACAACACCACCACCACCACCACCACCACCACCACCCTCCTCTCTCTCCTAGTCCTGTTGGAATATCAATAGGTGAGTCAAGTGAAAGGGGTATTTTATCCTTAACCCCTCCTGTACCGGTGCCGTCCTTTTAAGGGGTGGTTTTTAGTTTGTTTCCTACTCCTCCAGCAATCTTAAAATTTCACCCCCTTGACCCTCTTTCAAGATAAATTTGTACATTTTTCGGTAGAAAAATGTCCCGGCTGAAAGCCGGTTCCTCTTATATTACAGGCTCGCTATCGCTCGCCAGGATAAAATCGACACCTACATGGCACGAAAGGTCTTAAAATTGACAGAAATGGTTCGAAAGTTCTTAAAATCGTCAAAATAATGGGGCGAACGTCTTAAAACTTCAAAAGCAATGGGGCTAAACATAAGGGAGAAAAGGGTAAAGAAAAAAGTCCCTCAAGTGGACATCTCCCCTTAACTTAATTCCAGCTGTGTTTACACGGGTTTATGAAGTTTAGGGAAAGATATTATACGGCAGCTAAAAGAAAGGATTGATTGAGACAGTCTGTATAGCCTATTAATGATTAGACGTCCCTCCTTAGCTGAATACAATGATTAGACGTCCCTCCTTAGCTGAATACAATGATTAGACGTCCCTCCTTAGCTGAATACAATGATTAGACGTCCCTCCTTAGCTGAATACAATGATTAGACGTCCCTCCTTAGCTGAATACAATATTATTAGACGTCCCTCCTTAGCTGAATACAATGATTAGACGTCCCTCCTTAGCTGAATACAATGATTAGACGTCCCTCCTTAGCTGAATACAATGATTAGACGTCCCTCCTTAGCTGAATACAATGATTAGACGTCCCTCCTTAGCTGAATACAATGATTAGACGTCCCTCAGCTGAATACAATGATTAGACGTCCCTCCTTAGCTGAAGACGTCCCTCCTTAGCTGAATACAATGATTAGACGTCCCTCCTTAGCTGAATACAATGATTAGACGTCCCTCCTTAGCTGAATACAATCGTCTCGTCAGAATATATAGAGCGTCGGAAGGGGTTAATCCACTCAGTACCGGTGACATCCTTCGCATCACATTCCGGCAACTATTGGACGGTTTTATTCAGTTTAGGAAGGATGTCTCGCCGTTAAAAGATTATAGAATATCTCAATTAATAAGGGGAGATTTCCACTTGAGGGATTTTTTTTCTGGACCCCTTTCGCCCTCATGTTTAGCCCCATTGCTTTTGAGATTTTAAGACCTTCGCCCTAGTAGTTTGGATATTTTAAGACATTTTGCCCCATTTCTGTCAATTTCAAGACCTTTCGTGCCGTTAAGGTGTCGATTTTTTCCTGGCGAGCGATAGCGAGCCTGTAATTTAAGAGCAACCGGCCTCCGGCCGGGAAATTTTTCTGCCGAAAAATGTACAAATTTATCTTGAAAGGGGGTCTAGGGGGTGTAATTTTAAGCTTGATGAAAAAGTAGGGAACAAACTAAATACCTCCCCTTAAGTTAAGCTACCACATATCCTTCCTAAGCTTCGTAAAATCGTTTAAATGCCGCAGAAATAAATGATTATGTTCTCTCCACCAACCAACTTTACTCCTAAACTCGATTAATGAAATTAACGAACACATTGATTCCTTTGTAACGCTGTTCTGAATCTCTCCATTGAATACTGAACGGGTTAACCAAATGAATGCATCAAATCTGCCCACGCCTCCGAACACAAGCCAGCCAGGAACTCCACCCCGCGCTGGTGACATGGCAGAACCTAACAGAACGTACCCTATACACGGCACTTAAGGGGGGTGACCTGCTTTTTGTTATTTCTGTCCTTTTCTCTCTTTCTCTGGCTTGTATCCATTCGGCCCCATTCAGCCAACTATTTTAAGACTTTTATCCCCATCTAGGTGTCGATTACTTCCTGGCGAGCGATAGCGAGCCAGCAATATATGAAGAAATCCGGCTTCGCCGGAGACATTTTTCTATGGAAAAATGTACAAATTTAGCCTGCTGTTAAACAAAAACTAAAAAATATGCTGGCTCGCTACCGCTCACCAGTAAAAATCGACACCTACTGTAGATGGGGATGAACGTCTTAAAATAGTTGGCTGAATGGGGCCGAATGGATACAAGCCAGAGAAAGAGAGAAAAGGAGAGAAATAACAAAAAACAGGTGACCCCCCTTAATGAACATACACACTTATACCTGTCAAGATCCATATGACGCATGTATCTTCTGTTCCTGGCTATTATTAGACCATTATATTCAGATTAGGAAGGGCGTATGAGAGTTAGGGGGTAAATTGAGATAGTCTTTCCCCTTACAATCAGTTATTTTGCCTGTATAATGTCTTTGTCCCGGGTTTTGGTTTGTTTAGTTTGCAAGTTTTACATTTTAATAGCCACAGGTCCTTCCAAAACTGTATACAATCGTCTAATGATAGCCATGATAGACCGTCAAAATGCGTCATAATCTTCAAAGGGTTATTTCTAAAAAAAATATAAGATAGCAAGCTTGATAGGAATTCAGACTTGGTGAAATCGGGTTTGTAATTTGAATACTGATTTACCTCAGTTTGTCAGTAAGTGGTTCTGCAGTTGACAAATAAAATAGAAAATTGGAACTATTATTCAATTATCTTCGTTCAGGCGGAACATGTTGTGGATACAGGATATTCTTAACCCTTTCAAGCTCCAATACGCGTTTCTGTTCTGTTTTCTGACTATTATTAGAGGATTGTATTCATATTAGTAACGGTATATGGAAGTCAGAGGGTTGATTGAGATAGTATTAACCCTTTTAATACCCACAGATACTTCCTAAGCTGCAGAAAATCGTCTAATGATAGCCAAAATAAACTGCTAAAACGCGTCAGAGCTTCAAAGGGTTAAGGTATTATAGTGCATTTATTTAAATAAGTGACATATTTAAACTTGATTTCAAAGAACATAGCTCAATAATAATGGTAAATATGATATGCAGCGTATGTTCTGGATAATGAATATCATTTTATGAACGTGAATACAATACCACACACACACACACACACACCCAGACACACACACACCACACGGTAAGAGAGAGAGAGTCCCCAAAGAGAAACACAAGCCTATTAACAAGCCCCTACACACCCCTATACAGTACGTGAAAGTCCACACACACACACACAGTTTTCCCTCGACACATGAGAGTACTGGTGGTGGTGGGAGGGTGTACTGGTGGTGGGAGGGAGGGTGTACTGTTATATTATGGTCAAGATCACACGCTGTCACCCACCTTTCCTTCCCCTACCTACCTCTCCCATCTCTGTCACCCTCACACGTTCTTTGAGACAGGGATTCATTTTTCAGGTGGGTTTGAGAGAGAGTAAATGTGTGTGAGTTTGTGTGAGAGTGTGTACAAGAGAGAGTTACACAGATTTACACAGATACTCAAACCACACAGACCTTGCAGTCCCTACTAGGTGGTCCGGCCTTAATAGTACTAAACAGGGACAGTTTATAGTAAAAGCATAGGACAGCAAATCAGAAGGCTCTCTCCCCACCCTCTGCACACTCCGGGTAAAAAGCCGTACCGGAAAAGAGGATGAAGTGTAACCTTGTGCGTCAGGAAAGGCCCACAAGGAATGTATTTGATAGAGTATAGAAAAAAATTAGTCTGAAAGGGAATTTACACTTACACTCTCTCCAATAAATCATTCAAAAACTGAAACCCATACACAGCCTAGCATTATATTGTTCCCAGTGCTCAGTCAATGTAAATGGTTCGCCACCACTTTCCCGAGAGGTGTAGGGAAAGTTCTCATGGTACGTATAGTCCATTCAGTATAGGTAAGCCAGAAATAGAGACCACTAACCTCTGTAACTCAAAAAGGACTACAGTAATCGGGCTAATATTTCTACCATTAGGGAAGGGTCAGCCAATGTATAGGTGTGGAAATTAGCAGCCCATTTGATCTAGCCCTTTTTTGAGTTACAGAGGTTAGGAGTCACGATTTCTGGCCTACCTTACCTATACCCTGTTCCAAATAGGTGGGCCAGAAATCGTAACCCCTCACCTCCGTAACTCGAAAAAGGCTAGCGCAAATGAGCTGCAAATGTCCACACCTATTCCCTGGCTGACCCTTCCTAAATGGTAGATATCTTATCTCGTTTACTCGAGAAGTTCTTTAGTTTCAAAGGTTAGTGGTTGAGATTGTGCTCTCTCTCTCTCTCTCTCTCTCTCTCTCTCTCTCTCTCTCTCAAGCTGTGAGGTAATCAACTTTTCAGACACACGGACCACATGTACGTTTTTTTTTTTTTTTTTCCCCGACCGATTCGTTCGATTGATGGCCGCCTGGTTTGGGTCATAGCGAACACTAAAAAATCTTGCCCAAGAAACAAATACATTATACAGTACATGCAATATATACCGTATACTGTATATGGTAAACCGGTAACCAATATGATAATAATGGAGTAAACTTTTCGACAGGTAATAACAAAATAATATCGAGTACAGTAAAGATTTCCGCGCACCCAAGACAAATTGCACAGGTAATCACATAACCGTGCATGTTGGGTAACCACACGAATTACGGCAGTAGTAAAACCTTCGTCATTACTACCACCAAAACCTTATATGGACTATCTTTGCTACCACCTTCCTCAGTGAGTTGTAGAGGGAGGGTGTCTTTTGAAGCTCTCCTTTCAAGCCTCTCAGTCCATGTATTTGATACGGAAAGTTACGATTTTGCGGCATCCGAAATGGACAAATGTTCAGATAAATTATGATAAAATGCTACTAATTGGTATAAACACTCATTAATGGGGTTATTTAAATCAAATCAAACTAAATACAGAAATGTCCACACTAATACAAACCAATATCAGTACATTATGATCATAGAAATCACCCCACACAGATTGTTCACCTTCAACTTTAACCACACAGATTATATTATCACACCACGCCAGCTTCTGTTAACAATAAGCTTAGTATATTACATTGATATGATTATAAACTTGATTAATTAATAGGTTTATAGTTATTTATATATAGGCAGAGGTCATAATTAACATGTTTATATGTCAGCAATATCAATAATTAGTGTTTTAGGAATTTGGAGGGTAAGGCATTTAAGTTACCCCGTCACAATGACGATTTCCTCCAAATATAATTTTGTTCAATATTCATCAATTAACTTTTATCAAATATTCATTATTTATGAATTAGGCAACAGGAGAAACTACAAATATTCAGGCAGCAATAAAATACTTTATAATTTCCTTTATTAGTTGTATGTAATTAGTTTTTTGTTTTTTGTAATATTATAATTACCATATTCACGCATTAGAAATATACAAGTAATTCAGTGACTGGTACGTACTCCTACAAGATAATCTATATAATCTTCTTGTCTTGAATATATACTGTATCTGTGTGTGTCATTGCGTGTGTGTGTGTGTACCTGTGTCTGTATGTAGTGTGTTCCGGCAATTACCCCACGGTCCGACCATTCACGGATCGTCAACCTTTACTACAAGAGGGTCAGGATCGTAGCGTTAAGGGGAGGTTTTTAGTTTGTTTCCTACTCCTTCAGCAATCTTAAAATTTCACCCCTTTGACCCACTTTCAAGATAAATTTGTACATTTGTCGGTAGACAAATTTCCCGGCCGAAGGCCGGTTACTCTTAAATTACAGGCTCGCTATCGCTCGCCAGGATAAAATCGACACCTAAATGGCACGAAAGGTCTAAAATTGACAGAATGGGGGGGAAATTCTTAAAATCACCAAACTAATGGGGCAAACGTCTTAAAATCTCAAAAGCAATGGGGCTAGACATGAGGGAGAAAGGGGTCAAGAAAAAAGTCCCTCAAGTGGAAATCTCCCCTTAAATAACACCCTGAATTATGGGAACCTGGGAACCCCAATGCTATAGTCTATTCATTAGAAGTAGGCCAGAAATCGTGAACTCTATCCTTTGTAACTCAAGAAGGGCTGGAGCAAAAATCTTATCCTTTATCCTCTGTAACTCATAAAGGACTAGAGCAAATAGGTTGTATGTTTCCACACCAATTCCCTAGCTGACTCTTCCTAAACGGTAGATTTATTAGCTCGATTACTCTTGTCCCATTTGAGTTATGGAGGCTACTAGTGGTCAGGTATTATGGCCTTTCAATAATTAATAGTCTATAGTCCAGTTGTACAATTGTGGACGGGAATATCTGGACAAGGTTTGGAACGATAATATTATGATACAATACCGATATATTTTGATAAACTTTATGAGCCACAAAGGTTACTGGGATTCACTATAGTCCGTTTATTTCCAGTTGGCGGTAAATAGCCAAATATCCCTCTTAATAACTCAGCTATTACGAAGATTTTGTGGGAAAATATGTTGCAATTTAGAAAACTTAGCATTATTCCATTCAGTACCGGTAACATATTTGTCAATATATTCTGGCCATTATAATGTGATATTTACAGCTTAGGAAGGAAGTCTATTCATTAAAAGGCTGCAGTCTATCTCAATTAGTCCTTTTAGATACCATATATCCTCCCTAAGCTTCACATAATCGTCTAAATGTAGCAAGACAAAAATGTACAAGACATCGCTGGTACAGAAGGGGTTAAGGGGAGATTTCCACTTAAGGGATTTTTTTCTGGATCCCTTTCTCCCTCATGTTTAGCCCCATTGATTTTGAGATTTTAAGACGTTCACCCCATTAGTTTGACGATTTTAAGAAATTTCGCCCCATTTATGTCACTTTTAAGATTTTAGGTGTCGATTTCTTCCTGGCGAGCGAGCCTGTAATTTAAGAGGAACCGGCCTTTGGCCGGGACATTTTTCTACCGAAAAATGTACAAATTTATCTTGAAAGGGGGTCAAGGGGGTATAATTTCAAGCTTGATGGAAGTCTAGGAAACACACTAAAGTCTAGGAAACGCACTAAATACCCCCCCTTAAATAACGCAGAGGCTTAGTAGTTTCATATAATATTTCCATTAGGTATTGAGCAATAAGCTGATGAAAGATTAATGTCAACAAATGCCAACAGTTGTCCAAGTCTGTTTATTAAATAATCAGTGCAATATAGCCCCTCAGTCAGCGGTCTTCATCTTCTTCTTCATCTTCATCTTCTTCATCTTCTTCATCTTCTTCTTCTTCTTCTTCTTCTTCTTCTTCTTCTTCTCCTTCTTCATCTTCTTTCTTTTCTTCTTTTTTTCTTCTTCTTCTTCTTCTTCTTCTTCTTCTAAGGGGGATACCAGAGCGTGACAGGTGCCAGTGTTGCCAATTTAGCTACCTTCCCGCTAAATCTATAGGTATTTCTATCTGTCTATCTATCTATTGCCGGACGCCGTGATCCCCGAAGAGGTATATACATCGATCTATATACACATTGTTTACACCTAGCAACATGATTTCTAGCGATATTCGGGAGATTTGAGCCAGTTTAGAGTGATATGCTAGAGATTGTGGCATTATTCTAGCGATTTTCGGCTTTTATTTACTATCTAGCGTACTTGATTTGGTAACCCTGATTCAGTCATACCTTGTGCCTGTCCTCTGTGGTTATTATCAGTCTCAACAGTTTTATGTCCGACCCTATTCCTAAACATGAGAAGGGACTGGAGTTCTCGAAAAGGGGCTCCAGTCCTGATGCTGTTTTTTACTTACAGTGTGCTGGCTTAATAATCCAGAAGGGTTGATAGCCTCTGAGGTCCAATTTTAACTAACTACCTAAACATGAGGGAAGAGATTTGTCAGTCTAATATCGAAAGAAATATGAAGAACTGTGTGTTTTAGGATAGACAAGTTGATAAAGTTTGACTATAATTGGTCATCGTTAAGCTGAATGATAGCTTCTAATGTTAATCAGCAATCAATGAAACAGGCACTGCATTACTGAAAGAGTTTTTATCATACTTAAGGGGTGACTTTTTATATATGTATATATTTATTTATTTATTTAGTTTTATCCCTAGACCTCCGTCAAGCTTCAAACAAACACCCCTAAGAGCCCCCTGCAAGATAAATTAGTCAAATTTTCGGTAGAAAAATGTACCAATCGAATGCCGGTTTCTCCTCAAGTACAGTTTCGCTATCTCTCGCCAGGATAGAATTGACACCTAAATGTCACGAAAAGTCTTAAAATTAACACAGAAATGGGGTGAAAGAACTTAAAGTCGCCAAACTAACGAGGTGAATGTGTTAAAATCTCAAACTAATGGGGCTAAACATGAGGGAGAAGGTGACCAGATCAAAACTAAAATGCCGAAATAAATGCAATCCTGATATATATTCGATCTCTTTCACCCCAAACAGAATCAAGCCAACCAACCAACAAACCAAACAACCATGTCGCCATCCCTGAGAATCCTACTCCTGGTGTGCCTGGCCGCCCTAACATCCGCTGCGGGTAGCATGGACAATAACGCCCTCGAGAAGAACACCCCCTACGAGGACAACCTACTGGAGGAGACCCCACGCTTCGGCTTCATCAACCTCGACACCGATGGGACCACCCTATCGTTCAACTCCACGTCCCTACAATACGCGGTTCTGATCGGCGTGGTCCTGGTCATCGTCGTCGTGGTCGCCATCCCCCTCCTCACCAGTGGGCTGTCAGGTTTAGCTGCTCGGGGGGATGAGTACAACGGCGCCAACGGTCACCCCTACGACCAATACAACCAAGGCTACTCCACCTACAGCCAATATGCCAAGAGGTTAGTACGATGTTACAGGAGATATTATCAAGACCCCATCCCCCCCCCCCCCCCTTCGAGAAAATGTTTGCATTTTTAGTAGAAAAACACAAAGTATTAATGTGACATAATGGTGGTCCTGTCCACTTTAACACGCGAATCGCGTTCTGAGCACAAGGGGGTCAAAAAATTTGCAAAAGTGTAATATCATGACTTCACCTACAAACTGTAATAATAACATGCTAACTTTGAAGTCCGTCACTTCATAACATGTGTACAGTTAGAACAAATATTTACGATACAGATTTTTCGAAATAGTAACCCCTTCTGTACCGGCAACATCTTTTTTAACTTTATTCTGGCTACTATTAGACGATTTTATTCAGTTTAAAAAAGGGCTTCCAGCATTAAACAGGCTTCCAACTATCTCACTTAACCCTTTTTACTGCCACAGATCATTCTTAGATAACACAAAATCGTCTATATATAGCTAGAATAGAATTAACAAGACGTCGCTCGTACGGAATTGGTTAAAGATTGTTGTGATTTACGTAATATTTACAATTGGCATGGATGTTTGTAATTATTAGACTTACTGTATATTCATAACATTCAATCTAGCAATATTAAAGTTTATTATAGTTTCTCGTGATATTAACAGTTTATCTCTGTATTGTCAGATCTCTGGATGTGCTGTCTCCCGTGCTGAAGGGGCTGACTGAAGCCTACAGGAAGTATGAGGAATAAAACCACCAATAGTCATCATCTTGACCAACTCTGCCCGTTCGATCATGCCTTTGGCTAGCAAGAGACGATTTTATATGCAGATTAAGAAGGACGTGTGGGACTGATAGGGTAAATTGTGATAGTGTCTACCCCTTTGATTTCCACACATACTTCTTTAGATCAGGTAAAATTGCCTAATGTTAGCCATTCTATATTCAGATGGATGCCATGTTATTGAAAGTGTTAACATTATTACTGGCAAAGTGTACAGAAAACAAGTTCGTCAATGGGAGTCAATAATTGGTCTGGCTGACTAATTAAAGTTAGTCAAGGGTTCCAGACCAATTATTGACTAACTTGAGTTGAGCTGGAATAACTTATGAGTCTTGCCAATATTGAAATAACTGTTAGTCAATAGCATACATAAAATCTAAAAGGGTTGTTCGTGTGTGTGTTTGTTTGTGTGTGTGTGTGTGTGTGTGTGTGTGTGTGTGTGTGTGTGTGTGTGTGTGTGTTCAATAGCATACATAAAATCTAAAAGGGTTGTTCGTGTGTGTGTGTGTGTGTGTGTGTTTGTCTTCAATAGCATACAGGAAATATAAAAAGATACACCTATGCTCATAAATGGTGCCCTGTATCCATAATATCAATTTAGTTAACTCATTTTAAAAATAAATCCCAAACATATAGATTTGTTCAGATTTGTTGAGGAACATTTTTGTCTTATCTCAAAGAGACGAAAATTAAGTTGAGTTTATGGAAATGGAACACGATTTTTGAGCATCTTCAAGATTTGTATTATTTCTGAGAAGACTTAAATCTTCCGAGCTGGTTTCGGAAGATAGACTATTTAATGACTGAGCGACAATTGACGGAATGACTGAACACATGCAGGTTATCATATTCATAACGCAATAAAAAGCATCTCCAAAATTGACAGATATAAGATTTGAAAGACCAAGGCAGGTGATAAAGGTGCCATTTCTTAGAACGTATGACTCTAATTACCTTAAATCAACCTTTTGGTAGTTCCATCCATGACACCTACTGACGATTTCAATTGTCCCAGGAGAGACGACTAGGATTCAGAAGTGTTTAAAAAGTCATTGGAAATTTACAGACTTGTGACTACCAAATGAAGATATCACAACCTGTCATCTACACATCAAGAACAAGTAAATTATTCATGAGTCAGGATATATCCATCAACCCACCCTTATCTCATCGACAAAACATATGATCGACGTTTCATTCATAATAATACATTGATCTTACCATTACAGTATATCATCCACTTCCATTTAAAGTTGACTGGCCATTATAGTATAAGTTATTTGGGCCATAATTCATGTCATCACATAAGTATATTAGGGAATGACTTACTGACTGACGGGTTTACTTATCGTTTACATGTATTTATAATTATATAGTAGGCTATACCGGTAGTCATTTATAAAAAATCATGAACTTCTAAAGTTTTGTGTGCAATTATTTGAAATGGGATTGAAATTGAATCATACATGCTTAACAGATTGCATTGGATAATATATACATAATTATAATCCTATGTACAGTTTAGCTAAATTTATTCACGAGTCTATCTCACTTACTGTGTATGCATAATAGAAAACGTAAGAATATCCACGATTTTTTGGAGTGACTGATGCATTTGCTTCTGTCCTTATTACCATAGTGCATGTGTGCATTTACTGTATCTATACTTAATATACATGCAACTGTACTTATAATTATATTTGTATAGATGTTTTTATTTATATATCTCGATAAATGACTTGCTCACTCGTTATAACATTCACGGTTTTCAGTGTTTTCGCCCACAGGTTTGTCGCATACAGTCAATTCGTCCACTTGTGAGTTTCGGGCTATAAGGAAGTTGGGGTATTTGATATCGATAATTAAATTAAATTAAATTACGGTCGTAGTACATTGATAAATACATAAAACAAAATTAATCATAGTTTATAGCTACCAGAAGTCTACATTATTATGGCATTTCTGTTTTATATCAATGTTTACGGCTCCAGCTTCCTTATAACCTGAACTTGCAAGTGGCGAATACGTCCTCACTTACCCTTACATTGACCCAAGTAACCTAGATAAAATCCAACCAAAATTGCCAACGTAACCTAATTTAATGATACCTTGTTGAAAGCAAACCTATGTGATAAATCTATAACTTAGCCAAATATAACGAAGCCAAGCATTTAGTTAACCTAATGTTATCCTAATTAACCAGTCAATGTCATACCTTTTAGGTGTCGATTTTTCCCTGGCGAGTGATAGCTAGCCAGGTTTTTAGGAGTATGATACGGAAACAAATATTAGACAAATTGACTTGTTGGCGAAATTACCGAAAACCCGATTCACCAGTCAAGCTGTCCACAGGCATCTGTCCATTTCCTTTGTATACGAAATATATGTACAGTTTATTAAAGTTACCGATCCTCACCCCAATCCTCACCTCAATTTTCACCCCAATCCTCACCTCAATCCTCACCCCAATCCTCACCCCTAACCCTCACCCCACTCCTCAATCCTTACCCTAATCTTCATCTCAATCCTCACCCTAATCCTCACCCCAATTCTCAACCCTAACCCTCACTCCAATCCTCAATCCTTACCCTAATCTTCACCTCAACCCTCACCCCAATCCTCACCTCAATCCTCACCCCAATCCTCACCTCAATCTTCACCACAACCCTCACCCCAATCCTCACCTCAATCCTCACCTCAACCATCACCCCAATCCTCACCCCAACCCTCACCCCAATCTTCACCTCAACCCTCACCACAACCCTCACCCCAATCCTCATCCCAATCCTTACCCTAATCCTCATCCCAATCCTCACCTCAACCCTCACCCCAATCCTCACCTCAATCCTCACCTCAATCCTCACCCTAATCCTCACCTCAATCCTCACCCCAATCTTCACCACAACCCTCACCTCAATCCTCACCCCAATCCTTACCCTAATCCTCATCCCAATCCTCACCTCAACCCTCATCCCAATACTCACCTCAACCCTCACCTCAATCCTCACCCCAATCCTCACCACAACCCTCACCCCAATCCTTACCCTAATCCTCATCCCAATCCTCACCTCAACCCTCACCCCAATCCTCACCTCAACCCTCACCCCAATCCTCTTTTCACTCCTCACTTTACTCCTCTCCACCTGTCCAAACCACATAGACGGGTGTTCTGTGGAAGTGTCTGACATTGCCTCTATTGTTACCTTTAATAAAGTTTATACGTTGAATGTGATTATTATATTTCCTTCGTAATATTAGGCTTATAGATGTTCAATACTTTCCAGTGTGTGTACGTCTCTCTTTCTCTCGCTCTAACTCTAATACATTTAATATCACTCTCTCTCTCTCTCTCTCTCTCTCTCTCTCTCTCTCTCTCTCTCTCTCTCTCTCTCTCTCTGACGTCAATCTACAATACACTACATAAAAGATCATATTACTGGTGAAAGTGTAGCAATTACCAATAAATAACTACTTTTCTGAAGAGATGCATTTCATTTTTAGAAGGTATTACTTTAGGCTACAATAATGCACATTTTCAATACAAGATGCTGAGGTTGTAGGATTAAGAGAAAAGAAGCGAGAACAGTATTACTTATTGTTACAATTATAATAAGACAATCAACAGCACCCTCAACGTTGCTAAACAAATATATATTTTACTTAAATATCACAACAGGTGTACCTAATCGAATACTGCCCAGCTTCAATAATTCACTTCAGCTAAAACGTTCCATTCAAACGTCCTGAGAGTCCTATTACACTAGCAAATATATATTTTACTAATTTTGTCGATAGTCACGGTTTTATTACCCTAGAGTTTTGTCACAATTGAAAGATGAATAGACATAGAAAACTGATATATAATAATCTAATTTATTTATTTCACTCCCAACACCAAACACTCCCAATGAAATTAATGAAAGCATGCGATCCACCGGGATTCGAACCTGGATTACCACATACATATTTTCAACACTCTAACCATTATACCATCAAGACAGTACTTAACTAAATAATCATAAATAGGAAGATAGATTGAATTATAGATACATAGATCCTCACCTCAATAATTCAGAGATAAACTAATGAAAATATATAATAATTCGATAAAAATGAGAGAGAGAGAAAAAAAAGAGAGAGAGAGAGAGAAAAAAGAGAGAGAGAGAGAGAAAAAAAAAGAGAGAGAGAGAGAGAGAGAGAGAGAGAGAGAGAGAGATCAATAGCAATATAAATTTGGTTGCATCAAGATATAGATGCGACTATTATCCAAATGCATATACTTTAATTGTACAACTTTACAGCTTTAACTAAAAAAATATATAAAATTTAAGGGGAGGTATTTAGTTTGTTCCCTAGACCTCCATCAAGCTTAAAATTACACCCCCTTGACCCCCTTTCAAGATAAATTTGTACATTTTTCGGTAGAAAAATGTCCCGGCCGAAGGCCGGTTCCTCTTAAATTACAGGCTCGCTATCGCTCGCCAGGATAAAATCGACACCTGAATTGCACGAAAGGTCTTAATATGGGGTGAAAGTTCTTAAAATCGCTAAACTAATGGGGAAAACGTTTTATAATATCAAAAGCAATGGGGCTAAACATGAGGGAGAAAGGGGTCAAGAAAAAAATCCCTCAAGTGGACATCTCCCCTTAAGCTGTAGTGCTACGTATTTAGGCTGACAAATACACGGGACATTTGACTTGCTTTTGCGTTCTTGTATAACTAATTTATTTCGGTACGATGTTCGACGCAAGTGTTTTATATAGTTTTGGTCTATGTGAATGAAGGAGACAAAGGGAAAAGCTGCCTGTAACAAGTGTCTCCCCCAAAGTTGAAAAAAAGTGACAGAGCCAAATTCAAGGTACGTTGGAGGTTGGAGGTGTATTACTAATCTCAAAAGTGATGTGTCTATTATTATGCATGATTGTATATATACATGTATCAAAATAGTCATCTCGGTTCCTTCATCTTGCATGCACCTTTTTTAATCACATGCAATATTATGTATACCAGCTACCACCAAGCGAGTTTAACGTTAGTTCATCCGATGGTTTTGCCATGTTCAAGCAAATTATGCTTAGTTTCTAGAAGAAGAAAATGATAGTAATATATAAGTCAATTTTAAAGACTTCCCAGGCACCATTCAAGCTAACAAAAAAAACAAAAAATCACAAAAAAAACGCCCGATCCCCTTCTAATTAGATACCTAATTATGTAGAACAAACAAAAAATCACGGACAAAGTCTGGTTCCCGTAATTTGTAGGCTCCCTTTCGTCGCCCAGAACAAATTGACACGTGAATGGAGCGAAATAACTTATAATGGCCAAACTGACAGATCAAGGTTACTTAAAATAACTAAATCAATGAAGCAAAATAGAGAGGGGGAGGGTTCAAAAAGCCTCCCTACGCATTAGACAGGGTTAGAATAGCATATCTCAGAGAATCCCGAGCCTCTCTCTCTCTCTCTGTCTCTCTCTCTCTCTCTCTCTCTCTCTCTCTCTCTCTCTCTCTCTCTCTCTCTCTCCTGTATTATGTCTTTAAGGGGAGGTATTTAGTTTGCTCCCTAGACTTGCATCAAGCTTACAAAAATACCCCCAAGACCTCCTTTCAAGATAAATTTGTACATTTTTCGATAGAAAAAATGTCCCGGCTGAAGGCCGGTTCCCCCTAAATTACAGGCTCGCTACCGCTCGCCAGGAAAAAATTCACACCTAAATGGCACGAAAGGTTTTAAAATTGACATAAATGGGGCGTATGGTCTTAAAATCGGCACACTAATAGGGCAAACGTCTTATAATACCAAACTAAAGGGGTTAAACACGAGGGAGAAGGGGATCCAGAAAATAACCCTCTCAAGTGAAAATCACCCCTTAATTATCCTCCCTAGCCCCGGATAAACCCAAGCCTCCCTTCAGAAGGAAGTTATACACCACATTCCTCTTCAGTAATAAAAACCCACTCACCGGAAACAAGCACATTCTCCGCTCTAATTTCCACAGTTACTCGGCAGGGTCTCAAGCCGGTATCACACGAGCGCTTTTTCCCTCAACATTTATCCTCAAAACTGGTCTGGCAGCTTATGAGGTCAACATTTATAATATTTCGGTCACCTAAATTCAGTCTAGTTTCCGATACCAGTGCAAAACATTCCAGAAATGTTGCCAGACAAATGTTGATCATCGAATGTTGACTATAAAAACTCGTGTGATACCGGCTTGTTCTGGTAGATGTGCATTGCGAATTTTGGGCTTGTTTACGAGTTATTTAGACATTGTTGGCTCACATGTTACAAAAATGCAACATGCATTGAATTTGGCTCGCTATAACTCTAACTCTTTCAACTTTGGGGGAGACACTGTTATTATGTATGTATGTATGTATGTATATACTCAGGCACCATCCCCAACTCAAGACAGACAGAGCCAGAATAGGGACAACACAAAACACAACAGAAAACAATGAACACACAAAAAACAAAATACAAATTCACACACATCTAGGTCATCCAGGAGAAGACCCAGAGACCAGGGTCACCAAGGTCCCTCCAGCACTCCCCCGGCCCCCGACCACCCGGAGAGGTTCCAATCTCCTCAGGCAGACATGCAGCGGAGCCGAAGCCACATGCCCGCCCACCACAATTCCAGGCGCACTCTTCATATAAACAGACTCCCCGGGCCAGGCGCCTGATGGACTAATATCTAGTCCAACTTGCGCCCGACACCTTTCCCCAAATGACCACGTGTTCACTCATCTATTCACAAGCATTCTCCATTCACTCCTGTTTATTACCACTTTCCTTGCCTGATCTATAGTCATTCCTCCATCATCCAAAGCTTGTCTTACACAGTCTCTCCATCTCAATGGGGGTCTTCCTGCCCTTCTATCTCCCCTTATATCTGACTCATATATTCTCTTTGTAAGCCTATCATCTTCCATTCGTTCAACATGACCATACCAGCTCAGCACCTTTCTGTCCACTCTGGCAGACAAATATTCCTGCTGCCCCATTCTCCTACGGTATCTCTTCATTCCTCAATCTGTCTCTGCGAGTAACTGCACACATACTCTTCAAGCAGCTCATCTCCATCACATCCAGCTTTCTTCTGTCCTTACAGGCAGTATTATCTGTTGTCTCCTTCATACACATAGAAATAAATGTATATACAAGTTTCAATCGATTATGTGTATCAATTTGAACAAAACAAATGTAGTAGCCATATTGAATAAAAAAAAGGGTCAAATGTCTATGGTGTAGGTTTTTTTTTTTTTTTCATTTTTGTTCACTTGGCAGCTGAATTTGCGATGCATAATTCTCTCTCTCTCTCTCTCTCTCTCTCTCTCTCTCTCTCTCTCTCTCTCTCTCTCTCTCTTACCCTTGACCCATTTCCACAGGTACCCTCGTTACCTTCCTCTTTGTACCTGCCTCTTGCCCACCTGTCCTGGATTACACCTACACACCTGTCACTTAAATTACACATACACACCTGTTACTTAAATTACACCTCTACACACCTCCCCAACATTACACCTCTACACACCTGTCACTTCAATTACACCTCTACGCACCTGTCACTTCAATTACACGACCTCGCTGGTGTAGTGACTAGCGTCTCGGACTTCCACCCAGAAGGCCCGGGATCGCGCCCACGCTCGGTGCATTAAAGATTGTTCACAAGCACTGAGTCGTTACCATCCCTCATGAGCAAGGGGATGGAGTAGTAGTACAGGACCCAAATGGAAATACGCCTAATCGGCCATATTGGGCTATCCTTAGCTGGCTTAGCATGCGCTAGCTTTAAGAACTATTATTATTATTATTACACCTACACATCTGTCACTTTAATTACACCTCTACACACCTGTCACTTCAATTACACCTCTACACACCTGTCACTTCAATTACACCTCTAACACCTGTCACTTCAATTACACTTACACACCTGTCACTTCAATTACACCTCTACACACCTGTCACTTCAATTACACCTCTACACACCTGTCACTTCAATTACACCTCTACACACCTGTCACTTCAATTACACCTGTACACACCTGTCACTATAATTACACCTCTACACACCTGTCACTTTAATTACACCTTTATACACCTGTAACTTCAATTACACCTCAACACACCTGTCACTTCAATTACACCTACACACCTGTCCTGTATTACACCTCTACACACCTGCCCAACATTACACCTACACACCTGTCACTTCAATTACACCTCTACATCTGTCACTTCAATTACACCTCTACACACCTGTCACTTCAATTACACCTCTATACACCTGTCACTTCAATTACACCTACACACCTGTCACTTTAATTACACCTCTATGCACCTGCCCAAATTTAGACTTACGCACACCTGTCATTAAAATTGCATATACCTATTATTTAAGTTACATATGCAGTACCTGTTCTGAATTATACATACAGTACATGTTGCTTAGACTACATATACCTGTTCTGAATTGCATATAACTGTTGCTTAAAATACATATATATATGTTAATTAAGTTGAATATACCTGTCCTGAATTACATATACATGTTGCTTAAATTACATATACCTGTCCTCAATTACATCTACGTTACTCTCAACTAAGTTATCTATACCTGTTCTGAATTACATATACCTGTTCTGAATTACATGCAGCTGTCACTTGAATTACATATACCTGTTCTGAATTACATGCAGCTGTCACTTGAATTACATATACCTGTTCTGAATTACATGCAGCTGTCACTTGAATTACATATACCTGTCCTTGCCTTTCACTTTGCTTTAGTATCACCTGTTCACTCATTCGTTGTCTTTGTCTCATCTCGTCAGCGTTTCATTTTGTCCACCTCTTCAAATAAACACTTTCTCTATTATTATCCTCCCCCCACCCCCACCACACACACACACACACACACACGTCTTCCCCCATCTTCTTTTTCCCTCCCTCTTCTTCACTTAGGCCTCTATTACTCCCCCCCCCCCCCTTTCACCTGTGGCATCTGTCTCTAATCTTTTTGTTTCATTGTGTGTAGTTAAGGGGAGGGTTTTAGTTGATTCCCTAGACTTCCATCAAGCTTAAAATTACTCCCCCTTGACCCCCTTTCAAGATAAATTTGTACATTTTTCGGTAGAAAAATTTCCCGGCCGAAGGCCGGTTACCCTTAAATTACAGGCTCGCTATCGCTCGCCAGGAAAAAATCGACACCTAAATGGCACGAATGATCTTAAAATTGACAGAAATGGGGCGAGCGTTCTTAAAATCGCCAAACTAAATGGGGCAAGCGTCTTTAAATCTCACAAACAATGGGGCTAAACATGAGGGAGAATGAGGTTCAGAAAAAAATTCTTTCTACCGAAAAATGTACAAATTTATCTTGAAAGGGGGTCAAGGGGGAGTAATTTTAAGCTTGATGGAAGTCTAGGGAATCAACTAAAAACCTCCCCTTAAAGGCCTTCCCAGCGTCCAATAACAGTTACACTTAGTTGTTGTTAGGTACAGGTACACTCGGATACCATAATATCTAGCTCACTCATAACAATTCATGGACCCCCTATGATTATCTTTATGCAAATTCAATTATCTGGATTGATTATTAGATAGAAGTTGCTTTTCATCACGTATGATATATAATTTTATTTATGATGTATACAAATATACACTCATATATTCGTTTCCAGAGATATACTTACATAATTATAAATAGCTGAAGTCCACGAATATTAATGACTGGGCAAGAGACTATGGCATCCGAGTGTATCGCATGCAAGTACAATCAAGATTAAAGTACCGTACCGTTGCACATCTCTAGATTTTCTCCCACTCTCACCCGCTCGCTCGCTCGCTCGCTCGCGCTCGCTCTCGCTCTCGCTCTCTCTCTCTCTCTCTCTCTCTCTCTCTCTCTCTCTCTCTCTCTTTCTCTCTCTCTCTCTCCACACGACAAATGAACCTACAGTAAAGCAGGCAGGTGGGCAGGCAAACCGCGATCTTGACCTACTTCCAGAAACCCCACCAATAAATAACACCTTTGAGGCCTATAGGGATATGGTGTTCTCTTGTCAAGGCAGGAGTCTTGTATACCTCACACTGCTCTCCCTCTCTCTCTCTCTCTCTCTCTCTCTCTCTCCTAGATGACTGCATTTGTAGATGAATGACTATTTTCTTCCTCAGATACGTGGAGGATCACTACGTTTATAAATAAGTAACTTAAATGTTACTATATTTCCCCAGATACACGAAGGATCACTTACAGCTGTGTTACTAACCCAATTGTCCCCTACTAACATCTACCCCAGCCATGGACATTATCCCTAGGGCAGTACCTCCCTTTCCAATTGGCCCTTACCCCCTCTAAACTTCTGTGAACACTCTGAGTAGCAGTGATTTAGAGAGCAAGCCGCACTAGAGGTTGTTGGACCAGTTGTTGCTCGACTGTCTTTACTTTATCTCTCTCTCTCTCTCTCTCTCTCTCTCTCTCTCTCAACAGGATTTTGACAAGGTCCCTCATAACATATCGCTGCAGAAAGTCTAGAGATTATGTGCGTGCGCTTGCGTTTATGTGTGAACGTTTGTGGGTACACGCATTTCATATCCTATTCATCTGGGACAGCCATTCAACTAAACACAAGAAAGACAAATGAGAATATCCCTCTACTATGTATGCCCCTACACAACAATGGGTAATAAACAGACTCCTGCACAACTAATACAACCTCCCTATTAGGATCTCGTGTGGTCGGGCAAAAAAATCGTGTCCATTGTAGCTTCGTGTCCATTGTAGCTTCGTGTCCATTGTAGCTTTGATTATCTATTCTAGAATATATTATTATTACTATGATTACAGTTATTGTATATTAGTTTCCTCCCTAGACCTCCACCACACCCAAGCACAGAGCACAGCCTTTATATCCAAGTTTAGCTCGGTTTGATAGGGTGTATGATTTTTCCTTATAGTAAGAGCGACAATTATAAGTTGGAGTTGTGCAGAGAGACATAACCTTTGATCGTGACTGTACTATAAACCGAATATATGTACAGTACAGTACAAGGAGGGATCACTGTCAGCTGAAGAGTCTTGGATGCCTTCGTTGTGTTTGTCTGTGTGTAACTTTCTCCACGATCATCTACCTAGCGACAGTACAGGACAAGACATTGGCAGAAATAGCGACGCACACATATTATAATCACTATCGAACGCAAACGAGGCTATGGGCTCCTCCGACCATAAACTTATCTCTGTCACCTGTCCTATCTCTCCAGTACAGCCACCCGATCCTCCTAGCCGGCGGCGCTTGTGGCACTTTGGCGCTGCCGACTGGGAGGCTCTTCGGCAGTACTTCTTTGATTTCCCATGGAATGATTTCTGCTTCCATGGCCGAGGACCCTCGGAGAGTGCTGAACGCATTACCGAGGTAATCCTATCGGGCATGGAAGCATACATTCCATTCTCTTTCTCTCAGACTAATGCTAAAAAATCTTGGTTTACTCACGCCTGTTCTACTGCTGTCCGCAATAAGGAGGAAGCATTCAAACGGTACCGACGCCTTAAAACTCAAGACTCTCATTCTTCATATGTTTCTGCCCGGAATCAAGCCAAATCTGTTTCTTCGACTTGCCAACACTCTTTCATCAATAATAAATGCACTGAACTATCCAACTCTAGCTCTTCCCAAGCTTTCTGGCATCTAGCCAAAAACCTCTCCAACAATTTCTCTTCCTCGTCTTTCCCTCCCCTTTCCCACTCTGATGGCACAACCATCACTTCTTCCTCTGACAAAGCTAAACTCTTCGCTCAAACTTTTGCTAGAAACTCCACCTTGGATGATTCCGGTGCTATTCCTCCTTCTCCGCCCTCCTCTCTCTTACTTATGCCTAATATCCTAATCTCTTCTAAAGATGTACTTTCTACCCTCTCTGGGCTTAACACTAATAAGGCGTACGGTCCGGACGGTGTTCCTCCTGTTGTTCTCAAAAACTGTGCTTCCGTGCTGACTCCCTGCCTAGGCAAACTCTTTCGTCTCTGTCTATCCTCTAACGTCTTCCCTTCATGCTGGAAGTTTGCTCACATTCAACCTGTCCCAAAGAAGGGTGACCGCTCTCAACCCTCCAACTATCGTCCAATTGCTCTTATCTCTTGTCTTTCTAAAGTTTTTGAAACTATTCTTGCTTCCAAATTTCTTAAGCATTTCTCTTCTCATAATCTGCTCTCAGATCGCCAGTATGGCTTCCTTAAGGGTCGCTCTACTGGTGATCTTCTTTCATATCTTACTAACTCTTGGTCATCCTCCTTTCGGGACTTCGGTGAGACTTTTTCTATTGCACTAGACATATCGAAAGCCTTCGATAGAGTCTGGCATAAATCTTTAATTTCTAAACTACCCTCCTTCGGTTTCTATCCCTCCATCTGTGCCTTTGTCTCTAATTTCCTTTCCGGCCGTTCCATAGCCGCGGTTGTGGACGGCCATTGTTCACTTCCTCACTCTATAAACTCCGGTGTTCCTCAGGGCTCTGTCCTATCTCCTATTCTCTTTCTAATTTTTATAAATGATCTCCTTAACTGTACCTTAATTCCCATCCATTCATACGCAGACGACTCAACCTTGCACTACTCCATTAGTTTTTCAGAACGCCCCAGCCAGCAATCCCTCAACGACAAACGTAATGAAGCCATAGAACTCTTAAATTCTGATCTAAATACTATTTCCAATTGGGGCAGAGAAAACCTTGTTAACTTTAATGCTTCCAAAACCCAATTTCTCCATCTATCTACCCGTCAGGATCTCCCAGCGGACTATCCCTTATTCTTCAACAATACAAAAATCAACCCTTCATCTTCTCTCAATATTCTTGGTGTCTCTTTTTCTTCTGCTCTCATTTGGAAGGACCATATTACCAGTCTTGCTAAGGCAGCATCCAGAAGCTGGGTGTGCTCAACCGCCTTAGGGGGTTCTTTTCCCCTGCACAGCTTCTTGCTCTGTACAGGGGCATAGTGCGCCCTTGTATTGAGTATTGTTCACATGTGTGGGGAGGTTCCTCTCACAACTGCTCTCCTAGACAAAGTTGAAAGGAAGGCCTTTCGTATCATTAACTCCCGTCCACTCACCAACTCTCTGCAATCTCTCTCTCTCCGCCGCAATGTTGCATCTCTCTCGCTATTCTATCGCTACTATAATAATCAGTGTTCCTCAGAGCTATCCCAGTGCATACCACCTCCTTTACGTAGGGCACGTGGTACCCGTCTTGCAACTCAATCCCACCCCTACTCTGTGCAACTCTCCAACCCAAGAGTGAAACGTTACTCTCAAACTTTCTTCTACTCAACAGCTGAGCTCTGGAACTCTCTCCCAGAATCAGTCTTTCCCTCTTCCTATGACTTAAATTGCTTCAAACTCCGTGTGTCCAGGCATTTTGGCTCGAACGTCCCTTGATTTTGGCCCTGTCACTCTTTCAACTATGGGGGAAGCACTCGCTATAGGCAGTTATGCCTTTTGCCTCCCTCAATCACATAGAAAAAAAAAAAAAAAAAAAAAAGTAACTATGTTCTTGTTTTATATCCGAGATGCTTCAGAACTCGGCTTTAAAGGTTCAAGGATTCGAAATGGTATATCCGTTTATACAGTAGGTTCACAATTGTACAGAAAATTGGCATAAATGGAGAAATAGGATGAAGATAGACGAACGAGCAACACTATAAATTGTTATTATAATAGACGGGTAGAATAAATATCTACTAGCGCTGAATCAAAAAGGGTTTGAGCAAGTGGGCTGTAAAGCTTCTCGCCTATTCCCTGGCTGACCCTTCCCAAATGGTAGAAATATGAGTTAGATTACTCTAGTCGTTTTTTAGTCACATAGGTTAGTGATCACGATTTCTGGCCTGCTCATAATGAGGAAACAATTTTTACAACAATAAACAAATAGAAATAGAAATCGACTAACTAATAGGACAAACATCTTAACATCTGAAAACTAATGGGGCTAAACATGAGGGAGAAAGTGGTCCAGAAAACCGGCCCATCCCCCCTTAAAATAATATGCATTCTGTGTGACTAAACCACATCCAAGGTATTTATTCCAAAGCAAAAATACAAACAATAAAATCTGGACGTGGGTGAATAATAATGCGCGCGCAAACAACGTCCATGCATCATTAATTTTGATCTAGACATGTATGGCATTAAGGGGAGACTGACCGTTTGTTTGGTCTATTAATTCATTATTTTATTCATATATTTTTTTTTAGTTTCCTCCCTAGGCCTCCATCAAGATTAGAAAAATACTCCCTAGACCCCCCTTGAAGATAAATTTGTACATTTTTTGGTAGAAAAATTTCCCGGCCGAAGGCCGGTTCCTCTTAAAATTGCAGGCTCGCTATCGCTCGCCAGAAAATAATCGACACCTAAATGGCACGATAGGTCTTAAAATTGACAACGAAATGGGGCGAAAGGTGTTAAAATCGCCAAACTAATGGGCCGAACGTCTTATAATCTCAAAACTAGTGGGGCTAAACATTAGGGAGAAGGGGGTCCAGAAAAACGGTCTGTCTCCCCTTAAGGCACTACTTATGCTCTTGTTTGAGTTAGTGTACCGTGAAGAAGGAAGAGAAGGAGGAAGTCTGTGATAGTGTGCACTCGAGTAGGCAAATATCACCGGAGTGTACAGATGAACTAGAATAGGTGAAGAAGGCGGTGGTCGCAGCATCACACGAACATTTATTAAGGATATTTGATCTGGCAACATTTGAGGAATATTTTGCACTGATATCGGCAATTACATTGAAATAAGACATGTTGATACAAATTCCTGATTGTTTAGACATTAATTTAAATATATTAAATTAGGAGTTGCCAGAATAGAATTGCCTAGAAAAAGTTGCTATAAAAACCGCTCGTATGACTCCGATTTAACACTAGTTAAATAGAGTGGTTTAATTTCGTGGGTGCGTACAGTTATATCCTCTGTGTCCTCTAGCTTTTCCTGCTTTGGGAGGGTTTATAACCCATCAACCCACCCCCAACGCATCATCCCCGTGGTGGGAGTCATGACGGTGGTACTGTACACGACCAATTTACCGGTGGATATAATTTATTGGAGCCACAGTATCAAAAAAAGAAGTAGCTAATAACGAGTTTGCTAGTTTACCATCTGCTATCTGTCAGTATATATATAATTATATATATATATATATATATATATATATATATATATATGTGTGTGTGTGTGTATGTATGTATGTGTGTGTGTGGGCGCGCGTGTATAAAAAAAAGCTATGCCAGGAAATGCAGTACATTTTCTTTGTTTGAGACGTTTTGATCCTAAAATCCTAAACTTGGATCATCATCAGACCTATGAAAGATACAAAATGTCTTCGACTTAGCTGTAAATAAACATGATTACGAGAAATAATACTGTATAATACAGGAAAATACTTAATGTTAACATGGAAAATTCAGTTATTGATATGATTAAAGGTAGAGCAATGAGGTATGAGAACTACAATGGAGTACCTGAACAAAAAATGACTGCTATGCATACACAATGTAAGAAACTAAATACCTTAAACACAGCCAAAAACATAGTAGTGATGTTGAGGACTCGTGGGTGCCAAGGGAAGGGCGAAGATGGTAGGTGAGGAGGGACTCTGCTATCACTCTCTTCATGGTGTTGGGACTACTGAACAATATCTTAGTTCGTTAAAATAGGACTTCAGAAGCCATCAACCATTCTGGATTATCAGGCCAGCACACTATAAGTCAATAAATAGCCTTAGGACTGGAGAATTCCAGTCCCTTGAACAATACTGATTTTTATTTTTATGTTTTTATGATGTGATCCGAGGCTTCACTGTGATCTCTGTTCACAGAATATGCTGGTTTGGTTAGAGGTTTATCCGTACGGTATGACCTTCCCTTGTGTTCGAAGAATCGGAAATCCTCGTTTGTAATTATTGCCGTTTTGATTGGCCCACATATGAAACAATACAGCTATCACACTTATACAAGTGTGCAATAGATGATTAGTTAAAATAGGACTTTAGAAGCTATCAACCTTTCTGGATTATCAAGCCAGCACTCTGTACGTCAAGAATAGCTTCAGGACTGCACAAGCTGGGCTAAATTGGCCTAGATAGCTCAAAAACAGGCATTTACGCTGTTTTCGATGAAATCGTGCAGCCCCTTTACGAGAACCCCAGTCCTGTCCAATAGAGGACTACAAAACACCAGGGACTTGGTCTTTAAAACAAAATATGTGAGTTAATGTGGACTCAGTCTTGAACACAACTCTTTGTGAGATTTGAGGAAAGATATTTTGCACTAGATTATTAATGTTATTCTTCAGAGTGAAGCTCTGGTTACCTTAAAAGGGAAGGTATATTAATGTTGTACTAAAGCTTTCTTGACACAAGGGACTGGGGTTTTCGCAGAGAGGCTCCAGTCCTGACGTTATTTTTGACTTACAGTGTGCTGGCTTAATAATCCAATAGGGTTGATAGCCTCTGAAGTCCTATTTTAACTAAATTTCTTGACAGTGGCTACTGGGGTAAGGGGAGGGTGGAGTACAATTTGTTTGGTTGTCTGTCTACCAATGAGTCCTTCAGATAAGTTAATGGGGAAACCATGCATATGTAAACCATGCATATGTAAACCATGCATATGTAAACCATGCATATGTAAACCATGCATATGTAAACCATGCATATGTAAAGTTTTCTTAATATATTCTAGTTTTTCATGAACATTAAAGTAATTGGAGCATATTCTACATGCACGAGTTTTATAATGTTATCTGATATCAACTTTAGCTACTACTGGTTACCGTTTATGATATTTGCCAACTCTGGAAATGTGGGTCTTTTATTAGGTATATATTAATGGTGACAATATACTGTACAAGGATCGCCCATTAGGTATATATTAATGGTGACAATATACTGTACATGGATCGCCCATTTGCTCTATCCTCTGAACACGACTACCACTCAATGTTATGAGCCTCCTTCCTCGTGTTCTTTATGTTCCCCCATATAAGCTAAGAGACCAAACAACGTACACGTGTGTACAGTATAAGCTAAGAGACCAAACAACGTACACGTGTGTACAGTATAAGCTAAGAGACCAAACAACGTACACGTGTGTACAGTATAAGCTAAGAGACCAAACAACGTACATGTGTGTACAGTATAAGCTAAGAGACCAAACAACGTACACGTGTGTACAGTATAAGCTAAGAGACCAAACAACGTACACGTGTGTACAGTATAAGCTAAGAGACCAAACAACGTACACGTGTGTACAGTATAAGCTAAGAGACCAAACAACGTACACGTGTGTACAGTATAAGCTAAGAGACCAAACAACGTACACGTGTGTACAGTATAAGCTAAGAGACCAAACAACGTACACGTGTGTACAGTATAAGCTAAGAGACCAAACAACGTACACGTGTGTACAGTATAAGCTAAGAGACCAAACCGTACACGTGTGTACAGTATAAGCTAAGAGACCAAACAACGTACACGTGTGTACAGTATAAGCTAAGAGACCAAACAACGTACGTGTGTACAGTATAAGCTAAGAGACCAAACAACGTACACGTGTGTACAGTATAAGCTAAGAGACCAAACAACGTACACGTGTGTACAGTATAAGCTAAGAGACCAAACAACGTACACGTGTGTACAGTATAGCTAAGAGACCAAACAACGTACACGTGTGTACAGTATAAGCTAAGAGACCAAACAACGTACACGTGTGCACAGTATAAGCTAAGAGACCAAACAACGTACACGTGTGTACAGTATAAGCTAAGAGACCAAACAACGTACACGTGTGTACAGTATAATCACCATACAGTGTTCTGGGAGGAGTAGGAAATTTTAAGACGTTCGCATCATTAGTTTAGCGATATTAAGAAGTTTCGCCCCATTTATGTCAATTTTAAGACCTTCTGTGCCATTTAGGTGTCGATTTTGTCCAGGCAAGCGATAGCGAGCCTGTAATTTAAGAGGAACCGGCCTTCGGCCGGGAAATTTTTCTACCGATAAATTAAAAAAAAACTATCTTGAAAGGGGGTCTAAGGGGTGTCATTTATGTCCCCCCCATATATGTTAATGGACCAAACTATACGTAGCGTAAGCGAACTTGACAACAATCTTGACCATTTAACTTCTTGTAACTCGAAATTAATGAAACCAATCGAGCTGACGTTTCTATCATTTGGGAAGAGTCCACCAGGCAATAGGTGTGGATATTTACAGCCAGTTTTCTCTTAGCCCTTTTGAGTTATAGAGAGGTCAGGGGTCAAGATTATTGTCAAGTTCGTTGGCGCTACCTATACCCGTGTGTATAATTACCATAGTGTGTTCTGGGAAGAGGAGGACCCAGTTACACAGAGAGAGTGGGTATGGAGTGGTCGGGTAACTCAGCTCAAGGGACTGGAGTTCTCGAAAAGGGGCTCCAGTCCTGTCGCTTTTCTTGACTACCAGTGTGCTGGCTTAATAATCCAGAAGTGTTGATAGCCTCTGAAGTCCTATTTTAACTAACTAACTCAGCTCTGTGTCATAACCTTGCCTGTTCTAACAAATGTATATGCACTTATATAACCTAAACTAATCGAACCCAACTTGTCATAACCTAATTTTATACAAACTACCTTAATCTAGTCCATCCTAATCTAATCCAACTTAACCCATCACAACTTTCTGACAACCCTAACCTAGCCGAACCTAGTGTTAACCAAGTTTTGCCGAAACTTGAGACTCGACTCAGAGTTTCAGATGTTTTGGTTTTATTACCTTCATACTTTCATTATGATTCATATTTTATTATTATCCATATTACTTAAGAGGGTGTTCTTTTTCTGGACCCCCTTCTCCCTCATACTTAGCCCCATTAGTTTTGAAATGTTAAGACGTATATGTCGATTTTTTCCCTGTCGAGCGATAGCAAGCCTGCAATTTAGGAGGAATCGTCTTTGTGAGGGCATTTTTATGCAGAAAATGCACAAATGTATCTAGAAGCCCCGAAGGGAGGTATGGGGGGTATTTGCTTACGTTTGATGGAGGTCTAGGGAGCAAACTAAACCAAAAATATATAATAATAATAAATATATTATTTTGTAAACAAATTCCCCTTAATCAGTGACTCAGTTTGTGGTAAATGCACTCTTATTAGTCATGTGTATACAATTATTTTGCATTCCAGTATTTGATTATTATAAATGTGTATGTAATTATTCTATATTGCTATCATTATTCCATATTGCAGTATATAATCATTGGTCACGGAGAATAAGGAAAATTCTCTCTGCTATCATTGTCATCCTGGTCCAAATTAGGCACAAGGCGGGTTGATATATAACAGAGTGGTAGTGGTGTGTGTAGAGCCAGTATCACAGAGTCTCTAGTCACCCCACCAACAACCCTCTACATCTCTCGACAGTACAGAGATCCTATACTGTAAGAAGAGACTCATACACCTCCTATCCTATCTTTATTTATCTCTCAACATTACAGAGATCGTAGAGCCAGTATCACAGAGTCTCTACTCACCCCACCACCAACCTTCCATATCTCTCGACAATACAGAGATCATACAGTAAGAAGAGACTCATACACAACTCACCATACCTTTCCTTATCTCTCAACAATACAGTGATCGTAGAGCCAGTATCAGAGCCTCTACTCACCTCAACACCACCACTCCATATCTC
This sequence comes from Paralithodes platypus, assembly GCA_032716605.1. Classification (NCBI taxonomy): domain Eukaryota; kingdom Metazoa; phylum Arthropoda; class Malacostraca; order Decapoda; family Lithodidae; genus Paralithodes; species Paralithodes platypus. The sequence continues at coordinate 29,198,913 of CM064551.1, forward strand.
TCGACAATACAGAGATCCTATACAGTAAGAAGAGACTCATACACCTCCTATCCTATCGCTCCTTATCTTTCTACATCACAGAGACAGTATCACAGAGTCTCTACACACCCCACCACCAACCTTCCATATATCTCGACAATCCAGAGCTCGTACAGTAAGAAGAGACTCATACACCTCCTATCTTATCTCTCTTTATATCTCAACAATACAGAGATCGTATAGCCAGTATCACAGAGACTGTAGTCACCCCACCAACAACCTTCCATATCTCTCGATAATACAGAGATCCTATACAGTAAGAAGAGACTCATACACAACCCATTATATCGTTCCTTATCTCTCTACATGACAAAGCCAGTATCACAGAGCATCTACTCACCTCAACACCAATCCACATATCTCGACAATACAGAGATCGTACAGTAAGAAGAAACTCATTCTCCCTTAACCTTACTATACTTTGTCTCTGCACATTACAGAGCCAGTATCAGAGCTTCTACTCCCCCCACCACCATTCCACATATCTCCACTGTACATAGATCTTGCAGTAAGAAGATACTCATACACCTCCCATCCTATGGTTCCTTATCTCTCTACATAACAGAGCCAGTATCACAGAGCCTCTACTCTCCTCAACACCACTCCACATATCTCGACAATACAGAGATACTACAGTAAGAGACTAATTCACCCCTCACTCTACCAACCACAATCTCTCCACATTACAGAGTATGTATCACAAAGCCTCTACTCACCCCACCACCACTCCACATCTCTCCACTGTACAGAGAGAGAGATCTTGCTGTATGAAAAGACTCGTTCACCCTTTTTTCTCTCCACATTGCAGAGCTAGTATCATAGAGCCTCTACTCACCCCACCTCCGCGGGATCTTTCCAATGATGAATTAAATCGTCTAATGGTAGCCAAAATATACTGTTTACACGCGTCGTAATCCTCAAGGGGTTAAGGGTGCAGTAAGCAATATTCCCAGAGGTTTTTACCGTAAAATAATTATCTCAACCCCTTCCGCCCTCAGCATGGAATTCGTGAAAGGTTGGAGTCCGTGGGTTTGTACTCTAAACTAATTCCCTCAACCCCTTCTCCCTCAGCTTGGAGTTTGTGAAGAGCTTGGAGCCCGAGGGTTTTTACTTTAAAATAAATTTTCATAACCCTTTCCGCCCTCAGCATGTGGTTTGTGAAGAGCTTGGAGTTCGAGGGATTTTACTCTAAACTAATTATCTCAACCCCTTCCATCACCTTCAGCATGGAGTTCGCAAAGAGTTTGGAGTCTGAGGTGTGGCAGTGGGTGGAGGGGATGAGGACCCAGCTGCTGACGCCCCCGGAGATGCAGGGTTGGAGCACCATGGCTGTTATGATGTACACGATGATGCTCTCCCTTCTGCTGTACGACTGCCTCATGCTCATCATGGACTATGCCAGCTTGGAGAAGGATGAACACAATACTGCCATGACCTTCATGGGTCGGAGGGAGGTCAAGTCGCCGCCTAGATTGAACACCTTCTACCGTCACAGGTCAGATGATCAATGTTTATTAACTTATCCAATGTATATTATAATACATTATTCAAAGGTACCCTCAGACGATGTTCTTATTCTTAGGGAGTTGCTTTTGTAATAACTGTTTCTACCCAGCGTATTATGTTAAAGTTATCATGTTCATTGACACTAACTACTGCAGAAGATTCTTTAAGCTTAGAAGGTGAATACAAATTGTATGAGCCATTTCAGCTATGATGAAACCCTTTGACTTCATTCTAGTTACAAGACGATATATTTCAGCTTAGGAGGGACTTGAAGTCACTTGTCCTGGGGCAAGGTTCATTAGAAGTAATTTAAGTTCCTTTAATCACGATTAGTGCCCTTAAGGGGAGATCTCCACTTGAGGGATTTTTTTCTTGACCCCTTTCTCCCTCATGTTTAGCCCCATTGCTTTTGATATTATAAAACGTTTGCCCCTTTAGTTTAGCGATTTTAAGAACTTAAACCCCATATTAAGACCTTTCGTGCCATTCAGGTGTCGATGTTATCCTGGCGAGCGATAGCGAACCTGTAATTTAAGAGGAACCGGCCTTTGGCCGGGACATTTTTCTACCGAAAAATGTACAAATTTATCTTGTAAAATGTCAAGGGGGTGACATTTTTAGATTGCTGGAGGAGTAGGAAACAAACTAAAAACCTCCCCTTAACTAGAATACCTGTACCTTGAACTCTAACTGACTATTAAGAGGGTTGACCTGCTTTTTTTTCTCTCCTTTTCTCTCTTTCTCTGGTTATATCCATTCGGCCCCATTCAGCCTACTGTTTTAAGACGTTTATCCCCATCCAGGTATCGATTTCTTCTTGGCGAGCAATAGCGAGCCAGCATTGTATGGAGAAATCCGGCCTCGCCGGAAACATTTTTCAATCGAAAAATGTACAAATTTAGCCTGCTGTCAAAATCATTTAAAACAAATATGCTGGCTCGCTACCGCTCGCCAGGAAAACATCGACACCTGGATGGGGGTGAACGTCTTAAAACAGTAGGCTGAATGGGACCGAATGTATACAAACTCAAAGAGAGAGGGAGAGAGAGAGAAACAAACGAGGTGGGCTCCCTTAAAAGATTGTCACCGTATTATGCCACCTTCAGTTGTAAGGAGACATTATTGACAAACATTGTTTACTGTCTTTATATATATTCCTCAAGGTGTTGTGTTATAAAGGTAGGATAATATGTGTGTGTGTAGTTACATGACCTACCATCCATATACTGTACAGCTTCCATACCCTTAATTTGCTTTTTGTGGCCATTGTGCATCCGTGGCTAGTTATATCTAACAACAACAAATGCTATATATTCATTATGAGAACTTATAATGATTTCCTGCATAACACTCCTACTTAATTACTTGTGTTAAGGGGAGGTATTTAGTTTGTTCCCTACTTTTTCATCAATCTTAAAATTACACCCCCTAGACCCCCTTTCAAGATAAATTTGTACATTTTTCGGTAGAAAAATTTCCCGGCCGGAGGCCGGTTGCTCTTAAATTACAGGCTCGCTAGCGCTCGCCAGGAGAAAATCGACACCTTAACGGCACGAAAGGTCTTAAAATTGACAGAAATGGGGCGAAATGTCTTAAAATATCCAAACTACTAGGGCGAAGGTCTTAAAATTTCAAAAGCAATGGGGCTAAACATGAGGGAGAAAGGGGTCCAGAAAAAAATCCCTCAAGTGGAAATCTCCCCTTAATGTATATCAAGCTATGTATTGCTAGTATTTTCCTTAATCCTGGTTACTACAAAGAACACCAATATTGTCCTTAATTCTGGTTACTACAAAGAACACCAATATTGTCCTTAATTCTGGTTACTACAAAGAACACCAATATTGTCCTTAATTCTGGTTACTACAAAGAACACCAATATTGTCCTTAATTCTGGTTACTACAAAGAACACCAATATTGTCCTTAATCCTGGTTACTACAAAGAACACCAATATGTTCCTTAATCCTGGTTACTACAAAGAACACCAATATTTTCCTTAATTCTGGTTACTACAAAGAACACCAATATTTTCCTTAATTCTGGTTACTACAAAGAACACCAATATTTTCCTTAATCCTGGTTACTACAAAGAACACCCATATTTCAGGAGCCTTGAAATGAACAACCGCGTCCTGACAGCCATCCAGAAGGGCCGTGAGAACTATGAATGAGACAGACGCTTATATATAATAATCGACCGGTCCAGGTGATATCACAGGTAATAAGGTCAATCAGTGTACAAATATTCTACACATATACAATTCAATTATAGTAATGTGTAATCTGAATATGTATACGGTAGGTACATTTAAGGGGAGATTTCCACTTGAGGGACTTTTTTCTTGACCCCTTTCTCCCTCATGTCTAGCCCCATTGCTTTTGAGATTTAAGACGTTTGCCCCATTAGTTTGGTGATTTTAAGAATTTCCGCCCCATTCAGTCAATTTTAAGACCTTTCGTGCCATTTAGGTGTCGATTTTATCCTGGCGAGCGATAGCGAACCTGTAATATAAGAGTAACCGGCCTTCGGCCGGGAAATTTTTCTACCGAAAAATGTACAAATTTATCTTGAAAGGGAGTCAAGGGGTGAAATTTTAAGATTGCTGGAGGAGTAGGAAACAAACTAAACACCTCCCCTTAATAAATATATTATTGTTATATTTATATATTGTTGCACTTATTTGTTTATTTATATATTTTGCTCATTTATGCCATCAGTTTCATTTATGCCATCAGTTTCATTTATGCCATCAGTTTCATTTATGCCATCAGTTTCATTTATGCCATCAGTTTCATTTATGCCATCAGTTTAATTTATGCCATCAGTTTCATTTATGCCATCAGTTTCATTTATGCCATCAGTTTCATTTATTAGTAAACCCATTTGTTTCATGTATTTAAGAATTATAAATGTTTTGTGTTTACATAATACAGTATATTTGTCATCAATCGATCATTATGTTTAAGATTTGGTTCACCGGACCCGACCTAACCAGACGACTAAGCCCAAGGACTCTTTAGCGACTCTCTGGTGACTCTCAAGACTAAAAACAAAGGACTCCGATTTGTGACTCCAGGCGACTTGGATTATAGAGGACTTAAAGTAGTGTCATACGAAAAATGTTCAGACATATTTTATAGACAACTTTATTTTGGCAACATTTCGAGGCTTTTTGGTATTGACCTGTGACTAAATTGAAGTTACATTTCTATAGGTAACGAAATTATTGCCTAGATTTAAGCCGGCGTCCCACAAGCACTTTTTCCGACAATATTTTGGAGCAATTCTCGTCTGGTAACTTCAGAATTAAACTTGTATTAATCTTAAGCCACCAAACATATTCTAATTACAGTATAGTCTAATTCCTGATACCAATGTAAACAAAACAAAATAATAATAATAAATATATATATAAATAAATATTGCGAGAACAAAAATGCTTTAAGAACATTGCCGAAAACCCGTTCATGTGACACCGCCTTTATCTCAGAAAGTGGCTGACCAATAATGCTGAGAAAAAATACTATGGACAATTAATAATCGTATGGCTCGACTGACGCTTTCTATGCAATGCAGGGGTGCTTTTGTGGAATCTAGCGGCTCGCTCTGCGGACTTTAGTGACTTATTTGTGGAAATTATTGACTTATTAGTTAACTTCAATGGCTCATTTTGTGAATGTAAGTGACTGATTATATGGACTTTAGTTACTTTCTTAATCATCTAAGCGCAATGACGTCTTGTTAATGTACTGTAGCTAACAGTAAGTTAGGAGGATTTGTTATGATCAGGAAAATCCTCTCATTGTCACGGAACTGGAATTGTAATATCTCCTTTATACAAATGTAATTTTGTAGGTCTTACCAACACCAGGTTATTTTATTTAACTTAGTAATAATCTATCATAGTATAAGGTAAGTGGGAGGTCTTAGCAGTAGTAGTTGTAGTAGTAGTAGCTGTTGTTGTTGTTGTTGTTGTTGTTGTTGTTGTTGTTGTAATGTATGTACAATATTAAATAAAAATCAAAGACAAAAATTAGTAGTAGTAGTAGTAGTAGTAGTAGTAGTAGTAGTAGTAGTAGTAGTAGTAGTAGTAGTAGTAGAAGTAGTCACATCAAAGATTAGGATTAGTTCACGGAATATTGTAAAACTCCTCACTTTATCCGGGTAAAACACGTACTGAACAACCTTCTATTCACTGTAAATAAGCCAAAATCGTGACAATTGACCTTTCGTAACTCAAAAAAGGGCTATCGCAAATGCGCTGTAAATTTCTACACGTCTTATCGGGTTAACTCTTCCAAATGGTAGAAATATTAGCTCGAATGATCAAGTCCTTTTTGGATTATAAGAGGTTAGTGGTAAAGATTTCTATAATGTCTAAAGGCGGTGTCACACGAGCGATTTTTCCGTCAATTTTTACGAGCAATTGTAGTCTGACAGGCTTAAAATTTCAGTTATATGAGAAATTTTCCACCTAACATAATCTGCCTTCAGTCTAGTTTCCAATCCCAATGTGAAAAAGCCTCAAAATATCACGAGAAAAAACTTGCTCATGGAAAATTGACGGAAAAAGCGCTCGTGTGACACCGGCTTAACTCAGCATCGGAGTATCGGAGTAAAACATATACTAAATAAATTATATTATCTGACGGCATTGAGTTTCATTATGCCTGGTAAAATGCATTATAATTGACGGCATTGAGTTTCATTATGCCTGGTAAAATGCATTATAATTGACGGCATTGAGTTTCATTATGCCTGGTAAATGCATTATAATTGACGGCATTGAGTTTCATTATGCCTGGTAAAATGCATTATAATTGACGGCATTGAGTTTCATTATGCCTGGTAAAATGCATTATAATTGACGGCATTGAGTTTCATTATGCCTGGTAAAATGCATTATAATTGACGGCATTGAGTTTCATTATGCCTGGTAAAATGCATTATAATTGACGGCATTGAGTTTCATTATGCCTGGTAAAATGCATTATAATTGACGGCATTGAGTTTCATTATGCCTCGTAAAATGCATTATAATTGACGGCATTGAGTTTCATTATGCCTGGTAAAATGCATTATAATTGACGGCATTGAGTTTCATTATGCCTGGTAAAATGCATTATAATTGTATGTCATTTTCTGAATGTCTGGTTCCCTAGGAAAGAATGCATGGAATTTGCCCAACTATGTTTTCCAAGTGGACTACTTACTACCCCCTGGATCTATTAATAGTGTCTGAATTTAAATTGGGGCTTTATTGCGGAAAATCGATTTTAGCCCACATAAATAACAGGCTGAAAAATCAATGTTGTCAATGTTTAAATGGAAATAAACTTTTCTTATGCATATCAATTTAATTTAAGTATTTTCCTTTATTGTGTTCATTATTGGTTATTAATTTGACATGTTCTCAATTGAAACACGTAAAGTCCGAGTAATAATGTGTATATTATGGCCTCCACAACTTCCACATAGTATTGTGTCTAAGATGTGTAGCAAAGGACTCCATAAAGCACCTGAAAAAAAAAATGCATTTATACAATAAAGGCCATATTCAAGTGCGTTAAGGGGAGGCAGACCGTTTTTCTGGACTCCCTTCTCCCTCATGTTTAGCCCCATTAGTTTTGAGACTTTATTAAGACTTTCGGCCCATTAGTTTGGCGATTTTAACACCTTTCGCCCCATTTCTTTGTCAATGTTATGATCTTTCATGCCATTTACTTATCGATGTTTTCCTGGCGAGCGGTAGCGAGCCTGACATTTTAAGAGAAGCCGGGAAATTTTTCTAACGAAAAATGTACAAATTTATCTTGAAGGGGGGTCTAGGATTTTTTGTTTTAAGCTTGATGGAGGTCTAGTGAGGAAACTAAGAAATAGAGGATTGAATGACCAAACAAATAGTCTTCCTCCCCTTAACAATGACCAAACAAACGGTCTTCCTCCCCTTAACAATGACCAAACAAACGGTCTTCCTCCCCTTAACAATGACCAAACAAACGGTCTGCCTCCCCTTAACAATGACCAAACAAACGGTCTGCCTCCCCTTAACAATGACCAAACAAACGGTCTGTCTCCCTTAACAATGACCAAACAAACGGTCTGCCTCCCCTTAACAATGACCAAACAAACGGTCTGCCTCCCCTTAACAATGACCAAACAAACGATCTGCCTCCCCTTAACAATGACCAAACAAACGGTCTTCCTCCCCTTAACAATGACCAAACAAACGGTCTGCCTCCCCTTAACCCCAACAAACGGTCTGCCTCCCCTTAACCCCAACAAACGGTCTGCCTCCCCTTAACAATGACCAAACAAACGGTCTGCTCCCCTTAACAATGACCAAACAAACGGTCTGCCTCCCCTTAACAATGACCAAACAAACGGTCTGCCTCCCCTTAACAATGACCAAACAAACGGTCTGCCTCCCCTTAACAATGACCAAACAAACGGTCTGCCTCCCCTTAACAATGACCAAACAAACGGTCTGCCTCCCCTTAACAATGACCAAACAAACGGTCTGCCTCCCCTTAACAATGACCAAACAAACGGTCTGCCTCCCCTTAACAATGACCAAACAAACGGTCTGCCTCCCCTTAACAATGACCAAACAAACGGTCTGCCTCCCCTTAACAATGACCAAACAAACGGTCTGCCTCCCCTTAACAATGACCAAACAAACGGTCTGCCTCCCCTTAAGGAGTAGAATAGTCTTGGAGCGAGCGTATTGATCTTACTTTCGTTCCAAGATTAATCATTGTTAGATATGGATTAATGCATAATATCTGCCAAACATCTAATTTAGAGAATATATATAAAGACACTACGATCAGGCATGTAGGGTGATTGTGACGTTAAAAATGGTTATTATTTTATATAAGTTATAAATATTTAGTTCAACTTAGAAATGTATTGGTTTGGTTATATGTTATTTCACGTATGTTATTTCACGTATGTTATTTCACGTATGTTATTTCACGTATGTTATTTCACGTATGTTATTTCACGTATGTTATTTCACATATGTTATTTCACGTATGTTATTTCACGTATGATTCACGTATGTTATTTCACATATGTTATTTCACGTATGTTATTTCACGTATGTTATTTCACGTATGTTATTTCACGTATGTTATTTCACGTATGTTATTTCACGTATGTTATTTCACGTATGTTATTTCACATATGTTATTTCACGTATGTTATTTCACGTATGTTATTTCACGTATGTTATTTCACGTATGTTATTTCACGTATGTTATTTCACATATGTTATTTCACGTATGTTATTTCACGTATGTTATTTCACGTATGTTATTTCACGTATGTTATTTCACGTATGTTATTTCACGTATGTTATTTCACGTATGTTATTTCACGTATGGATTCTCATTTATCCTCATTTATTTTGCTACACCTCATCTATTTTGCTTGGCTTTGAGTCTTAAGGGGAGGCAGACCGTTTTTCTGGACCCCCTTCTCCCTAATGCTTAGCCCCACTAGTTTTGAGATTATAAGACGTTCGGCCCATTAGTTTGGCGATTTTAACACCTTTCGCCCCATTTCGTTGTCAATTTTAAGACCTTTTTGTGCCATTTAGGTGTCGATTTTTTCCTGGCGAGCGATAGCGAGCCTGCAATTTTAAGGGGAACCGGCCTTCGGCCGGGAAATTTTTCTACCGAAAAATGTACAAATTTATCTTGAAGGGGGGTCTAGGGGGGGTTTTTCTAAGCTTGATGGAGGACTAGGGAGGAAACTAAAAAAGTATATGAATAAATGAATTAATAGACCAAACAAACGGTCAGTCTCCCCTTAACTACTGATGAATACTGAGTCATTTACTTGACAGACGTCCTCCATTTCAGACTTCATTTATTTTCTACACCTCATTTATTTTGGTTGACAGTGGGTCTTAACTCACGTCCCTTACCTATATCATTAACTCACCTATATCATTAACTCACCTATATCATTAACTCACCTATATCATTAACTCACCTATATCATTAACTCACCTATATCATTAACTCACCTATATCATTAACTCACCTATATCATTAACTCACGTCCCTTACCTATATCATTAACTCACCTATATCATTAACTCACGTCCCTTACCTATATCATTAACTTACCTATATCATTAACTCACGTCCCTTACCTATATCATTAACTCACCTATATCATTAACTCACCTATATCATTAACTCACCTATATCATTAACTCACGTCCCTTACCTATATCATTAACTTACCTATATCATTAACTCACGTCCCTTACCTATATCATTAACTCACCTATATCATTAACTCACCTATATCATTAACTCACCTATATCATTAACTCACCTATATCATTAACTCACCTATATCATTAACTCACCTATATCATTAACTCACGTCCCTTACCTATATCATTAACTCACCTATATCATTAACTCACGTCCCTTACCTATATCATTAACTTACCTATATCATTAACTCACGTCCCTTACCTATATCATTAACTTACCTATATCATTAACTCACGTCCCTTACCTATATCATTAACTCACCTATATCATTAACTCACGTCCCTTACCTATATCATTAACTCACCTATATCATTAACTCACCTATATCATTAACTCACCTATATCATTAACTCACGTCCCTTACCTATATCATTAACTTACCTATATCATTAACTCACGTCCCTTACCTATATCATTAACTTACCTATATCATTAACTCACGTCCCTTACCTATATCATTAACTCACCTATATCATTAACTCACGTCCCTTACCTATATCATTAACTCACCTATATCATTAACTCACGTCCCTTACCTATATCATTAACTTACCTATATCATTAACTCACGTCCCTTACCTATATCATTAACTCACCTATATCATTAACTCACGTCCCTTACCTATATCATTAACTTACCTATATCATTAACTCACCTATATCATTAACTCACCTATATCATTAACTCACGTCCCTTACCTATATCATTAACTCACCTATATCATTAACTCACCTATATCTATATCATTAACTCACCTATATCATTAACTCACGTCCCTTACCTATATCATTAACTTACCTATATCATTAACTCACGTCCCTTACCTATATCATTAACTCACCTATATCATTAACTCACCTATATCATTAACTCACCTATATCATTAACTCACCTATATCATTAACTCACCTATATCATTAACTCACGTCCCTTACCTATATCATTAACTCACCTATATCATTAACTCACCTATATCATTAACTCACGTCCCTTACCTATATCATTAACTTACCTATATCATTAACTTACCTATATCATTAACTCACGTCCCTTACCTATATCATTAACTCACCTATATCATTAACTCACCTATATCATTAACTCACCTATATCATTAACTCACGTCCCTTACCTATATCATTAACTTACCTATATCATTAACTCACCTATATCATTAACTCACCTATATCATTAACTCACGTCCCTTACCTATATCATTAACTTACCTATATCATTAACTCACCTATATCATTAACTCACCTATATCATTAACTCACGTCCCTTACCTATATCATTAACTCACCTATATCATTAACTCACCTATATCATTAACTCACGTCCCTTACCTATATCATTAACTTACCTATATCATTAACTTACCTATATCATTAACTCACGTCCCTTACCTATATCATTAACTCACCTATATCATTAACTCACCTATATCATTAACTCACCTATATCATTAACTCACGTCCCTTACCTATATCATTAACTCACCTATATCATTAACTCACCTATATCATTAACTCACCTATATCATTAACTCACCTATATCATTAACTCACCTATATCATTAACTCACGTCCCTTACCTATATCATTAACTCACCTATATCATTAACTCACCTATATCATTAACTCACGTCCCTTACCTATATCATTAACTTACCTATATCATTAACTTACCTATATCATTAACTCACGTCCCTTACCTATATCATTAACTCACCTATATCATTACTCACGTCACCTATATCATTAACTCACCTATATCATTAACTCACCTCACGTCCCTTACCTATATCATTAACTCACCTATATCATTAACTCACCTATATCATTAACTCACGTCCCTTACCTATATCATTAACTTACCTATATCATTAACTCACCTATATCATTAACTCACGTCCCTTACCTATATCATTAACTCACCTATATCATTAACTCACCTATATCATTAACTCACCTATATCATTATCACGTCCCTTACCTATATCATTAACTCACCTATATCATTAACTCACGTCCCTTACCTATATCATTAACTTACCTATATCATTAACTCACGTCCCTTACCTATATCATTAACTCACCTATATCATTAACTCACCTATCCTATATCATTAACTCACCTATATCATTAACTCACCTATATCATTAACTCACGTCCCTTACCTATATCATTAACTCACCTATATCATTAACTCACGTCCCTTACCTATATCATTAACTTACCCTACTATATAATTAACTCACGTCCCTTACCTATATCATTAACTCACCTATATCATTAACTCACCTATATCATTAACTCACCTATATCATTAACTCACCTATATCATTAACTCACGTCCCTTACCTATATCATTAACTCACCTATATCATTAACTC